>PQXN01000038.1:0-186779 GCA_004786275.1 Botryotinia convoluta | reverse complement strand
CCCCCCCGAGCCCCCTCCCCCAAATAGATTGATAATTAGTTAGTAGCATCCATCCATTGACACAGTGGCCTTCTCTGATACTACCCCCCAAACCCTTATTACTACTTTGTACGCACACTCATACTCACACTCACACTCACACTCACACTCACACATCATCTCAACATAAATTCTTTCCAACTTCAACAACGACAACATAAGAAGAGATCTTTGAACTTTTTTAATTCAATTCAATCTTCTTTTTGCTAAATACTTTAATAGCAACAAATACATTCGTTGATTTCTATTTCCAATCAATTTTAATTGTACAATCTACATCTTCTTCTCTCCTTCACAAATCCAATCGTGCTTGAGCATATCCAATTCACAAGGACACCTCAACATTCAATATCTTCCATTAAGTAGAAGTGGTGATCAACATCCAACTCAATTTAGATCTTCTCGACACTTGTTCTTATCCTCTTAAACTGTGGGGTAGAACTAGAAATACATACAACCTTTCTACACATTTCACTTCTTACAAACTATCAAAATGAAGGGTAAGCTGTTTCCGCATTCGCAGACCTTTTGGCAATGTATCGCTAACATATTCACATAGCTCTCATTCTTGTCGGTGGCTTTGGCACCCGTCTCCGCCCACTCGTACGTTCTCCCAATGCCATGATACGACATTCGAAATCTACATGGCGCCCTTCGCACAAGCTACAGAGCTTTCAAAAGACACCCATCAACTGACTGTTACCCATAGACTCTTACCCTCCCAAAACCTTTAGTCGAATTCGGTAACAAGCGCATGATTTTGCATCAAGTTGAAGCCTTGGCAGAAGCTGGAGTTACAGATATTGTGTTGGCCGTAAATTACCGTCCAGAGGTTATGGAAAAGTATTTGGCTGAGGTATGATTCACTACTACCACCCAGAAAAAAAATTCATGGGTTACACCGCAGAAGTTAATGCAGGCACATATAGTACGAAGAAAGATTCAACGTTAAAATCACATTCTCCATCGAATCCGAACCATTAGGTACAGCCGGTCCACTTAAACTCGCAGAAGAAATTCTCGGAAAGGATGATGCTCCTTTCTTCGTTCTCAACTCAGATGTCATCTGTGAATATCCTTTCGCAGATTTGGCTGCTTTCCACAAGAAACACGGTGATGAAGGTACCATTGTCGTAACCAAGGTTGAAGAACCATCCAAATATGGTGTCGTTGTTCATAAACCAAACCACGCATCCAGAATCGATCGATTCGTAGAGAAGCCAGTCGAATTCGTCGGGAACCGCATTAACGCTGGTATCTACATCTTGAACCCAAGTGTCCTCAAGCGCATCGACCTCCGCCCAACCTCGATCGAACAAGAGACTTTCCCTGCCATTTGCGCCGATGGTCAATTGCACTCTTTCGACTTGGAAGGATTCTGGATGGATGTTGGGCAACCCAAGGATTTCCTCTCCGGAACTTGTCTTTACCTCTCCTCCCTTACCAAGAAGGGTTCCAAGCTCCTTACTCCACCAAACACCCCATACGTACACGGCGGCAATGTCTTGATCGACCCTTCTGCCAAGATTGGCAAGAACTGCCGCATTGGTCCCAACGTAACAATTGGTCCTAATGTTGTTATCGGTGATGGTGTTCGTTTACAACGTTGTGTTCTCCTCGAGGGCTCCAAAGTCAAGGATCACGCTTGGGTTAAGAGTACCATCGTAGGCTGGAACTCTACTATCGGTAAATGGGCACGTTTGGAAAATGTCAGTGTATTGGGTGATGACGTTACGATTGGTGATGAGATTTATGTAAACGGAGGTAGCATTCTCCCACATAAGAGCATCAAGGCTAATGTTGACGTTCCGGCCATTATTATGTAAGGAGGGAAAGGATCGCTAGACGAGTAACAGATTTGAAGTAGAGGGAAAATGGTCAGAGATACCTTTTTTGGATGAAAAGTTGTGGAGAGAAGAAATGAGGGTACGAGGAAGGGAAGGAGTACAGTAATTCATGGATGGACTTCATTACCTGGCCGTTTTTTTGCCATTTCTCTATCGCATCTTATTGAATTCGGGCTTTGGCTTTTGGCTTTGGGGGGGTTAAAAGGGTCACGCATTACATGTTTTTATGGATGCATGCAATTTTTTCTTTTCTTTTTGAGGGCCAAAGAAATTTTAGAGATGAACATTTGCATTTTTTTTTTCAAGACTGTTTACAAATTTCAATGGTGCTTGTTCTATTCTGTTCTTTTTGTTGCTTTTGGCGGGAGGGTATGGTGTATGTGTATGTGTAGGGATGTTTGTATGGATGGTTAGTTATTGTATTGGGTATGCAATGTGGCATGCATATCTATATATGATTGATATCTCCTCTCATCGAAATAAAAAGTTGATTGAAATGAATGATTGAGATGAAGCAATTAAGCTATCAGCAAGGTGTGGTGTAGAGGTGTAAGTTGTGAATTGTTGTATTGTGTGTTGTGGGGAGGGAGGGAGAGACATTGGGGAAATGGATAGTAGATGAGGAAGAATAAATAACATCTTGACGAATTCTTTTAATGACTTTTTGGATGGATAGAAGAGATATACTAGATATACATGATGTATGTGTTTCCTTTTGATTTACCTATAGACCTGTACCTGACTGTTCGTAGAGATACATTGTATTCATTCATCCCATGTATCGAGCAAGAAATGCAATGCAATACCATCTCATTTCCTTTCCTTTCGTTTCCCAATTGCGCCAACCCAAAACCTAGTCGCCAAACCATGATATGTTACGCCAAAATTGAATCTCCTCCTTTCATCAACACATCCGCACCCGCATCCGCATATCTATTTCCTCCCCTTCCCCTTCCCCCTCTTCCTCCTCTCCCCCTCCTTCTCCCCCACACTAACCCCCGCGGCCTCCGCCTCGCCCTCGCCCAATTCCCCCGCCTCCTCCATCTCCCTAATCTTCTCCCTCCCACTAATCATAACCATCAAATCCCTATTCGCCTCCCTCAACTCCTCGCATTCCTCCCTCACCCCCCTCATCTCCTCCTCCTTCTTCCTGACCCCCTCATTCACAAACCCAATCCTCTCCATCAACCCCTCCGAAACCTTCTTCTCCTCCCTCAAACTCTTCCCCATCGCCCTCGCAATCTCCTGCGCCTTCTCCGCCTTCCTCTTCTCCCTCTCCAACTCCCTCTCCAAACTCGGCACCGTATCCACACTCAGCTTCCGATACTTCTCCTCCAACTCCCCCAACCTCCCCAACGCCACTTCCGCATCGCGACTCGCAAGACTAGCTTTCTCACTCGCCGCGCTCGCCTTCGCAACCGCTTTGCTGACCAACTCCTCAAAATAAACCCTCTGACTCTCCAATTGCGACGTCAAAAGATGCGTGAATTCCAATCCTGCATTTTCGAGTTTTTCCCGCGGAACCATATCCACATCTTCCGCGGGCGCCAATGCACCCCTAGAACGTGACGAGGGAAGTTCGATGACTTTACTATTATCGCCTTTATCGCGGATGAGTCGATGAACCCAAATATCACCAGCGTAATCCCATACATGTTGAGTTTCGATTTCCAGGGCAAAGTTATGCGCCGAATCTTTCCAGTGTTCTTTGGCGTGTCCGCCTTTGTAGCGTCCGCAGCCGACATTTCCGCATATGAGACAGATCCAGAGGTCATCTGTGCAATCACAAATACTACATAGTGATGCTTCGCCACTTCCAAACGGTGAATTATCGGGGTCATAGGGTGTAGTGGATTGTTGAGAAGCGATTGCTAGTGAAGGATTGGTATGTCGACAAACGGGACAGCCTGTGCCACGCCATTTTTCAAGACATGCACAGTGAAAGACATGTTGACAGAGAATCGTAAAGAGGCCCGTTGTATCGTCCATTCTTTCGAGACAGACAGGACAGGTAGGAAGTTCGACGAGATTTGGAGTTGGAGGAGGGAAAGGTTTAATATTATTTTGCATCGGAACTGGTGTAAAAGGATCGTGGGATAGTTCTGGGAAACTTGTATTTGATTTGGAGGAGGTGGGAGTTTGGAAAGTGATTGACTTTATAAACATGACATGGCAGGTTTCTGGCTATATTGAATATCGTCAGTTCTAAACAAAGGTGGCTTCTGCTAAAGTGAAAACATACCTCCATACTATTAAAGACTTTGCCATCCCATTCTGCTTTCCAATTCTTTGCCACATTACCATCTCTGAACTTCATAAGTACCATATACCTGTTCATCCGCCCCGTCATAACCATTCTAAAATGGCTAACCTCATACATCGTTTTCTCTCCCACAAATCCCAAGAAATCTCTCGGCGTAAGATAACTCGGCACAGCAGGTATGCATAGTAGAGTACAATCCTCTGCACTATCTTTTCCATCCGTCTCACTCGACCCATTACTTTGTGCATCATTCGTAGGATTCGCCGCAATATCCGCATTATAAACTTCCACCCCCATCAATCCAGGTGTTTCCTCCCCCTCCCTATACAAATGCACCACTCCCCACCCCACCTCCGTATTCTTCAACTCCAACCCATTCTCCCTTATAGTATGTAATTCCTCGAATCTCGCTTTGGTAACTCGACCACCCGGTTCTAGCCCAGCATTCATGACAATACCACCCTGACTACCCTCCCCCTTACGATAATATCCCCTCACGCCATCCATATCCAATGCTTCAACCCTTACCCTCCCAAATCTCCAATCCCTTTTCGAAGTTCGCAGATCTCTTTTCTTATCCACCAAACTCGCGCTCGGAGGTGCGATTTCTAGTTGCGAATTTTTCGTCGTGCTCAATATAACCAGATTCTTCGACTTTTCAGGTCGTATTTGTCGTGAAGGTCCGCAATCAATGACCCCTCCTTTTGATACTCCCGAACCTAAATCTCCGTTCTGAGCACCCTGAAAACTACCCGTCAGTATTTGATTCCCACTCCCTTTTATAATGTTTCTCGTGTTTCCTTCCAGCACAGAACCTGCTGAGCCCCCAGTGCCTCCCTTTCTCCTCCTGTCTTGTTCCCAAGCGACAGGTTTATGTTTCGGCCAGGTGCAAGCTCCGCCTGTCGATGTCGAAGTACAGCCAAAAATATCCGTCCCCTCACCCGGAACCCAAATTTCCCTCTCCCTTTCTCTCTTGCTCACTTTCTCTGGGTCCAGATCTGGTAAAGGATACAATTCGAATTTGAGATGATAAAAGTATGATGGCATACTTCTTCATTCATTCATAATTTCATTCACGACTGCATGAATCGAATGCCATGCGAAAGCTTCGTGGTGGGGGCTTGCGGGAACCGTGGCGCGGGCTGCTCGTTGAAAAACTTCGTCTGGCAATTAAAAGCCCGAAGAGTAGATATGGATTGTTAATGGTTTATCACATCAGAGTTGCGTTCGTAGTAAAAAGTAGTTTTGCAGATGTTGTAGCACACAAGGTATTGTGGACATGAAAGGTTCTGGGGTATAAATTTCATTGTGCGGCTGCAGCCTCGCATCACTTTAGCTTCATGAGTGGATGTAGTGGAGCATAACACCGTCATTATCTCCAACTCCATTTCAGGTACGATAAGGAAGTGAAGCATTGATACCTATTTACCGTTTACATACTAATCACAATCACAATCATATACTCAAAATCACATTCATAAGAGTGTAGAGTTAAATGTCAAAAATATAGTTTTGACTATTGAATACTATCAATATTGTGGCACATGCCAGTGCACTATGATGAGAACCTGCTAACCCTGCCCCCATAACACCATTGGATCAGGCCATCGTTAAACGCCTAAAGAATATATGTGCAGATCGAATCAAAAACATTTATTGACCACCACGAAGACGGAGCACCAAGTGCAATGTCGATTCCTTTTGAATGTTGTAATCCGAAAGGGTTCTGCCATCCTCCAACTGCTTTCCAGCAAAGATCAATCGTTGTTGGTCGGGTGGAATACCCTCCTTATCTTGGATCTTAGCCTTAACGTTATCAATAGTATCTGACGATTCTACTTCTAATGTAATGGTCTTTCCGGTCAAGGTCTTGACGAAAATCTGCATACCACCACGAAGACGAAGGACCAAATGTAAGGTTGATTCCTTTTGAATGTTGTAGTCGGAAAGGGTGCGGCCATCTTCAAGTTGCTTACCAGCAAAGATGAGACGTTGTTGATCAGGTGGGATACCCTCCTTGTCTTGAATCTTAGCCTTCACATTGTCGATAGTGTCCGATGACTCAACCTCCAAAGTGATTGTCTTTCCAGTGAGAGTCTTGACGAAGATTTGCATACCACCACGAAGTCTGAGGACTAAGTGAAGGGTAGATTCCTTTTGAATGTTGTAATCGGAGAGGGTACGACCATCCTCGAGTTGTTTACCGGCAAAAATCAAACGCTGTTGATCGGGAGGAATGCCTTCCTTGTCTTGGATCTTGGCCTTGACATTGTCGATGGTATCGGAAGACTCAACCTCGAGGGTGATAGTCTTACCAGTAAGAGTCTTGACGACTATGATGATGTTAGTAAACTGTGGCGTAATGCGATGACAATAGTGATTAACTTACAGATTTGCATACCACCACGAAGGCGGAGAACGAGATGGAGAGTGGACTCCTTTTGGATGTTGTAATCACTCAAAGTGCGACCATCCTCAAGTTGCTTTCCGGCGAAAATCAAACGCTGTTGGTCAGGTGGGATTCCCTCCTTATCCTGGATCTTGGCCTTGACGTTGTCGATGGTATCGGAAGATTCAACCTCAAGGGTGATGGTCTTTCCGGTGACTGTAGCAAATACATGTTAGCAGATGTTTTTGATAGAATTATTGATGAAATTGTTGATGGAAGCTGCTTCTGGAAGTGAAGTGGCGATGCCACTCGAAGGCGGCAAACGGAAAGATGACAACTTACGAGTCTTGACGAAGATCTGCATGATGATGTTTTTGTAGTAGTAATCTTTTGATGAAGTAGATGATATTGTAGATGATGATTTATTGAGAATCAAAAGAAGTTATCGTGGGAGAGAGAGTTGATGGAGTTGTATGATGGAAGAAAGAGGGAGATGTTTGAGGGTGAGATGGAGTGTTTAAGTAGGTATTCAAAGGAGGAACCGCATTGAACTTGCCTTATCGCTTAGCGACACGCCACCTTTTAGAGTTTAGTAAGAATGAGTGAATGAATCACAGGTCCATAGGCGTACGATCAAGGAAGGTACTGCTGCGCCTTCTTTACTCACCGTTGACTCGTTCCTTCTAGGGATTTCTATTCAATAGGTACGGAGAGAAAAAGAAATTTAGCCTGAATCTTCCGAGGCTGTACATATTTGGAATCTGGAATCTGGAAAATGGAAAATGGAAAATGGAATCTTCTCGGAATCTGGACCTGAGTGAATGAATAGTAATAGGTGAGTACGAGTACGGAGTAAATGAATGATTATAAATCAATACGGTGTACTTTCTACGGAATACATCATTTCACAGTCGTCGAGAGAGATCATTATTAGATAAATTCTTCTTAGTCATCGTACGTACAGTACTATGTCCATATTGTCCATTGATTTTTAATACTGCTTGCTTGGATTCATATCATAATCACCACCAATACCTTCTTGGTGATATTGACCGGGAGTGATGAATGATGAATGATGAATATACACTCAAATTCCGGACGTCAACACCGTCAACACCGTCAACACCTTGAGAACTGAGCAACTTCCCCTTATCAGTTCTAGACCTTTCCTATAATGGATTAGTTTGCCATTAACCCCGCCTTCTACCTAAACTCGGTCTCGGTCAACTGGCATTTGGCTTTACGATGAAGAGAATCAATAGATGAATGAATCATGGAAAGAAAGGACAACGTTTATCATATCATCAACCATTTTTCCAACCTCGCTCTTTTTTTCTTCTTTTGCCTTTCATCGCCTCCGTACTCGGACCCATCCATCAGATGTCTCTATTGCAGTTCCAATAATTGCCTTTCTACTCATCGTCTCTCAGTCTTGGTCTCAGTCTTAGTCTCAGTCTCAATGCTAAATCTGCACCTTCCAGCCAAAAACTGCCAGTTGTACACAATCCGATGCACTTTCCGTTTCAAACTCCTGCATAGAATATCTCGCAATGCACTAGCAGCAAGTTATCGCATAATCCAAACTTTACTCTCCTCTCAAAATCATCAGAATCTATAAAAAGGGTTTCCTTTCATGATACGTCATTTCCATGTTTAATATTGCAATCCCAATCCCGATAAAAGATAAAGGATAAAAGATTAAGAAATTGGAAAATGGTATCAACATCCCTGATTCTTGCAATAAAATGGATCAGTCAGTCAACTATCAATATCGGCCTGTCCATGACCGACCAATCCAGGATCCAAATGCAGGTGCATAAATTGGACAACGCAATACAGAAGAGAGAAACAGTGTGCATACTCCTACATAAATCAATCCTTTTTCTTGGTACACTTGGCCAGCAGCTGACCCATTTCCAAGGTTCAAAGAGGGAAAGAACGTATGATTCCTTTCATATGTGTATCTGGTACCAGAAACCCCGATGAGGTCTCGGAGATGCAAACTCTTTTCGAAGAGAATACCTTGGGACGCCGGTCAAAAACTCTGAATCTGTCTGGCAAGTCGGCAATGGACGGATGCAACACTGATGAGAAGATGAGAGGCAAGGACGTACAATCTCTACATACTTTGTAGGTGGTATTATTGAAGATGCGAGTAAGTTTATAGCCATTCCACCCACGTCTACATTGATAGGGCCTCAAATATATGACCTCAAATATATGACCTCTTTTTGAAAGGATTGGGCTACGCATACAAATTTTCCCTCGTCTCGTGAATTCTAGATTTGGCTTTCTTTGCCTCTCGATTTCATCATTCAACGCCTTCACACTGAAAAACTAGCAGAAATGTAAATTCTTTCTCAAGAAACAAGCCATCAGATCTTTTCATCCGATCAAGTCCAAAGTTTAATTCATTCCATCTTTTCCATTCCCTGGTCGGTGATGACCGCGTGCATATAAAAGAACGCAACAGTCAGCATCTTGCATCCGAGAGATCGCCGAAGATAAACCTAAGTAAGTCCTCATTATACAGAGTAAAGGTATTTTACAGGTATACGAGCAAGTACCAATCAACCTACACAAGACAAGTATCTATCCCAAACTCGAATTTCAAAATGCACAACATACTAGGTATACATCTAGGCGTTCAGAAGAAAGGTACAGCGGAGCAAGCACATCAAAGTATCAATATCTTCAGGAAAAATTAAATGTTCACCGAGTGAAAAGGCTTTAAATTTTGGTGTTTTTATCTACGACCCCCTTCCCTCCCCGAAAATTCTCCTCATGTATAAAAATATGCCTTTCTTGCGTCCGACACCCAATAACTTCGTATACACATCCTCCTCTTCTCCTCCATACTCTCTCTCTCGTAGCTAAAAAAAAACAAAAAACATCCCTCGCTCGCGCTATTGCTCTTCGCCCATCTTTCATCCCATCCCATCGCATGGCCCATTGATTTCCCCCTTTCCATAAACAAAAAAAGAGAGAGAAAAACAAATCGAGAGATAAAAAAAGTTCAATGCACGCCATGCCATAATAATAATCTTGTCATAGGGTTCATATTTCGGCAGTTACTTCGATCATTTCTTCTGCCTTCTTTTAAATAAACGCTTGAGAGAAACAATGACAATGAGATAAGATGAGTAAATAAAAATAAAATAAAATGAACACCTCTCCATCCATTTATTCCATGAGAGGGTGGGAAAGAAAACGCAGTGAGATTGATGAATAATGAATAATAACATAGGGGGGTCCGTAGAAACATAAAAACATTGACATGTAAACGTTAAGTGTTCTTTAAATTCCATGATCTTCGTTAAAGGTGGGTAGATTTTGTTTGTTTATATGTATGTGTGTAATGATGAAATCGAGATTTAAAGAGAAATCTTGAAAATCTGATCATACATACATACATACACGTAACAACAAAAATAAACATGTTTCGTTTGTTTCGTTAAAAGGGGGTCGTTAAGGTGTTGGTTGGAGAGGAAACCTTTTGCTTGTTTGCTTCGGATGATGATTGATAAAAGATTGAGAAGAAAAGGAGAAGGGAAAAAAAATAGAGGAAAAATTCCAAAAAAAAAACCCCCCAAAACAACCAAAACGCTATGCCGTGGACAATAAAAATAAAAATAGGAAATTAACAAATTATTCTTCTCATTCGTTCTTTCTTGCATTCTCTGAGAAAGAGAAAGAGAAAAGGTGGAAAAATATATTCCCGCAATCGTTTTCTTTTTTCATATCATGTCATGGATGGTCATGAAGAGCATTGAATTCGTTATCTTGGTACCGGAAACCGGAGATGGGTAACGGGTTTGTACAGGGAGGGGTTGTGCAATTGGGGGTTTATATAGCGGGCGGTAGGTAGGTATATATTTGCAAATGGGGATAGATGGAGGAGGATTAATTTGCGCGAATGACGAGTTTGGAGAGGAATTTGTTGGAGAGACAGTCGAAGTCACGACGGTCGAATTTAGCGTCTGGACGGGTTTTGAGGTAGGATTCTAGATGGGTGGGTGGGTTAGTTATGTTATGTTGTATGGAGAGGAGAAGAGAGGAGAGAGGGAGAACAAACCATGCTTGGTTACGTGACCTCTCATTTCAGTCATGGCTTCGCAGACAGCTACGTTGTTGTTGAGGAGTTGACCATGTCTTCTAGTTTCCCAGTCGGTAAACGCAGGGAGTTTCTGGGAAATGGCATGGAATAATCCGACGATGACGCCTACTGGGGTGGTTTCCATATCGTTGCAGAATTTGTTGACGGCTGCTTGGTCGGGAACCCGGTAATGACAATCGAATTGCATTTCTTCCCATACGGCGAGGAGGATCGATGCAAGCATGAAGATTGTAGGCCAGTTCTTGAGTCTGTCGCCACTGTAAACGCTAGAGTATAGCGAGGACAATTCTTCGAGAATCTCCTTTTGAAGTTCACGCCACATGTCGGCGAGGGCACATTTGATTTGGAAATTGATCATGACGGTGGCGACGACCTTTCCGTTGAATTTGGAGTCCTCGTCGTCGATGATTCCTTCCATTGGGTGCTCGTCTCCTCTTTGCTCGACCATGGTAACGTGTAAGGTGAGGTTGTACGCAAGAACGAGTTTCAATGCCTTGCGGACGACGGAAACCTTCTCTTTCATGTAGTAGCGGTGAGCAGTCTTCAAGATCTCGGTAATGAATGGGGTGCCCTCAAAGTACTCATCGATGAATTCTTCAAAAGGTCCATCAATGTGTTTATCGAGGTACTCAGATAATGCTTCATTCGAGACACCTTCAGAACCAGCAGACATTCTCTCCGTGCGAGTTTCAAACTCGATGGGTTCTTCGTGATCACCCTCAACCCAGTCGACATTAAAGCAACTATCATCACTCACATAAACTTCTCTCGCCATAATCGGCAGAGCAAATCCATATCCATGAGTAATCCAAAGCAACTCCTCCTTTTGCGAGAATCCCTTGATATTATAAACAGACACACCTCTCCCCACGTGACGTTCATAATCCGCCTTCCAGTCCTTCATGAAGTAACCAATATCCTTGATATCGATACGCGTACACGGCACCTGCCACAAACGAGCATGCGAAGGTTGACATCCCGCACAGGGCTCACCCTTATCGCACGTCTTCTTCAAGAATTTACAGCGGAGACAGGCGCGCAATTTCCTTATTTCGCTAGCTTGTTTGCGCTGCTCTGGTAATAAGGGCCCGCGTCTTCGTCCAACGCGCTTCTCGGTTGGGGCATCCTTCTTTCCGTTGGAGGTGCGGCGGATGACCGGTTTGGTGGCTTTGGCCGTGGGGCTCTTGCGGGGTGCGGAGTTTCTTCTCGCGGGAGGCGATGAGGTGCTGGATGGGGAGGTACGGTTGGAGGTTGTTGAAGCCGTCGTGGATTTCGTAGATGGAGCTTGGATGGGTTGCGGGGGAACGGCCGCGGCGGGACTGATAATATCGTGATTGTGGTGGTGTGCTTCGCTATGGAAACAATTCCTATGTCCACCCGTCACATCCAAATAGCTATCCGAGCCCGGTGAGTACGGCGAATACGGGTATCCTGACAAATCCTCAAAACTGCCAAACGTATCTATCGATTGATGTCCATCGGACTGCGATGAATCCGAGTGACTTCGCAAATGTAATGTTTGTCCTGGGTTGAAAATTGCTTGGTTTTGCGCTTGTTGATAGGTGTTGAAATCCTGGTACGTATCGACTGTCGACCATCCGTGATCGCTACTCGAACTGGGTAACGAGAGCACTTCCAAGTACGTACCCGTCGGTGAGTTGCTTCCCAGACTTTGTCGTCCTATACTTGGGATTCCATGGTTCGAGGTAAAATTCATCGCATACTCGAATTCATGCCAATCCTGCCATTGATTCGCCTGTGCCTCAACCGTTTGTGTGAGTCCGTTAAATGGAGCTTCCATCTGGAGACTGGCTTCGAGAGCTGCTTGTGTGGTTGCAGGTAAGCCATAGTCGAGAGGTGAGGTTTGGTACGGGCTGCCAAATGTATATTGTGGTCCCATCAACGAGTTATCCGGGATAAATTGCGACAATTGCTGAGGGGAAAGTTGCTGGGGTGACAAATGCTGAGGTTGTTGTTGTATCGGCCAATCTGTCAATAATGTGGGAGAATTATGATGATGTCCGGTTTGATACTGTTGGTGTCCACTATGTCCTGGCGAAGTTTCCCGTCGGTCGTCAGATCCTCCTGAGGCCATATCCAACGGCAGTGGCCAAGTCGAACGCGTAGTCATATTGGTAAATTGGTATCGTGGGTCACGTTGCTCGAACGAAAGGTCTAATAGACCTTCTGGCGAGAAGTCAAGATTTGAGCTCATTGTCGCGGATTACTTGTTGGAATGGTCAATAGTATTGTAAGAAAGAGGGTCGAAGACACCGCTCTTTGAAGAAGAGGAAAACCTCACGATGTTAGTCGGTGTGTGGCCTATTGGTAGTAGAAGTTCGTAGGGTGAGGGTAGGATCCACATAAGGAGCGGTGTGGGATTTCGGCAAACTTATACGACCCCAGCCATTTTGAGCCCACTGGCAAGCCTTGGCCGAATCAGGTGTGACGGCTGGAACCACTAGCGTCTTCTTACTGCATGGGGCAGCATGAGACTACTGCGAGCAGAGAAGTCATGTGTCCAATGGATTCGATTTCTATGGTAGATTTTGGAGAAGTCCCTGGAAGACAGAGTATTTTTCAGGGCCAACCCATGAAAATAACAAGCAATAGTGATTGGAAGGAGTCTTAAGACTCAGAGTAGCTTGATACCTAGTGGGCTCCCACTGTAAGTTAACCCTCTATTTTTCAAGAGGGGCTGGAAGTTAGGGAAGTGGAGAAATAGCCTGTAAGTAGTTACGATTGATGCTCGAATTAGCGGCGCAGTACCTAAAACAATGGCTATATAATAGCGGGTGCTAGGCTTTCCCTACCTACTTACCACTAATTTGAGTCAAGAACAACACCTGTCAATAAATAGTACTCCGTACAGTACATGAAAATCGACTGAACAACAAATCATGAAATAGATTCCCGAACGCTATATGGACGGAGTAGACGAGATCGAATGATTTCAGTGGCGATTGCTAGAAAAGGTTCTGGACATCCGACTAAAGACTTTTGAATCTCCAATTGAGATGGCTGAGGTCTCCATTTTGACTCAATGGTTGCTCTGCCAATCAATATCTTTCGGATCTATCCTACGATTAGAGTTTTATGTACTTTTTTTTAAAACCCTTTCCCACATCTAAGACGCCAAAGATGATAAGATGGTCCCCTGGACCCTCTCTGCCTCTCCCTACGAAGTTTTTCTCAAATTTCTTCAAAATCCCCTCGTTTGTTGAGTGCACGTCTCTCTTTTTGGCTTCGGCATGTCAGATCTTTCGCCTAGACCCGAGAGGGTAGAGTGAGCTTAGCATCCGAGCTATCACAATCCAGAAAAATCCAATTCGGTCTAAACTTTGTTTCAAGCGTTGTCAAACCTCGAGAACTGACTCTACAAGAACTCTGAATGTATGAACCGGTCAGTTATCCTGTGTATGGGTGATGGGATCTGGAAGAATATTGTAAGATGGTGGCCACCACTTCATTTACCTATATGTACAGTAATCAAATGAGGATTCTTACCGTACATCGACTGTAAGTTTCTATCTCATTTCCATATGTTCTACACGAAGGAGGCGTCAGAGATGCAACATTGAGGTAGCAGTGAACCAGGGGATCCCGTCCTGCAATAAACTCAATTTAACCTCAACCACAATCAACTCTTATCGGAGTGATGATGGGTGATCTTCATCAATGATTAACGCTATGCTGCTTACGTTCGCCTTGTACCACCCTCCCGTACCTAACTAGATATCTACCGGCATTTCACAAATGCCTTCTATCGAAACAATTTCGGATTGAGAATATCTTAACTATCCTGTCTGGTACAATATGTGTCTACATTCGCACCACATAGATGAAGTACTGGTGGACCTTGACAACGTGCCAACGAGATCTGAGACACCACCAGGTACGAAGATTGTATGATAAGATAAAAAAGCAATCAACGAACAGCCGCCATATGCGATTAACATTTATGCCCCTCATTTCCACCCCTCCTTCCCCTCATCGTTTCGCAATTTCATCATTAACTTGGCACCAATACCTACTTTCATGTACAAAATGTATTGATTGAGTAGGTGTTATCCAAGCAGTGTAACCCACGATGGCTTCTTGATTAAAAATTCCTCGTATCCTATCCTCTAATAGAACGGCCCATCCCTCCGACAGCTGCATATCGAAATTCATGCAAAAACGCCTCAACACCACACGCCTGCAGCGGATGAATTCCTTTCGGATCTCTTCATTGGTCAATCCGAAAACGTTCTGCAAATCAGCGCATGCCGACATATTCCTCGCATATCGCGCCCCATGTTAAGTAGTGAGATGTTTTGTTATGAAATTAGAGATTTGTCAGTGTCGGAAAAGAGTTGTCATCTCATGTTCTATGTATGATAATCTCTTTTTCTCTTCCTTCGAAACTTCCTTTGGCCCATCAACAATTATTTGCCACTATCCTCAAGTTACATATATCCTTCGCTATTGTACTTTAGAATGCGGATTTGATGTGCTGCGAGTAAAAGAGCAAAAGGTAGTAAAATTGATTAGGCTACCGAACGAATTAGAGCCCTGGCTGGCATTCAACATCTGCAGATACATGCTTTGGGCAAAATGGCACTGTACCACCAGTAATCATAGGTTGGCAATGACCGAAGGATGACAGCCCAATTATCAAGATAGAGAGATTTAACTTGCTTGCAGTCTCGCCTTACTGCAACTTGCATTTCGTAAATGTAAATGCAAATGCAAATGCAAATGTAAATGTGTTGCAGCAGAATTACATTTTAGATCTTTGGAACAATCGTAGAAGACGTATGGAACGTTGCTTGCATCGCATCTTCAATTGAATTTTGAACACAAAGAATCTATATCGGCAATGGTACAAATTCAACCAAATGCGGATTTTTGATAAAGATAAAGATGCTTTCAGGCTTTGGTAGCCTTCTTTGGCTCTTGTGGTAAGAATTTTTGTAAGCGAGCACTGACCCGGTCAACCTCGAAGCATCAATCAGTAAAACAATAGTAAAGGCCAATAGCGAATCATGATGGAAGATCATTGTATTCCTTGAATCTTAGACACAAAACATCCAACCCACATGACTTTCATTATCAAAGGAAAGAAGCCTCACCATAGTGTGAAGTTCAATCGACGTGCAATGGAAGAGAAGAAGGGCTCGAATAAAAAGTCTTCATCTCTATCTCCTTCCAGCAAACCAGATCAGCTTTTATATGATGATTCACTAGAAAATCAAGCACAAACACCTGGTTTTATTGTACAAGAATCTTTATCATCGCAAGCAGATATTGAGGCTGAAACTGATGAAGATATTGTTTACGGCTCATCCCAACCAATCACAGCAGAGGCTTTTATGAATATGATTCCCGATACCTTCACGGAGTACCCCCTACTCCACGATCAATTGCAGACTCAGACATCTCATCTTCAAGATCAAACCATTCAAGAATGTCTTCCTTTTCTTTCGGGAAACGAAGCTGGATTGACTTATAATCCATATGGGGTTCCACATCTGAGTCGAAAAAAGCATATTCAGTTCCTTCATAAGAATCTACAAAAATTGCCCTCGGCATATGTCGCTGCTGATGCAAGCAGACCATGGATGTTCTACTGGGCATTGGCTGGTCTTTCAACCCTGGGAGAAGATGTATCATCATATCGAGAAAAAATCATTTCAACATGTCGACCCATACAGAATGCGACTGGAGGGTTTGGTGGAGGAAATGGTCAGATGTCACATTTGGCCACTACCTATGCAAACATTCTATCAATTTGCATGGTAGGTGGACAGGAAGCTTTGGATATCATTGATCGCAAGGCAATGTGGAAATGGCTAGGCAGCTTGAAGATGTCTACCGGGGGGTTTAGAATGGCTGTGGGTGGCGAGGAAGATATTCGGTAAGCCTTCCGAAAGTAGGACGATGGAGGACGGGAAACTGATATTTTTAAAGTGGTGCATATTGTGCTCTGATTCTCATTACACTCCTAAGTTTACCTCTCGATCTTCCCCAAGATGCTCCCGCGAGATCATCAAACTATACTACTTTCATCGATGGACTTCCGGAATGGATCTCAAGATGTATGTTCAAAACAAAGAAGAAATTAAATCTTGTGCTAATAGAATAGGTCAAACATTTGAGGGCGGTATAGGTGCTCGACCTAATGTCGAAGCCCATGGCGCGTATGCGTTCTTAGCATTAGGCTGTTTGTGCATTTTAGGTGAACCACACATCACGATACCTCAGTAGGTTAAAATTGTATATCTAATCATCCACGAATCACTATGCTAACACATATCTAGGTATCTTGACGTACCCGGCTTTATTTCATGGCTATCAGCACGTCAATATGCGCCGGAAGGCGGCTTCTCAGGTCGCACGAATAAGTTAGTCGACGGGTGCTACTCCCATTGGGTTGGAGGATGTTGGCCTCTATTGGAAGCATGCCTTGAAGGTCCAGCGCAGCAAACTCAAACAAGGCAATCATCGAATCCAGATTCGGTAAATCTCTACAGCCGCGACGGTTTGATCAGGTACATCCTCTGCTGTTGTCAGGATACAGGAAATCGGGGTGGATTGAGGGATAAGCCCAGCCAGTAAGCATGAAGAGCCGATCTCTTCTTTTCCGCTCCACATGAATGCTGATCTTCTATTATAGTCGCTCTGATTCGTATCACACATGCTATGTTTTGGCAGGTCTTAGTTCCGCACAGCATAAGTGGCATTTCAACACATCTGCACAGAAAACGGAATCGAGTGGAACGCTCGTTTCACCGTATCAATGGGCGGCCGAGCCTTATGTTGAGACAACACAGATATATGATGAAGAGGATAGGGTGGGGACTCTCCACCCGGTTTTCGTGATACCAGAAGGCGTTGCTGAGGAGACCCGGGCATACTTCGCTTCAAAAGGGGCCTTTTAAAACGTACCAACATTCTGAATATATGGGCTGAATTCACATTGGCTCGGGATTGGTAATTATGGGATGAGAAGTATGCACATATAGATGGCGCCAGTTTCACACTTCGTCGGCGACGGAGGTGGGCTTTACATATCACGTGATGTACATAATCTATTTTCCCGCGAGACATATTCAACGATGCGTTAGTTAAGTCCAACCGACCAATTGGATCTTCCATTTTCCCGGTGGCTGAGCTTGAGAATGGCCTGATTGTTGTCCTTCCTTCTTTGTTGCCAACAGGGTCAACATTTGAACGTGACTGGAAAATTGTGTTGATTTAAAAGCAAGCGGCGTTTGTGAGATACATTAACCCCAATGGCAACATAGGTGGCAGTTACGAGATACGTCGTACTGAACTGTTCGTTCAGTTCCGGAAAAGAACGAAGGATTTGTTAATCTCTCTTCACATGAAATTCATATGATAGATCATAAAGAGACTATATTGCTAGGTACTGTAGCTCCTTGGTAAGTTGCATGAAGTGCATGAAAGGTCTCCCTTCGCATTTTATTCCGTTTTGATACCGAGTAGATTTTTACTAGACTGGTGGGAAAGTGGAGACCGAGAGTGGATGCTTTGGGGAAGTTCTTTTCTCATGGTTCGCCACTTTATCGGGATAACAAGAAGATCGAATGGACCCCCCCCCCACATTGAAGTTTGGTCGGTTCTCTCGGGTTCTACCAACTGTTTTCGGTCTCATTGAATCGTCATGAGCTCACCGCAAGGTACCACCAACTACTACTTTGTTATTCTTGTACAAGTGAGGAGTGGATATGGCAACACGATACATATTAGGTCGACCATGTGAAGTGTGTGTTGTGTGTGTTGTTGTTGTGTTGGACTTTTGAGGACATGTCGTATCATGGTACCGGTATCAATGGATCCAGGATCCGAGAGGATTCCCGACTTTGGGGGAGCTTCGGAGATAGATACTATTATTGATATGTACTTTAGATACTGTATGTAGAAGTTCCAGCTCCAGTAATTGTTGTCCGCACATGCATTTTGATTCCACTTCGTTGCTTAAAGTACCTAGGTACAGGATGATTTCCCCTCTCCCTCGCAAGAGGAGAAAGAGAGAACCCCTTCACTTACTTACTCGCTAGTTGCATAGAACTGCTACAGCTGCAACATGCAGGCCATTTCCACTGTCCTGTACTTTTTTTGTATCATATACCCACATCGCGTATTTACGAATCAATTACTTCCCTCTAGAGCAATTCCTTCCGACTCGCCACCTATTTTGGTCAATAGAACGGAAGCTAGGTCTGGGTTAAACGAGAGGAAGTTGAACTTGTAGATGATGCAAATTGGAACGATTCAAATCTCGATGCATCTTCTTTCATGTCAGATCAACTTATCACAGCCGTATTCTAATGTCCCCGAGCTTGCATTCGTACCAAACGGTAGGATTCTCGGTATGATCAATGGCGATTGGAAATCTGCAGGATTCTTACTTGGTACATATGCTCGCTCGATTGCAATAGGAAGTTTGCCAATGGTCCAATTGTGAAAAATGTACCCCAAGTCTCTGGTCAATGTAACGGTTGAATCTTCAAAACGGGACGGTGCGACGGTCCTTCCCATAATCTTTCAAAATAAATGAAAACAGTAAACCAAAGAGGAAGCTGGTAATTCTGGATATTTCGAAAGATAGTACGTACGATTTCTAAGATTATTTATTGTACTTTGTGCTGCATAAGGTTGTTTGTGTTGTTTGTCCTTCTCGGTGTTTGATTGTTCCATGGAGGGATCAAGGGGAAAAGCCTTCATTTCCACGAACCATCAACGAATAATGTTCCCAAACTTATTCCTTCCAACCTCAGACTCTGGAGTCGTCTACACACTTCATACATCTAGAGTACATCCGACCAGCGACTTGCTAACTTCTAGATCTACGGTATCTTCACGCTTTGCTTAATATACTTTACCGTTATACCATTTTCAATTTCAACGGCATATAATCATTACTATCGAGATGTCAAGCGCACTGCCAACTCATCAAGCATACGCACCACAACCCCGTTTACGGTTAGTAGTAGACCTGGCTGATTTTTGCCTCGCATCTTTTTTTGATCCCTTCGCGAATCAACTATCACAAATATTGAAGCACAATACTCGATGATGAAGGCCGGTCAATTCCAGCCACTGTTCATGCACTGAAGGCTCACCGACTTCGTGTCAAGCCGTACTCCAGTTATTCCGCGTCAATCGCGCTGCTTGTTGCGATCTCTTTCTCTCTTTCTCTCGTCTCTCCTTTACGACCCCAAATGTACCGTGGTAGTGCGGGGCAATAGAGACATATCCCGAGAACAGGAAACGCCTTCATCTTTCCACATTTGTTATTAACAAGCAAGGAAAGCACAAGCCATTTTGGGGTCAAAGGATTCAATATCAATGTATCGGTAGATGGTAGGTACAATTAGATGAATGTCTGGAGGATTATGTCCCTGACCTAGCGAGCAATATTGACGTTTTTCTTGCATTTGGACCCATGGTACTTTTGTAATGCCATCGATTTCTTTGCATTAGTGGCCAACCCAGCGGATCTCTCTGGGAAAAGGTCCGTAATTGCTGAAGATTTACTCATCTTTTTTGCCATCCATCCATGATGCTACAGTATCCATTGAGTCTTGGCTCTTTTTCTCTGCTCGCGGTCCGCAAACTTTTTACTCACCCCCATGGTAATGGCATGTTCCCATATTTTGTCCGGATCAGTGGGACAAGGTATCTCGCGAGCTCTTTTTGCCACCCCGCTGCATCGACAATTTCAATATCTGCAGACGTTTCTCAGAACGGAGAATTGGTACGTTTAAGCTATCCAAGATCATCGCTTCTATGCGTTCCCATGCTGTGGTGGAGTTTGCCTAATTATGTTGATATATTATCACTGGCAACGGCACACGCCAACACATCGCTCGCCATCATATCCAAAGAGCCGCATTCATGACTTGCAGGTGGTTCAAGCCATTGTCCTATCTAAACAGCTTCTCAATTCTGCTACGGGAAATCACTTCATGATCCTTGTTCAACGCTAGCCATTAGACTCTGCAATAAATCACACATGTCTCGCCATTAATGAAGGAAAGTCCTGCACAGAACCCCTAGAACATCCACTCAATCATAGTCAGCCTTATCCTTCAACACCACAAACACTATCCATACATCATTGTATTCACATACACGGCACTGAGTGTATGCATATTTCCCTGTATACCTTAAACATTGGGCTCAATTGCATCCATATCGTCAGATCTGTAGCGTTCGGCACGTATCTAAGTTCAAGGCATACTCACTGCCTGATATCGATCGAGGACGGGGTGTCTTACCACACTTCAGACGACGGGCATACCTTCTGTCTTGGGGATCCGATCACACTCTGACATCTTAAGAATACCAAAATGGGGTTCTACATGGCATATTTAGAGAGTACGTTAGTTCATCAGTTCGGAACTTTTTCTTCATCACCTCAGTGTAAATTTGTATTCGATTGGGCTTCTTGATTTAACCTTGCCCTGGCCGGCGTTGCATCAAAAGAGGGCTGAGTTGATCGCCTCACTATGTTCATCTGTTACCGTCTCCTTGGGATCCATAATCCCGCTGCGCTACCAAACACGCCCCAATGGATATGCTATTCCTGATGGGGTCAATATTATGAACGCCAGCATTACATTCACTCTCAGAATACAAATTGTGCAACAAAATCCCTAGTCTACCCGCTGACATGTAGACAGATTTGTGCCGTCGACGAGGTTGGCAAGGTCCCCAGTACAAGACGTACCGCGACGCACAAGGCTTCACTTGTCTCGTTCTCGTCAATGGACAGGAGTACCAAACAGATCTAGCATACCAAACCGATGCCTTGGCTCAGGAGAATGCCGCCACACAGGCCTTTATGGTTTGCCGTCAGTCGTCAGTTAATGGAGGGATGTTGGCTCGTAATGGCGTCATCCAAGGATTACCTGCCAACGAGACGGCCAGCCGCAACAAGAAAAGAAATGATCGTCAGCGGCAACATTCCGTAACGCTCAGTAGCAGCTCCTCGAGCACATCTTCCGAATCGGAAAATAGAGACATCAGATACCCAATGACGGTCGGCAGTTAAGAAGTGACTGCCGGCAAATCCATGTTGGTGCAATGCGATGCACTACGTACTACCCACCTATACATGAAACGATACAGCAGGGACCCCGAGGCAAATGAAAAATTACGACTTACGACTATCCATGACAAAGACGGATCATTACGGGCGGCATATTATCAAAATGAAAGAATATTCCACTGGCACGTTGCTATTAACGACTTCCTTAACGAATTTTTCCATATACTCCTTTTTCATCCATTTCATTCATTCACATCATTATGAGATCAACGAATTGCACGAATTTCCTTTACTCTGCTATGTTTCCT
Organism: Botryotinia convoluta; assembly: GCA_004786275.1. Lineage (NCBI taxonomy): Eukaryota > Fungi > Ascomycota > Leotiomycetes > Helotiales > Sclerotiniaceae > Botryotinia > Botryotinia convoluta. The sequence continues at coordinate 164,754 of PQXN01000038.1, read as the reverse complement.
TCTTGCTTTCTCATGAACTCTTGTTTTGTTTGGAGCGGAATGATCAAGAATCTACAATATCTACAAGATACAAATACTATTGCAAAATACTATAGTGTATGACGAATGGGGCCACGATTTTCTTGGGTATCACAGCACCAGAATCTCGTGGAGAAAACGAGGCGACTCGATATTCCTGTACACGGTCTTTACGGAGAGGCAACTTTCCTCTATGTTTTGCCTTTGGAGATTGGAAGATGGGTGGTTGCGTTGTGGTGATTAAGTACTTGTTTGTAGTGAGCAAGTAAGCGAGTGGCGAGGGAAATGGGAGAGGAAGATAGTGGGTGGGTTTTTATGGTGTAGTTTTGCATGGTGTGATTGTTACAGGTGATGAAGACGGAGGTTACACTCTTTGTGGAGGATAGCGATGCATTGCATGGAGGAAAACCTGTTTGAGCATTTGAGATGGTGGGTGGGTCATGAACATAAACATGATGTTATGAGTGAGCGTTGCATTGGGGGCTCGCGCTTCTTCTGGGCGGCGATTGATTTTCTCTCGATTATGATTGATGACTTATGGATACATTTTCTTACATTTATGATGATGATGAAGAAAAAAACTTAGGGCTACCTTACTTTACGAATTTACTATTTTATCTACCTTAGCTTGGTTGAATGGTTGAAACTGTGTTGTTTTGTAATGTGTCTGGTGAGCGAATGAAATGATAATATGGATTGAATTCATGTATGATGTGTCGAGGAAAGTGCGTTATGCAGGTGGTAGCTGTATTTGGATAGAAACATAGCATCAGTGATAGCTTGGGAAAAGAATGGGTGAAATGTTCCGACAAGAAGGCTCATAATGTAGCTTAGATAGATCAAGGAGGGATCAAAGATCCAAGAGCTATCGTCCACGTGTATCAACCGAACATCGCCGGTGTCCAAGACGATGCAATGTTATACATTCCGCACTTTCTGGATTGGCTTGTTTCTTTTGACTTGATTGGAAGTACAGCCTAGAGTTATACATGATCAATGGCAAGGCAAGAGGGTACATTGCAGTGCACTCGAGTTCCAAGATATTATTCCTTCTCAAGCATATTCGATCCACTTGCAATTCAAAGAGCACAAATAATCTGTCATCTTTCAATCTTTCAATTCATTCGTCCACATATCATATACACATGCCTCAAAGTTATCCCTCCAAATCTATTTATATACATTAAAAAAAGCATCTTCCATTCTCATGAAATAGGTATCTTTTGACATGCAGCTCCGGTATCTATTTCCATCTTTTACTTAAAATCCACTATGTAGCACCACTAAAGTCTAGTTCGAAGGCTCTTCCCAGCTATCAGCCGCAAATAGTCTACTGGCCCACTTTAAACTCGATCCTCTCGCCTTATTATTATTATTTCTTCCATTTCCGTTTCCGTTCCCGTTGCCCTTCGCATTGGCATTTCCTTTGCCGTTTCCTTTAGTGGCAGTGGTTGCGGTTGCTTTTGCGGATGAAGTGGACGAGGTTGTGGTTGTAGATGCAACAGCTGCGTTGACGCCTACATTTTCTACAGCAAGGGTCACGACGGGGGCTGTTTTGGATGTTACGGAGGCGCTGAGAAGGGCTGTTCGTTTTGTTAGTTGTATATTTTCATTGTAAGATTGGGATTAACATACCATTAGCACCATTGAAACCCTTTACGCCGTCAGCGGAACCAGCGGCTTGATTAGCGGCAACAGCGACGGGAAGATCAACGTTGTTTTCTTGGACTTGTTCTTCGATGGCTTTGAGTGTTTGAGCGGTAGAGATGGTATTAGCGCTGTTATTGGTAGCAGCAACATCGGTTTGTTGAACAGCAAAACAACCACCAAATGGACCAGCAACAGCATTGTTGCGGCAGCGAACGGTGCAGATGTTTCCCGTAGAGGCACCAGTGCAGGCAAGGTTATCAGGCATTTGAACAGTGATGTTGAAGTCTTGAGTTTTGGCTTGGGATAGTCCGTTGACTCCTGGTACGTTGTTGGTGACGGTTAAATTTTGAGAAATGACACCAGCATTGCTGGTTTGGTCGAGATCACAGGTGTAGGGGCCGGCTCCATCTGCGTTGACTTGATGAATGGTGACGGTCATCAGTGTACCGGCTTTGACTTTTGTGACCGCACCGGCGGAGAGAGCATTTTCGGTGTTTTCTCCTACATCAATGTTGCCGCTCAATTCTGTACGGCCACATTCATTGACGATGTTGGCTGCGATTTCGGAATCGCGAATAATGGTTGTGTCTTGTTGACAAGGACTGATGCCAGTACAATTTCTTGCGATAGCATCGTCGACTAAGAAAATTAAATTAGGTTAATATCCCGAAATATGGGAAATTTAGATTGGAAATTTACCTTTAAATCCAACACTTGCGGGGGATCCTGCAATACCTTGAGCAGCAAGGATAACACCGTGGGCTTGAGCGACGGACAACAATGCCGCTTGAAATAAAATAGAAGTATACATATTGACGGTAAGGAAGGTGTCCTGCACTAAGAAATGAATGAATAAGAGTTAGATTATAGGAGAATCGCCCGGATCCTGTACAGAATTGAAAGAGTCTAAAGTGTAATGAAAAAGAAAGAATTGCAAACACAGCTGGAGATGGGGATGTAGATGTACAAACGGTAGAAAGGAAAATTCTCCTGCCTTTTAAGAACCGTGTACCAGCAAAACTTCACAATACAAGTTCATCATGGGTAATAGCTCATATCGCCTCCTGAATAATAATGCAATTCTCCTACAAAATCTGTTGCAGGCAACGTGGATCTTAGGAATATTTTTGCCTGCCTGTCACTGTCGGTACTTTCTCAGTACTGAGCAAGAATAGGAACTAATTCCCATCCATTGAAAACGAATTCAGAAACAACCCAAGGTCGTCATCTCATGCCTGTACGCTCGTTGTATCATATTGTTCAGATGTTCGCCGTATCAAACTTTTCAGATGACAGATCTTGGAAGTCAAAGCAAGCTTACTTTGACTCCAAACTTAGATACAAAAGACTCTTCGTTGCCTCGACAGAAGATTGTGATACAGGACGCAAGGATACTACCTCGCATCTTCTGCCCAAAGTTTTAAGAATTAGAAGAATAGTAAGATATTATCCTGATAAGTAAAGAATCCAAGACGTCTGACCCGCTGCCAAGGAGGGACTGTTAAGATGGGGCTTTGAGCAGCAATGAGCTTTGAATAGATTAACGACAAATAATCAGACCAGCTTTTGCAGTAGGATAGCAACGTTGAAACCAGTGCCAAGGTATTTTGGGCGAAAGGAAGTAAAGAAGTTGAAAATCTCGTGTTTATTGTCTGAAGTTTTGACGATGGTGTTTGAGGTGAGTGGGGTTCAGTCCCCTGGGAAATCCTCATTGGGAAAACCGTAGCCCTATCTTGATCCGAAGTATCTCCGTCCAAGGACAAATTATTCCGCTCAAGAATTCGAAGTCAATACAAATCTATTCGTAGCACATCTGAAAATCATCCAATACTTCTTCTTGAATATAGGAAATTATAACCGTGTATTGAGAAATGGAGTCGGCTATAGAAAGAAACATGTATCACGGAGACGGTTCAGTCGAGTTTGATGACGACCGCTGCAGTTATGGGACCGAACGATAGGAAAGATCAGGATATACAACAAATCAAACAAAGTCTGCTTGTCCGCCACTTTGTATGATGATTACCAAAAGATCATGGAACTTAATGCCACAGATACTTCTATTGTGTGGCTGCAAGAACGTGAGCCATGGCGCGGGTGTATCGTCAAGTTTCCAGCAACAGGTCACCTTTAATAATAAGTAGAGACACGCAATTCCCTATGCAAAGGCATGGCTGAGAGCAAAGCGGCAGAACATCTCAAAAAGAACTGATATCGAAACTCTGCACTTTATTGAAGACTCGTTGTAAGAGGAATAGGAAAGTGTTCTCGCGCACAGAAGATATCCGCGCAAGCAAACATTGTTAGAGCAGCCACAATGCTATTTCTAGTACTAATAAGTTATAGTGCGATCACTCATTTCCTTGCTCTAATTGTCTTGTTCGAAACGAGCAATCGGCATGCCATTTGGGAAAAGAAATTACCAAAAAGTGGCAATTGTTGGGGAAAAGTATAAATGTCTCATTCGACGACGAAGAATCATCTGAAGTCATAAAGCTTGAGCCATGCCCCATGCCTCAGGTCAGCGCATTTGAATTTGCGAAGCCTAGTGGGAATAACAACAGAACGCTTGGTATCTTGAAAATGGTATAGAGCCACGACACGGAGCCGAGTTCCTCTTTACCAAAGCTTCCACTGGTAGCCACAGACAAGAGCGGTCTACGAGAGAAGTACAAGAACTCAATTCGCCAACTTCCTTCAAAGTAGTTATCAGAAGCTTCTTTGAAACTTTATTTCGAGAAGTTAACCATCGATATTATCCATTGGATGAAGATATTTTCCGAGATAATCTCAAGAGTTGGAATAGGTCATCCTTTCCTATGCTTGAAAAAGCTGCACTTGGATTGTCGGAAGATATAAAGTTCTTTCCTGTGTTGTTCTTTCAATATTTCAGTCAGTATCACTCTCCAATTTTCACCACCGGAGTATGATCTACCTTAGACTCCAAATATGCCATCGACATGTCATTTGATGGTGTTGTGGGCGACTACAGCCAGTCTGATATTCACTCATGGCTCTACCAAACAAACAACATGCCACCTTGATTACTGTTCGAGCACGAATCATCTGCACGTCATCCCTCAAAAGTTTCGAATGTTACCTGAATCTAGCAGAGCTCTAGCGTTCAGAGCTACTCTTGAAGTTCTAGGCTATCAAAGGGCCTTGTTCGATATCCACTCTCATAGGATCTTCTGTCTAAACCTACACGCTCTCGACGCTGCAATTCTTCTAGGTGCCACATATATCATGTATTTTTTTATTAAGAATAGAGATGATCTAGCCGACTCCCTTCCACAGTTTGAATGGGCGATAAAGCGGTTTGACGTGATGGGGGATCAGAATGCATTGGGCATTCTGAAAGGCCTGTACGTCCATTTAAAGAAATCTCTTATGTCAGTACTAAATCTAGCGCCTTGCATAGAGTCGTTTTCGAGTAGCTTTAGCCAATCCTGGAACCTTAATTACCTCGCAACCAGTACCCAATCTGCTGTGCGATCATTTTTCTGCAATATAGGAGTCGAAGCTAGTGGATTGGGCGAGCATAAATGATAATGGCATTATCGGTCCCAATACAACATATTCTACAAAGATGTGGTAGTTTGATAGTGTTTTTCGCGATCATAGCTTCTGGAGATTTATGAATGATTATGATTATTGATCCTAGGGATACATAGCTCATCTCAAGTGGAATGACCCAGCTTCCCTCTGTCTCATTGTGACGGGAATGAGGCTAACTCACATCATTTGAACTCGAGTCGCGGGCCAGATTATAGAAAGCTCTATATGATCCAGAACACGTAGTGTAATTATCTTTCAATTACAATGACAAACCCGTTCTAACCACGAAAAGTGGTCTTCTAGAAACGCGGCGTTAGCATCCAATTATACTTGAGCGAATTTTCTATCGTTCAGGGAAAAGGATGCAGAATATATATTCCATAAAGGCAGCAAGTTCACCCTGGCCATTTTACTCAGATAGTGATGGTCTGAGAAGAGCAAACGAAAGTTTCGATTGATCATCAATGTTCGGAGATTGACTGACTACGGGACTACCACAAACTCTCCATCTCTCAGGTTCGACGTACGTCTCTCCACCACATATCTTACAATCGCTGTGGCTATATTATCAACCAGTACATACCCAGTGGGTTGATCCTTAACACAATGGGGCACACTATCCGCAGCCTATTAATAAAGCACCTAGCTCTCTAGCCCTCCAGCTCTTAGGCCTCACGCGCCTCTCTGCTAAGCTAGATAGATGAAACCCGATCACGTGCTACTGGCTACGATTGATGTGGTAGAGAGAAGCTATTTGTGAAGAATATAGTTATCGACGCTTAAGGCTTCGATCGAAGGGCTAAAGGCTACAGAGCTCACATTGGCACAACGCCACAATTTCAGACAGCTCAATTGTGAAATTTTGAGCTTGGTTCTCTGGGAAGTAGGTTGCAATGCCTCTCAGACTTCAGCTCTATGCAACAATGCTTTCGATTACATTTGATACTACTTGGGGAATATCATAAGGGAACCTTCTCATGTGCTTCACATACTTATTGGATTACATGCATGGATTCATGTTCGAATTGTCAGAATGGATATGTCTATGTCAGCTAACTACAAACTCAGATCATTGAGAGTCTATTCTCTGCAGGAACTTGCACATGCCACTGTGCGTCCTTTACAGACTCAATTCCCTCATATCATCAATACAAAATATAGTGCGGAAGCTTACTTCTGGGGAGGTGGAAATAGATAGCAACTGAGAGATTACGAACGTCGCCGCCGCTACTGGTCAGAATGCGCATAGCGTAGTAACGCGGAGACCTGCTGCTATCAATTTATAAAATGAACCCTGAATCATACCTCGCTACGTTCGGACTAGTTTAACTGATAAGTAGATACAATAATGCTCATATGAGCAGTCATTAATCAGCCGTCTCAACAGTATGTTAGTCAAATTACACAACGTGATTGGGGGGGTAGTGTGGGGTGTACGAACCCCTGCATCACCGGATTCCAAATCCTCATCGACACGTTTACTCAATCATATCGAGATTTTCCGTATTGAATAGCCGTCTTAAGACTCCGATTCTCTAGAGTATTTTTTCCAGAATATCATATTTTCGGCAGTTCGGAATTCCCACATATACACAGGGGTACCATCGCTTGTCTTGCCTCTTTTCGCTTAACCCGCCTTCGTGATTGAACAGTGGACAGCTGAAAATTGTGTGTGCTGCAATGGAACATAGCCATTGTGTCGGATTTGGTTAGTCGTTGGCTTGTCTCCTTTTCCACACCATGGGATGAAGAGGAGTACTGAGAGCCATGCTGTATTGAGGGATATCATAAATAGACTTGAGCTTTTTTACTTTTGATGTTGTCGCCATTCTATCTGAAAGTACTTTCTTGAGTTTTTAGGTCGATATCTATCTGTGGTTTCAAAATTCAAACTATAAAAATATCTACATGGACTCGTCGTTGCCACTCGCATTGAAAATGGAAATTGCTGCGGTAGAGAAAGTGATTACCTTCGCCAAGTTGCCGACTACCACAGTTACTACAGTTGAGGTGGAGTCACCAGATCAGGAACTTTACTTGCTTAATAGGAGAGATGAGGAAGAGAGAGACAGGTGTGAATCTCAGGAGATATTTTGACTTATCGTATGTACTAACATATCCCAGGCTAGACCGACAGAGCAGCGCCATCAGAGTTGCCCGAGACGGACACGTCCTTGACCCCCGAATCCCTAAACAAAATTTGTCCAGAGTAGCAGATATAGCAACAGGTACCGGGTACGATAGCATTATTCCTTTAGGTTACAAAATCCAATACTGACTCTCACTCAGCATTTGGCTCAGAGAATTAGCTGAGGAATTTGCGAATGGAGGATACAACCTTCAGGAGACAATAGGGTTTGACATTTCTCCTGACCAATTTCCCAATAATCCTGCTCCGGAAAACAAGTTTGTATTATGGGATATGACGAAGAGTTTTCCTAAAGAATACCACGGTACCTTTGATGTCGTGCATATACGACTCGTTGTGCTCGCTCTGAAAGTCGAACAGATCAAAGGCGTTGTGGAGAATCTAGTCGAGTTACTCAGTAAGAAGAGGCATTCTCAATCTCCAAACCCACACCAACAAACAGTAACTAACCAACACAGAACCTGGTGGGTATCTTCAATGGACCGACATGTCCTACCGCAACGGCCTCAAGATAACACACTCCGCTGATGAAAGCGAGCCCTTATGGAAAGCCGGGGTAGACAAGATGTTCAAGTACTGGGGCGACCAAGGATTTTCCTACGATCCACCTGACGACGTAGAAAAGATTCTTCAAACTTTACCCGTGGAGGATGTGCATGTAACCGACCACACATTCGCACCTTATCAGAAACCAGAAATAAACGACCTGGTGATTGAGTGGCAATCGCGCGCCAAAGCGCTGATTATAGAGTTGCTATCGTCTCGGAATGGATTGAGTGACGAAGAAGCGAAGATGGCCGCGTATCTCTATCGGAAGAAGGCGGTCGAGATGGGAAAGCGGGGGGTAATATGGAGGTCGCCGGTGGCAACTTTGGTTGCTCGCAAGAAGTAAAAATTGTAGAGGATCAGGCACAAGCCCAACATTCGTCATAGGAGATTTGATATTGAGGCAATGCAAAGTGTGCGAGGAAAGATTTGCAGCTGTCTGTGAAGGCATTCACTCTGAATGAGCAGACAATTCAAGGAATATCAGGTAGATTCACGTTTCTGCGAATTTGCGAAGCGTTGCTGACACCGTTTTGTTAAGTAAAGACGTTTCTCTGAGATCACCAGTGGATTTCTTAACTCGTTGTTCTAGCCATGAGTTCGTAATTAAAAGCATCCCAAAAAAACACCACCAACCAATCCCACGCATGATACCAAACCTATCTACTTCTCGATGATATCCCAACGTTCTTCCTTCTTCCTTCCACATGTATATACATCACCACTATCCCATTCAAATTCAAGACCCTACCCGTTGCGACGGCAGTCACAATTATGCGAAGTTAAGTCAATTCAATGCATGGTGATGACGATTTCACTCAAAATGATAACAAAGCACATCTAAGATCATACGAGGGAACTGAATCGACAGGTAGCAAAAATTTCTTCTATTTTATTGTCAAAAGCTAGTTGTACCTAGGCTCAAAACCGGGGCCATGAAGCCACCACAAATGTAACCGCCAAAGTATTTTATTTAAGCAAAGAATTCTGGTGTCGCAAGAAACAAGTTCATATGTAGCAATATGATAAACTTTTCCGTGTAAAGAAGAGAAATAGAAACAGTCAACTAGATGGTTCGTCCAATCTGCTTCAAAATGTAAACCATATGAGGCTTGTCGTGTGGCTGACCCAAACTTCCCCAAGTGAGTTAAAATTGGTGCAAATCAACAGACCAGAAAAAGATGGTATCTGACAAGAGTATAGCTAGCCGGCAGAAACCAAAGTGGGTAGCATGAAATTGACATCAGATCGTATGGATGACTTTTGAAAGGATGGTCAAAGTCCAGCTACTCAATCTAGAGAATGTTAGTACCGAAAATACTGGGTAAACTACTTTGAATAGGGAAGTAAAGGAATGCCATCTTACAGTGTGGTGAGAAGCCTTGAGCACAAGGGCTGCGATGAAGATCATCCTCGTCATCATCAAAGCCATACTCCTCACGTTCTGCAAGGCTTGTACCTCGGTCGTACTGAGAGCGGCGGCGACGTTGCTCATCACGTAGATGTTGGCCAGCACTAGGCGCAAAGAGCCCTTCAAAGTCTTAGCAAAAGTGCTAATTTGAAAGACGATTAGATGATAACTTACCAACATGTTCCGCATTCTCGCAGCTTCGCTTGAGCTTGGAAGCGTTGTCAGATGGAGGAAATTCATCTTCCAAACCGGCAACATTAGCTCCATCGGAGTGAGTTAGGAAGAGCTACGACAATTTGTCAGTTATATATGGGACAATATCAGTTCTTGATAGAACTACCTTTGGTCTGTAGTGGGGAGGCTCGAGCATAACAGAAGAGTTGCGAAACTTTTGAATCAAGCAGTCTCTGCCTTGGATGGTTGCATAGGAGACTTCTGCAACTTTATCACTCTTGAATCGATGCCACTTTTGGTTTGAGCGAGCGAGGACGAACTCGATGATGTCCATAGGATCAACAAAATTGATGAAAGCGTAGCCGACATTGCAGTCGTTCGAGAAGTCAATTCGAAGGTACATAAAATCATATCTTCCGAAGCTGGACTCATCGACGATGCTCTTTAACATGGCTTGATCGACCTTGTTTGGGATATTTCTCAACATCACCTAAGAAGAAGATTAGAAATGAGCAGGCTTGGGGGAATGATTGTACACTTACAGTAGTTCTGACATCAAGGCCAGCATTAATCTTGTTGATATCGACATGATTGTGATGACTGGCAGCAGGATTAGATGTTCCTCGTCCTCGAAGTTGTCCCTGGGGTGTGCGAGCGACGGGAAGCTGGCGACGATTACCACTGCGGGCTACGTCACGAGAGTTAGGAGTCTGAGGACTCATGTAACCAAAGTTGTTACTATAAGCCTGCGGACTGGTTGGGTAGCGCTGGGCACCTTGTTGAGCAAAGTGACTAGCGTACATGTGTGGCGAGTATGCCTGTGGAGCAAAAGATTCATAAGGCTCCATAACCTGCGAGGGTCGATTTGTTGCAAGTGCGGCAGGGAAACCTGTCTGAAAGGCTAGAGGTTGGCCGGTGTACATGCCGCCCATACCACTCATGACGTATGGAACTGTGGTCGATGGCAGCATTCCATAATGATTTGTGGTCATATATTGAATACCTTGAGGATTTGGGCTACCAGAGTTGAATATTGCAGCATTGTTAGGAAATCCAGGAGTTTGGGGGGCCTGAAGTGACATGTGTCCAAGTACATCACTAATGTCAGCTTGTGGAGCTGAGCGACGTGTAGGAGTTATAGCCTGTGCCAAATTGTTACGCGAGGTGCCACGATTCTTTGCAACATCAGGTGTGTGCATCTCACACTTAACAAGAATATTCTATGCAAAAGTCAGTGATGTCCAATCAGGTGAATAACGAGAGATGATACATACACCAATGAGCTTGTTGTTGCAGCGTTCAATTGCGCGAGCCACCATTGCGGAATCAACAAACTCTGCACATAGTCGGAAGGTGCCTGCTTCTGTTGCAAGAAATTTTTGCCATGCATATAGTTCTCCTTCAACGGACAACAAGTCCCGGAGACTTTCCTCAAAGACCTTCTTATCAATGTTGGTGTGTGGCGGATATGTTGCTGTTAGCATCACTTGACCCTCGTGAGCAGAGTACACGGTTCTTGATTGGGGACTGATAGCCTGGGGAAATGTTAGCTCCTGTTTACAAGAAGAGGGAAGGATTTCACGAACACCACCAAAGTCATTGGCCTGTCGGAATATTAGTTTTTGTTGAATGAGAAGTGAAGATTTCGACGAACCTTGATGTATTCAACGGCGCAATCGACATGATCGACCTTGATTGCAGTATAAACTTTGGCTGCCTCATAAATGTTGGACATCCTAATGTAGACGACATTGTTTTTTGTTACTTCGATTCTCTTTCCGCCAGTGATGATGACTCCAGCCTTGTTCAATTTCTATATAGAAATATGTTAGAAAGAGACACGATGAACAAGCGAGTGATAAGGTAAAGACATACCTCGAAAGAGTATTGAACACAACTATTGACATCTACCTTTTGGTAGATATCCGTAACTCTGATGCAACGAGTAGCACCAGTATCCGTGCTGAATTTCTATGAACTATTAGCAACTAATATCAGGGTGGGCAAAGAGAAATCAGAACTTACACCATAGCTGGTAACCTCAGACTCACGAACTGGTGATTGAGAAGCTACCACGTTGTCCAAGTACTGAATTGTACCTGGAATAAGAGTAGTAGATCCAGATCCGTTGGCGATAAGGTTTCCCGTAATTGGCGCACCAACTGCAGGCCCGTAGAGGTGCAAGGGTTGAAACGCAGAAGCGGTCGCAGAAAGTTGAGCCGAAGCCCTACTTGTGGTGGTCCCAGTCGTTACAAAAGGATCATGTTGATTAGCAGTCGTGGTAACAGAAGATGCACGAGAGTCTGTTGCCGACTGCTTGGGTACTCTGGCATCTTCTGGAGAGATGGCAGTGATGGCAGTGTTGGGAGTTCCTTGGATGGACTCAAAAGCGCCATTGGACACTGGGGAAGGTGGCGATTGACCATATGAACGATTAAATGACGACATGCTTAGGAACAAAGTTCTTGATTCAAAGGCAAGAAGAAGAGTTGTCAAAAATGAATGCCCCAAGGACGTGAAAATTGTGTAAGTTATTGGAAAAGGCAGTCTATGAGTTCAAAATGATTGTAGGTCAGAGATTATTGCCCAATTGATGATATGACAATCACCAATTGATAACAATCGTTGAGATGCTTGAAGATTGAAGGATTATAGATTGAACGAACAAACCAATAATTTCGTGTATGTGTCAAAGAACAAAAGTAGAGGAGATGGAAGAATTTCAGATTATCAACGACAGTGCATTGAAGACTGCAAGCGGGAAGAGTCGGAAGAAGACCAAAGAAATGTCAGTGAATTTCACCAAGGTTGGTATGATGTAAGAAAGAGCCTTTGGGAAGAAGGAGGATGTTGATAAAAAGTGGATTGCCTCCAGATGAATGTGAGGGGGAGTTTTTAAGTATTCACCTTGAGAAAGTTAGGAAAGCATGAGCAAGACGGGAAAGAACCATGAACCGATTTCGGGAGAGAAGCCGAAAAACACCATGAGCATCAAATTTAGGTACATCATGGGAGTCAAACATGTTTGTTATTTCTTTTAAGCATATATACCAATGAGAACATTCAGAATCCGTAATCGACTGTCTACTGGGAGTCGTTGTACTCTCCATGTGTCTTATTCCTGCCATCATGATCTCGCTGTCTTTTATTTATGTGAAGTATAAGCGATTCCTAAAATGATAAGAGTTGAATTCCTCACTTTCTCCGTGCCCCTCCTTAATTGGCCGTAACTCCGCCGAGGCAGCAATCAAGGCCACGACGGAAAGGAGACGGCAAGGTACCTACCTAGTACTATGTAGATATTTACAAGAATTACCAGGTAGAATCTTCCTTGGACTTTGTATCCTACCAAACGTCCATTGACACACCATCTCCACTGTAGGAAATATACAGGTGACATGGAGCTATTGGGTTGGACCTTGAAACTATATAGTCCGCCAAAGATCTATCATTATCCACGAAGAACGCCGTATACCTATAACTGGATATATTCCAAGGTAAAATGAGTATATTAGCTAGGTAATCTTGTTGGCTGCTCAACAGTCAAGTTGTTGAGTGACTTAATTTCAACCCTCAATTGGCCTCGAATTCTTTCTGGATCTTGATTCTTACTCAGCAATACTCCTTCCATTCACTACAGCTGGTCGGCTTGAATATCTGGCTTTGAGTTGAGATGCCAATTTACTTTATTTTAGCTATAAGGTATCTCATAGATTGAGCCTAACCGAATGTAGAACTGGGGTAATCTTTATACCCAGATCCAGTAGGATCATAGGAGTAAAACAAAAGAGTACCCTGGCGGTCAAGTCTCTTGCTTCATCGACGATCGTCTCTCATGAAGATCCCCCCTTCGTTCTTTCCTCTTCGTCAAGAAGGTCCGGGGTTGCTGAGCACTAGCGAATCTCGAGACAATTTGATACTTCATCCAAGATCGTCACTCTCAACAGATCTAATACATAGCCTAAGGAAGTGATGATTGAAAACCTCTAACCATTACTTCTGTACTCATAGATATATATTAAAGGCGTGAAAAGAAATAAAAGAAGAGCAATATAATCCTATGCGGCGGCTCTGATGATTTGAAAATAGTTGAAGCCGGCACATCTTCGGTAATGGATCGAGTAGTCATCAGAAGGACTCAGACTCTGATGTATACTTGGTGTGCACAAGTACATCGCAACTTGAGTAAAGTCATTCAATTCCATATCTCTCTTTAACAGCTGTCTCGAACTCCCATTTCTCTGTCTAACAATATATCTACATCTTTGATGTTCTCGAAGAGTCTCTTGGAATTATCATCATACCATACATACACTTTATGAGGGTTTATTGAGGGGCACAAGAGATCATTTTCAACACCACAAAGACTCAGACAGTTGTTATTAAGAGCAGGCCTAGGTTTGCCATTTCATTCTATCAAAAGAGGGTTGTATCTTAAGCTTAGGTAGTTGTGAGTCCGAGCTTGACCTAGGCCCAAGGTTAATCCGATCCGCCTTCAGCCTGGCCCTCGAACATCAACAGGAAACCACAAGGGAGGAGAATATTATATTACGAGTAGTTCTCCATTGATATTTTATGGTCCAAACTGGAGCCTTTAATGGTCTAGATTGTCGTCATAAGCTTGAAACCCAAGTTCTTCAGCATGCCGCCTCGAAAAACTGTGCAATATGATGATTACAGGCAAGCTGTTCAACAGGTATGCCTTGTCACAATATCTATACTACTCCCATAACTGACCCACGGAAACAGATTATACTGTCTTCCTCTGATGCCGATTATCTGGATCAACTAATACCCGCCCTAAAGGACGCTACCCTATCCAATAGAACTCCTGGACTCATACGAAGTCTATCACAATATGCGGACGATCGCGAGGCTGACATTGAACGGATTGGTTTGACAAAACACGAAGAATTCCTAGCATCCGTCAATCAGCTCCAACAAGTTCGAGAAGGAACCTCCCAACTTACATCCGAAATCCTAAAGCTCAATCAATCCATTCAGGCGAGCACAGAAAAACTAGCTGCACAAAAGGAGGCATTGGTGGACACAAGATCTGTTCGTCAGAATATTGCGGAAGCTTCTGAGGCGTTAAAGGAATCCTTGAAAGTTTTGCATGCCGTCAATCAAGCACATGATTTGATACGAAAGAAGAAATACTATGCAGCTCTGAAGGCGCTGGACGATTTACAGAACGAGCATTTGATTCCAACGATCCAGAACAAATATGCTACCCAACATACCCTCGCAGAAATAATTCAAAAGTCGATTCCCTCGTCTCAGAAAGCTATCTCAGAAGCAGTAATGAGTGATTTGAATACCTGGCTTTATCGCATTCGTGAGACGTCTCAGTTCTTAGGGGAAGTGGCATTCTATCATACAAATATTCGACGGAGCAGGCAGAAGGAGCGCATGGAGGCAAATCCGTATCTTCGAAACTTCAAACTAAATTCAGCCATCGAGCTGGTCTATGATGAAAGTGAGGAATTTGACGTGTTGAACAATGAGGAGCTCCAAGTTGATTTCGACCCCTTATTTGAGTGTTTACATATTCACGAGGCACTCGGTCAGATTGAGAAATTCAAAAGCGAATATGCTGCCACAAGAAGGCAGCAGAAAGATTTATTGCTGCCCAGCTCCGTGAACTTAACCGATGAAGAAAGCGAACATTTCTTAAGTGCCTTGCTGGAAGGTATTGCTGGCTTCGCTATAATAGAAAAGGCTACTATGCGGAAAGTCCATAATTTGCGTTCCCCAGTTGATGTAGGCCAAACTTTGTTCGTTGAGAGAATGTAGATTGGCTAATATTCTCTAGGTCGATGAGTTGTGGGATTCGATGTGTCATGCCGCCATCAACGCAGTATCCAAAGCTTTGGATGAATTCGATAACCCGGATGTTATTCTGCAAACCAAAAATGTGATAGCATTGTTCATCCAGACAATGGAGGTAAGCTTGCAAAGCACGATGTAAATGGTCAAAAATACTAACTTTAGGTCTTAGGGTTGGGGATATTCAGTGGCCATATTAGATGCTTATGTGCTTAAGCTTTTCTACAGATATGCTGATTTGTTGAAACGGAAATTCAGTACAGACTTTCAACAGGTCAGTAGCTTTTCCGAAGTTCTAGTGGATACGGGGCTGACCTTTACCAGATTGTGTCTACGGATGAATACATGCCTATGCCTGTCAATAGCGAAGAAGACTTTGACAAAATCATTCAAGTCAGTTGGTATGTTCCAGACAAACCAAAAGAAGAGTACACGTAAGTCAAAAGAATTGTCATCTGCTTTTATCATTCTGACGATTGTTAGATTCCCTGGTGTATTACCATTCTCCCAGATGTACCCGATGTGTTGTATAGATATCAGGAATTTCTTGAACCGATTTTACTTCATAATGGATGATCACTTTCAACAGCCAAATATTATTGATGAGACACTTAAGAAGGTATGCATGGCTGGTTCTGCTTTGCTGCTCTCATCCAAACTAACTTCGTCCTTCTTCAGTCGATAGATGAGCTTCTGTCCGAGGATATCTGTGACCCGCTCGTGGAAAAGCTGAGTACCCAGTACCTGGGACAGATTGTCCAAATCCTTATAAACCTTGAGTATTTCGAATCAGCGAGTCGAGAATTAGAACAACTTCTCTTAGCCGCACGATCATCCACATCAGCTGGTGGGCCAATTGTTCTTGCTGCTACAGAGAAGTTCTCGAGCAGTAAGAAGGACGCGGAAAAGCGTATTTTCGAAGTAGTCAACTCCAAGATAGACGATCTGGTCGAGACGGCAGATTATGATTGGTAAGAATTCTCGGTTCATTATCTTCTCTCCCAAATTTGACTAACGATTCACCCACTCTAGGATGGCACCTTCTCTAGTATCCGAGCCCAGTAACTACATGCAAACCCTTACAACCTATCTTTCCAACATCATGAGCTCCACTCTCCTTACCCTGCCCCGCGAGATCAAAGAACTCATTTACTTCGATGCTCTCTCCCACGCCGCAAATATGATCCTGGTAAGCTTGACCTTGACCATCTCCTAATTCACAACAACTAATCACCCACCAGGCTATTCCCCTTTCCCCCGAAGTCAAAAAAATTAATCCCCACGGCGTCGCCGCCCTCGCAAAAGACGTAGCCTACCTCTCCGAATTCGTCGATTCCCTTGACAACGCTCTTATCCTCAAAGAGAATCTGGATGAATTACAACAAACAGTTTATTTGATGCAGACAGACAATCCGGATGAGTTTTTCGATATCAGTACCAGGAATAAGAAGTTCGGAAGAGTGGATGCTTTGAACGGGCCTAAGATTTTGGAAAAGTACGTCCGCTTGCTTGTGATATGATGTTTTCAGAAAGATTGTGTTTCTGGATATGTTCTAACTTTTGTTTACAGACTTACTCACACAATTACGAGTCCGGCGAAGCCAGATCGCCTTGCTGGATTTTCGTCAAGGTTTGGCATGAGCAAGTCATAGATATTTGGACATTTCGATCGCCCCTTCTCTCCATGGACAACAAGGACAATTTTTATGATCAAATGCACGTGTCACTAAGATATTCATCCGAAAATCATACATCAACGCCAAATTCATTATCATAATAGGTATCTGGGGGAAAGTTGTATGGAATTCACATTCACATATCCTGCGCCTGTTCTTGCTGCAAAAAACTACAAAGCTAGACTACCTGAAAGATCATATCATATCTCCTCCGAACGCCGTCCCATCACACTTGACCGCCAATCAACAACGACTAAAGTATGGACTTCCATCATCTTATCCTACCTCATAATCACGCTCGCCTTCAGCATCAGCATCGCCGTCACCACCTTCCTGGCGTGGGTAATGATGCGTAGCGTCGGTATTAACTGGATCCTGACGGGGTTGATGTGGGACTTGGTACATTTGCTAAGGCTTTGTTAGATGAGGGTTAGGGAGGGGTAAATTGCATTAGAGGGGTGATGGGGGACGAACTTGTTGAGGTGGAGGCATGGCTGGATATCCATATATCTCATTCATCTCGCCATACATTGGCTGTTGTGCGCCATACTGGCCAGGTTGGCCGGGAGGAACTTGTGGTTGATACATGTTTGGTTGATGACGATATGGGTCTTGTTCTGGAGCAATGCCATGACCGCCGAGAGAATAATCTTGAGGCATGGATTGTGGGTGAGGGGGGTGACCAGGCTGTTGTGGAATATTGGATTGTTGGGGAGGAAGCTGTGCTGAACCTGGAGCAGCGCCGGGAATTTGTGGTGCAGCTTGTCCTGAACCAGAAGGTCTCTTTGCGTGAGCTGCGGCTTCTTCACGTGGTACAATATCAATCAGGAAATCAAACATGTCCGACTTGGCCAATGCAGAAGCAATATCCGATCGTTGCAAGGTGCGACGCTTATTTTCTTCGGCGTGGATCCATGCTCTCATAGTAAGTTCCGTGATAAAAATATCACACCCCTTGGCGAATAGGATTGGAGCTTCGGCGGAAATCATCTTTACTTCGGGATCGGCCTTCATGACTTTCTTGATACGTGCGAGGGGAAGTTGATGAAGCTTGTAGTCATGAGTGTCACCCTCAAGATGATTGATGATTTGTTGCCAATAGGTCGTGAGAATGTCCTTATATTGTCCATGCAGACCTTGGTTTACCTAGCCATCAAATTAGCTCTCGTCTTCCAAGTATCTAGATGATCAAAACTTACATTTGCCCACGCTCCTGTGTAGAATTCTGGAACGGGTGCAAAACCTTGTTGAGATAGCTACTACAACATTAGTGAAATTCGAAACGCATATATCTAAGTTATTCATACCAAGGCACTGGCACCTATTGCGCGAAATCAATTAGTATTTGCTTGATATAAATAGAGTAATCGAGAAATTAAGAAACGAATGAGTGGAAAGATTAAACATACCATAATGACCTCCTTGACTTGTATCATAAACAGGCTGTTGCGTCTGCGCCGGTCGTTGTTGTGAAGCGGATGGCTGCTGCTGTTGTCCATGGGACGAGCCGGGTGGTGGAGGATCCATATTTGTTTTTATGCTTGCTTCTCCCGATTCGTGTTGAGGTTGTACGTGGGTAAAGATCTCGAAAGGTCGCGCTTCTGAGGTCTTTAAATATTTCCTCCAGTTGTCTTACTACGGCCGAGATTAATTGGCGCGAAGTGTATGAAGAGAGATAGAAAGGTTAGCCAAATATTGTGGGTACGGTCGACTCGTCTTCGTCTTCGAGACTCAAGATTCGTTCCTCGGATGCTGGGTGACGGTGAGCGATGGCAGGCTAGCTGCAGATGGGCTGACTTGAATGGTTTTGGAGAGGTTCAAAGTGACATTGAATGCCTCTTTAATTGAGGAGCTTTGGCTTGCGCGACGACCGCGATGGATGGAGTAGCTTGTTTATGGAATTTGGGGGTTTGATTGGTCGGAAGTTGATAAGCTTGTGGGAGCTTGATTGATGGGCGCACCAATTGTTTAGATGGTGGACGGATAAATAAGCGGCGACGCGGGGATTGGATGAATCAATCACCAGTAAATATGCTGAGGGGGAAATTTCAGTATTAGCTTGGCGGTTGGGGGTTGTTCTTCGGCTCGCTCTCAAGAATTTTTTATATGTTCGATGGAAACTTCATCTATTGAATAGTAAAATGTTCAATTGAATTCATTAGATGTTTCTTATGATATATATTATTATGCTACTTCAATAATACAAGAACTAAGTCATCTATGCAGGGTTTTTTGACAGCTCTTTCTTTCTTTTGTGCGTTGGCTCACCATATGAACAGGGCGAACAGTGAGGCAAGAGTGTAAGGCAAAATATGAGGCAAGACGAGGCAAAAGGTACATGGGGATTGGCACGACTGATGGATAAAGTAACGTAGGATTCGATTTATATATTTTACCGGCAGGAAAAGAAGAATGGAGAGTTCTAGTTCTAGTTCTAGAACTCCAAGAGTTGTAAGTGTTCCCAGTACAGTAGTATTTCTTCGTGTGTCTTGTTTTCTGCTTGTGCGACTTTATCTGAAAGACTCAAAGTCACGAGCACGGATATTTTAATCTGGTAAGCTCCGTGATAACTAAGCTAGGATTAGCTTAGTTTGCAGAAATAAATTTTAGGCGACCTTGATCCACCAGGAATATTTTATTTCTCTTAAAGCTCATCCAATCCTTCTCATCTTCATTCCAATTAATATCACCATCATCATCAAAGATGGCCGACAATGATCTTTCTGATGTTCAAATTGAGCAATTGTTGAAGGATGCTGAGGAGCGGATGAGAAATACAAAGCAAGTCATCGTGAGCGATGATAGCTCTAGCAAATTTTCTCTTCCAAAGTAAGTTCTACTCACATTGCGACTTGTTCAATTTTGAGCTTGGCTAACACATATTCTCCTTCACAGCCTTGGTAAAACTTCAACATCTGCAATCACTCCATACATCACATCGACAGGACACGTGGATGCTTCTCAACTCGTACCCGCCAAGGACAGAAAACTGGCCAATGGTGTGCGAACGGTGGAAGATCCAATTGTGACGAAAGGTAAAGCTGCAAAGGTAAGAAATTAATCTACTTCATCTGGCGCTGTGCCCTTCTGTGAGGAAAATTTATCCCATATAAACGGACGCAGGACCTGGCCCCGTCTTGGGTGTCAACCTGCACAAGCTGAAGACCTTACATTCATAGTTACTCTGAGAAGAAGCCATTATACTAGCCTTTTGATACAATTTCTGGGTTTGAACATCAAGCTAATATTCTGATCAATAGGCAAAACAAGCTACTGCTGGAGCCAAGTGGTACAATATGCCTAAGACTGTGGTCACTCCTGAGCTCAAGCGCGATCTTCAACTCCTCCGTCTCAGAAGCGTATTGGACCCCAAACGTTTTTACAAAAAGGATTCGGCAAGAGCGGAAGTTCCAGAGTACTCTCAAGTAGGCACAGTCATCGAAGGTCCCACCGAGTTCTTTTCGTCCCGCCTCACCAACAAGGAACGCAAACAGACATTTGTCGAACAAGTCCTTGCGGGCGAGAAGGCAAACCACAAGTTCCGCAATAAGTACAATGATATCCAAGCTGCAAAGGCTAGTGGAAAGAAAGAGCATTACAAGAAGATGAAGGCATTAAGAAAGAGAAGATGAGCGCATTGAGAGGTCGGAAGACATCATGACAAGTCAATCTTCCAGGCTTGATCACAAATTACAGGCACGCCTCTGACATGATCTCAATGTCGAACCTTGTATGCGTTATACATTCAAGAATGTCCCAACTTTGATCACAAACATACCAAGCTATCTTGACGAATACCAGAGTCTTAGCCCCATTGCTACAGACGACTGTGTCTTGCAAGTTCTTTTTGCTATCATTCTATCGGTACGTTCAAATTTTTCTCTCAGCATTCTCATCCCCCCCAATATGTTGTGATGAAAAACACAGTCAACAGTTATCCCTGTCTTAAAGAATACATGTGGATTTTATAATTAGACTCTGAACATATTACCATATCCTTTATTATTTGATTTGGTTTCAAGAATTGTTACTAACAATTTTATCAGATATTCTTAGTAGGTACTATACTACGTGAGGTGGTCTCAATGACACTTTGACGTGCCACTGTATAGCTTCGCGCGTTATGTGCAGATCACCACTCAATGTGACTGATACCGCAATGAAGAGACCTCCATGAGTCCGTCTCCTCTTCAATAGGTAGAGGAGTCGAGAGTGTTCATGGTACTTGAAAAGCTAAGTCCGCTCTCATTTTATTTTCGGCAGACCTGGTCACCCATCTAGCCATCTTCACACTTTCTAGAATAAGAATGCAGCAACAGAACATGATGCCTTCTTGTATTCTTCAGATACTCTTGAGTACATAGCAAAGAAATGAATAAATGAAGCTCAATCATAACTATCTATCATTACAAAACTCCAATGCTCAATAAATTTGTGACTTGAGTGTCGTGGCCCAGTGTCCCTGAAATTGTACCAACCTCCCAAACTGTCCACAAATTAGAAATTAGTAAAGAATAGATCTCAACTTCCAGATAGAGTGTGGTGTTGAAACGCCAATCTCTCTTCCTTAGGGGGGCATGCTGCAAGACAACGCCTCGACTTGAGCTTCACAACAGCCCCCCGCAATACTATGTCGAAAGTACTATACCATATCCATTGCACCTTGTTTGTTCCAGGGGCTGCCTGTGGATTCCCCAAGCTCAAGTCCAGTGTGTATCATCAAACAGGCCATCGTTGGCTTCCCCGAAACCGAACGGAAGTCTTATTCTACCTTCCAAAGTTAAGTGTCATTCTGTGTCAAATTCGTTCTATTATGATCATTCTCTCACTACACTCCCGTCGGGAGCTTTCTTGCTGATGGTGTTACTGTTATTCTTTCTCCAGTTGAACTTTATGGCGATGTTGTTGTTTACTCGCTTGGCTTGCTGGTATGTGGAGGAGGGTTTTAAGGGAGTTTGTATAGCTACTGCTGATTTGATTTTTTTGTGGTGAGAATCTCACCTCCTTTTATATATTGGGTTTGGCGGGATACAGGGCCTCTTTTGTTTTGTATGGGAAGTATTAGGTTTCTTGCTGGCATTCAAGGGTTTTATATGTTAGGAATGGGGGAAGGACTTGTGAAATTTTTTGTACATGTCCTGTCGAGTACTCAGTTTATGTCTTGGTAATGCTGTAGGGAATCATATCGTTTTCTTAAAAGTGTAGATGGCAGAAGTGATAATGCATTTCCTTTCAATTGTTGTTCCGTAACGAGGCAACTGGCTTTAGGTCTTTTACTGGGGAAGACGGAATACGGAGAGGGTATTATACCTTTTGGGAATGGTGTTGAATAGTTCAAATAGAGAAAAGCGATAAATGAAAACCTTGAAAGAGGGTTTTGCTGGGGCATATGTCGAGAGGTCTTGAGCTCAACTTTGCATATTGTAGAGATCATCATTGGGGAGGTAGATACGTGATAACTTCTCGAAGTAGACTGTGGTTTATAGTCTTTGTAGTCGTCGTATATTTGGGGAATAATGAAGACGTTGGCAAATGAGGAGAACGGAAAGGTCGATGTCCTTTTATACTAGGAAAAGAAGGACCTTTCCTCACAGTGAAGACTCACAGATTTGCTTGAGATGCGAAGATCACGAAGAACTCTCGATCATTTTAACATCACACTTAGCAGTCAAGATGCGCGCACAACAAACTTGCGCACTACCTACACTCTGCTCGGCGATTAACACATTTGTAGCTCTAGCAGGAGGTCGTGATATAACACATTAAGCTCTGTACTTAATGGAATGCTCACATTGAATATATTTACCAAGCGAGCGCAATGTGTTTGAGGGTATTAGCATTAGCATGAAATTCGATATCGAACTCTTCTTATCCAGAGTAGAGTTTACAAAGGTTCAAGGAGTAGCTCGTAGAACGACAGCCAAAGCCCAGAAATCTCAAAGACGTGGACGGTCACCCTCAATAAACTTTTAAGATTAGCTCCTCTCGGATGTCCATCATCCACCTACTCCAGATTTCTGTTAACGAGGTGTGGTTATTGATGCCAACGTCTTCATCGCTTTAAACAAAAACATGAGAAAGATTACAGTTCAATGAATCGGATCTTGACAGAGATTTCCTGGAGGAAGAAAGAGGCATGTTAGTAGTAAATGAAAGGAACCTAAGGAAATTGATCGCCTGTTGCTACCATTCAAATCTCGTTTCTTGCGGGTAAGTGGATATATCAGTCTCTTGCTACGTAAAAGGTAATTAAATGACAGCACTGCCAGTCGCCTTGTCGCCTAGCAGTGAGGTATCAAGAAGCTAGTATTATATCTGAGGAAATTCTTTCGATCCTTCCAACACCAGAGCAGTTGATATAGGCTTCGTAAGCACACTGACACTTTACTTGTCCAACTACTTGGACGCCATATTATCACCGTCTAATCTGATCTATAAAGCTTACATAGAATATATAACCAAACTGAAGATGTATTAAGGGATGCCCATTTGCTACTTAGCTCAGGCGTTGATCAGAAGGTATGATGCAGACTCTCGAAATCAACGTAACCTGAGGGTCAAAATTACCCAGACAATTTATTTGTACGAAGTGCTTATTGCCCACAGAATTACTTATATGCTGTTGTCCCTCAGCCATCCGAACTCTCAAGGTTAAATGAGTTGAGCGGTGATTTCATGATGCTGGCCCCCGGTGAGCTTGGAATTTGCTCCCGGTGAGCTCAATTGACAGGAGTAATTTTGGGCGTTGGCAAGCTTGATTAGAAGATACCTATAACTTTCCTCTAGACCAAATACTATTGGTAATATCTAGACATGTATATAATTGCAAGGCCTATTGTATTCCATTCTTCAGGTGAGAACAATGCCTGAAAATAATGAATGAACATGAAGATGGTTGAACCTGAAAGTGCCTCTCGGATAAACATCGGCTTTAGATATCCGAACCTCAAATTATTCGATATCATAGAACTCTACCCAAAAAGTCCAATTTGACATTTCTCATAACTTCGAGCCAGGCATGGCTACTCCAATTTTCACGCGCATACCATGGCGCACAGTCAGTAGTCTGGGAGCATCGGTATGCCAATGAAACACTTTACTGCGCAAGGAAGGAACACAATTGACAATATTCGCAGGCAAAACCAGTCTTCTCGAATGCCTTCAAAACACCACAATTTGCGGTTGCACCATTCACATCACAGTCTGTTAGATATGCATCGAATAAACCGTACGCACTTTCAATTCAATAATTGGAGCTTGGAGACTAACGATCTCCTAGTGATGCACCAGAACCTGCTTCTGCAGGAACAGCCTCGATGTATTTACCTCGATATTCTCATAGATTGGCACTATCTAACCAGTCGACAGAACTCCACCCACAGCAGAACCTGCCGCCGAGGAACCATCCGACGAAGATATCTTCAATGTCCGTTACCCCCGTAACGTTCAAGCAATCTACCTCAAGCCCCTCCGCCGCGAAGCCAAATATGGAGTCCCCTCATGCGATCTCCAACTCCGATCTTACAGTATTCGTAACCTAGAGTTCTTTTCCGATTTCGCTCTCCGCGCTGCATATTATCTCAAATTACCTGCATATGGACCTGTACCACTGCCTAGAATGATAGAGAGATGGACTGTACCGAGATCGCATTTCGTTCATAAGAAGAGTCAAGAGAATTTTGAGAGAAAAACGTTGAGGAGGTTGATTCAGATCAAGGATGGACACCCAGAGACTGTGAGCTTGTGGTTGGCTTTTTTGAGGAAACATGCGTACTATGGAATAGGAATGAAGGCGAATGTTTGGGAGTATAATAAGATTGGTGAGTTTCTTCTTTGCCATGGGTGGGAATATCACTAATATATGTATGACTAGGCGTGGGTAAAGCTATGGATGCTAGCATGGAGGAGATGAAGGAAGTTATGGAGCCACAGTGGGAGTTGTTTGGTAGGGGACAGAGTACTGAGACTGCGGATAAGGTTATGGAGATTTTGAATAGGGAGAGCTTCAAGGCGGCTGCGGGAGGTAGCGCCCCTGGCATGAGGGTCGAGCCATGAAGTGGGCTTGCTCGAAAGTCATGAAAATATCCAACAAGGATTTGACGAATAAAAAATAGATATTAAGAGGGATTACACATGGCCACACATGAACTGTGGAGTTTGGGTCAGGTCTTGATGTATGATATGTATATGTAGAATTAAATGAATCAAGACACTAGCACCAATAGGTTTTTATCGAGGAAATGTCATTCCGCATCAGAATTCACGCCTGATATGAAAGTTTATTCGTTCCAAAATTGCATATTGAAATCGAGATTAGTCACGTGCCCTAGAAAATCAAATTTCAAGGCAGATCATCCCACTCGCATCTCGCGTGCAGCTACCCCTCCTTTTCCAATCGCCTCCCAAGAACCCCCCAAACCCACCATGCTTAAAAGCTGTCCTCCCCGGCAGACGCTCCAGAACGTGAAGTCACGAATTTTGCAAGTTGCCGCCCCCCTGAATCATGTACCCAAAAGACACCAAAGCACCCAGCCCTCCCCGTCTAAAGTAATATTTTCCGGTATCCAGCCCACTGGAATACCCCATCTCGGAAACTATCTTGGGGCACTACAAAATTGGGTGCGGTTACAGGATACAGCGGAATCGAGTACGAAGTTGTTTTACTCGATTGTGGATTATCATGCGATTACGATACCGCAGAAAAGGGAAGAGCTGAAGCGGTGGAAGAAGGAGAGTTTGGCAACGCTCTTGGCAATTGGATTGGATCCGGAGAGGAGTACGGTGTTTTATCAGAGTTCTGTAGGTGCTGTGTTGTTTTTATTCGGTGTCGCAGCAGCGGCAAGGTGGTGGGAGGTCAGAGTGTAATCGGAGATTTGGTTTAATTGGTAGTGGATGAAGCTGATTTTGTATGTCTGAAGGTTGCAGCACATACGGAGTTGATGTGGATATTGAGCTGCACGGCTTCGATGGGATATCTGTCTCGTATGACACAATGGAAGGTTTGTCTCTGTCTCCCTGCCACAGATTTTTACATACTTCACTTGGCCATTTCACTGATATGCAACAGAGTAAATTATCTCTCGAAGATGATGCTTCACCATTAGATGGTGGCAATAAATCTAAGCTCAAGTTGGGCTTGTTTTCGTATCCAGTCCTGCAAGCTGCGGATATTTTGGTTCATAGGTATGCACAGGAGGCACCTACCCATTTCATCACATTTTCTTCTACATTCGTGTCATTTAGCCTGGAAATCGAAGCTGATAATATACAATGAAAGAGCAACCCACGTTCCCGTTGGTGAAGATCAAACCCAGCATCTGGAATTCGCCCGTGAGTGCGTTATAAATTTCAACCATGCATACGGGCCCCATCTCATTGCACCTCAGACCCTCCTTTGTAAGTGTCTATTTCTATTCCTCATACCATCACTCTTCATATAATCTCTATCTTCAGAAATCAGTTTTCTCTCTAGTACTAACACATCTCCAGCCCCAACAAAACGCATAATGTCCCTCCAATCCCCCACCCAAAAAATGTCCAAATCGCACCCCGCCCCTATCTCCCGCATCCTCCTGACTGACTCACCCGACACCATTACCAAAAAGGTCTCGTCCGCTCTGACTGACTCCCAGAACACGGTTTCTTATTCACCCTCTGAGCGTCCTGGCGTTTCTAATCTTCTCACACTATGGTCATCATTCGATACCCAAAATCCAAAACGAACACCTGCGCAAATAGCCGAGGAATGCAAGGCAAAGAAGTTTACTTTGGGAGACTTGAAGCGGGAGACTGCTAATGCGGTGAACACGGGATTGGAGCCAATTAGAAAGAATTATGAGAGACTGTTGGGAGACGAAGGCTATGTGGAGGATGTTGCAAGGAAGGGAGGTGTTAAGGCGAGGGAGAATGCGGAGAGGACTATGGTTGAAGTTAGAGAGGCTGTGGGATTCTAGATGATCTAGAAGTGAGCGAGCGCAAACCTTTGTATTGGAAGGGGAAGGTTGCGAAAGTTATTCAAGCGTAAGGACGAGACTCTCTTAGCATGAAAAATGAGAAGTTAGAATCACCTCTCTGTATTATATCAACGAATCGAACAATACACCAGCTACACCTCACAAAATTCACTGATATTTCCCTTCCCTTATCACCCTTCACAAATTCCTCTCTCCGTCCGTGCTTCATCAGGCTTTCCCGACTTCAATTGACCTCATCTTCACTCACTCCCACAACTCCCCTCGTCAACATCAGACGACATTTCCCCAAAAATGCATTCACTCCACCACCACCCACCCCAAAGCCAAACATACCACCCACCAACAAAACGACAAAACAAAATAGCAAAAAACCGGTCTAGGGGGAAAAACCCCTCTCAGAGGAGGGATTTTTATTTCGCAGCTATGCCCTTCGATATGGGGATAGTACAGTCGCTGCTCAAACACCAGCACCCACCCTTTCGGGTGGTTAAAGCGCAGTGGTCGACCAACTGCGCCAGGGCGACGCGATGTGGTGTTTGATGACCGAAAGTTAGTAGCGGTTTTTGAATATATATATCTATAGATAGTCAATGAATTTGGGATATGTTTATGTAGGTACTTGTATACTGGATTGGTGGGTAGGTATATTGGATGCTTCCTAGTGTGTTCTTAAGGAATGGGGCTTCTCGTAGGAGATATTGATCCTTTGTTTTCGGTGTCTTGTCTTTGATGTTGCACATCCATTGCATTTATCTGTAATTTCTAACCATGTGTCTGAGTATGTATTCCAATTCAAGATAGATACGCGCAGTGTTACTATGGTCCGGGTTCCGTGCTCATTGTTCCTCCACCCACTATCCCAGAACATCTCACAAAGTATTATTCACCTGATTCCAGTTCCATAATGTAAGAGATGTCAAACCCGAACATCAAAGCAATAGCATTATGATACAAAGCCACACCGCTATAAAACCATCCCACAAAGACTATCGTCTAGTTCATACTCGGCCTGTAAACCTTTACTTCTTGTCCTCCTCAATCCGTTATACAGAGTTCAATCTGGAGCAGTAGACAGCTTCGATCCGCAACATTGCAGCGCATTCTATCGACGGACGCGGGAATCTACAGTACGCCTCAGGACTCGATGGGACACCATCAAGCAGTGCCTCGAGTGCAAGAAAAGTTTACATTCTGAGAATACTTTAAGAGACTAGTGACCAGCAATGGGCTGGTGGTGAATGTATTTGAGAGCTCGTCCTTCATCAGAAGCTGTAACTAATTTCACGTGAGAGTCTCTTCCTAGTCTCATAATGTCAGTTCTTGTAGTCTTTTGTCGGGTTGGTCTCATAGACGTCATCACACTGCACCGCACAACAGTTCATAGCCATATTGGAAGCAAGTAGATCTCTGATTTTATATTTAATATCTATCGCCTGCTCCCCATTCATAAGATGCATCTTCTATTCAACGCTCTCAGATTGTATAACTTTTATGTTTATTGGAATTGCCTGTTCGGCTTTTCATTAATCCTCAGCGCTAGCATCTAATGCCTTTATTTCATCCACTCTTTCAAAGCCAAACTCTATCTAGACTGTCATATCCTTCAGCTTTTCCGCCGCCTCAGCTGGAGTAGCACCAACGGGTGCGACCTTTGGTTTTGGTGCTTTCTCAACCTTACCCTTTGCTTTTTGGGATGTAGTATCTTTGGGCAATTCCTTGGAGAAAGGAATGAATTCAGGGGCGCCAGGGAGATATTTGCGGAGTGGCTCTGGAACGTTGAACCCCTAATTACAGTCAGTAAATAGAAACCCCCAGAAAGTTCCTTTCTACTTACTTCTTCAGTTTGGAAATTCTCCAAAAGACAGCACAACGCACGCTCAGTTGCACACAAAGTAGAGTTAAGTGCATGGACGTAGTTCTTACGAATTCCAGTTTGTGTCTTGGGTCCATATCTGATCTCAAGAGCTCTGGATTGGTAATCTGTGCAATTTGAGCAAGAGACAAGCTCCTTGTATTCTCCTTGGAAGGGGAACCAAGCCTCGAGATCATATTTCTTGGCAGCTGCGTTATTGAGAGCACCCGAGACGATTGCGACAACTCTGTATGGAACACCCAGGGATTGGTAGAACTCCTCTGAGAAGCTGATCATACGGTCAAACTCCTCCCATGACTTTTCTGGGTCGGTGAGAACGAATTGCTCGATCTAAAATGGTTAGAAAAAGCGGGTTGAACTCATGCTACAAAGAATATATACCTTCTCAAATTGATGAACTCTGAAAATTCCCCATGCGTCCCTACCGTGAGAACCAGCCTCTCGTCTATAACATGAAGAGAAACCAGCATATCTTTGAGCTTAAGTCAGTTCAATATCTTTGAGCCCAGGTTTTCCTTACGTACCTAATAGGCATATCCTTAGCAGTCAACCACTCATCAGCATGGAAAGCTGAAATTGGCTGTTCAGAGGTAGCAATAAGATATTTATCGTTTTGGGCATCTCCATCAACAACCTTGTAAAGTTCCTCGTCGAATTGCTCCAACTGTGCGGTCTTCGCCATGTATTCCTTCAACATGAATTGAGGGGTCTGTAATGGTGTATATCCCTTGCTATCCAAGAACTCCAAGCCATAATTGATCAAAGCCTGATTCAAGAAGACACCCCACTTCTTCAAGAAATAACCTCTGTGTCCTACAACCTTAACACCGCGCTCTGGATCATAACCATCCAATCTTGTCAGAACCTCATGATGTGAAAGAACGTCCTTCTTCTCAACAGTGACACCTTGGGGGGCCCATTTACGCAGTTCTTCGTTGTGATCCTAGTAACCATTAGCCACACCGGACCTGAAGAACCTCGTATGCTGCCCATATAAAAATACCTCGTCGTTGTTCACAGGCACAGATTCATGAACAAGGTTGCCAATTGTGCCAATCTTCTTGTTTAAAAGTACTTCTTTCTCTGCTGCGGCGTCATCCCAAGTCTTCTTCTCCTTCGTTAAACCGGCTTTCTTTTGTAATAATTCGGTAGCATCCTCCTTGGCCTTCTTTTTTGCGCCAATCTCTTTTTGAGTTTCGTTGATCTTGCTGTTGACCTGTGTAGCTGCGTACTGGGCTGCGATAGTTTGTGAGTATTCATATACTTGGGCTTGTGTTTACTGGCTTACTTTTGCGGTGATCCTCATACATAGCAATCACTTCATCAACAACCTCTTCAGGAGCATATCTGCGACGCTGAGAGTCCTTGATCTTTTGTGGGTTTCCACCCCTCTCAGTAATGAAATCGTTAACGTCAAGCATTTTGAAAATAGTTTAGCACACTCAAATATGTATGCGACGAGGAATCCTGTGTGTTTGGGCCGGTCAACTTTTTGAGTCACTAGTAAATTGTTCAAAGTACGATTGGTGGGGTCGCGATTGCAAGGCTCCGCTAAGATAACATTCTGGCTGATTGTGCTCAGCACGTGATATGTGTTTCTGTTATTCACTACCCCTTTTCGCACTACCACTCCGGCGGGCCTTGTCGCCTGACATTTCTTTGCATGTTGAATCTGTGTTTAGTACCGGCTAATCATGATGTTGTACAGATCTCTTCAATGCAATCTATACAAGACTAACGTGTTGGGACAGACAGTGAATACCGTTTAACGTATACCATTGAACCGTTCGTAAACTACCTCCTTGTAATATCAACGTTAACTGAAGACATAGCAAAACATATGCCTCTGTGACTAAATATCTAGAAAGATGCCTCTCCCAACTCCAAACTCCCATACTAAGTTAACCACATTCAGACATGAGACATCATATTCCAACGTATACTCCAATCCTTTGTCCCTCACATGAGAATACATTTGGAATCTCCTGAAGGCTCATTGGGGTTTTCACCTTTCTCAATTTGCTCAATCATGAGTTCGAATCCCTTGGTAACATTCTCGTTATAACGTGCACTTGCTTCAGTGAAAGCACACTTGATTTTCTCAGCCAATGCCTTGCCTTGCTCAGCAGTGACCTGGCGCTGCTCTGGTCGAAGATCACTCTTGTTACCAACAATTGTGATTGGAACCCATTCAGTACCCTATAAAGTGTTAGAGATCTTGATCTTTGAAGGAAGCTAGAGTAGAAATTGGAATTTCTATCATACCAAGTGATTCAAGATCTTATCCTTAATGACTTCTACCATTTCAAAGGATTGCATGGAAGCAACAGAATAGACAAGCACATAGCCATGAATACCAATGAAATGCTTCGAATTTAAGATACTGTATTCATCCTACAATGTGAAGTCTATTAGTCATTTTTTCAACTACGTAATGACATGTGATTTTGAATCAACTAGTACACAAGTAGATAGATATCTTACCTGACCAGCTGTGTCAACGATCTCAGTGGCGAATTCTTGCCCTTTATACTTGATGACCTTGCTGAAAGTATTTTCGATAGTCGGATAATAACTTTCTACAAAGTGACCATCGACAAATTGTACAGTAAGTGAAGATTTGCCTGTAGAAGAGAAGGGTTACTTTGATGTGTTGTATTTTACATCACACATTATAATGACATACCAACAGATCGACTGCCTACAATAGCAATCTTGCGTTGTTTAGGTGGTGCAGGCATAATGAAGAAGATATAATAATTTTGAATAAAATTATAAGAAAAGGGGGTTCTTGTAATTGATTACAAGGAGAGCGAGATATGGAAGAGCTTTTGATGTTTTTGTTTTGTTGGTTCTTGTCTGATGAAACAGGACAAGGCTGAGGAGGTTATAATTAAGTTGAAAGTAGACCGACCAGTTTATTAGTGCTTCGATGGGTTTTAAGTCCAAGGTTCTTACAGCGCCTGAGCGCTAATATTTAGGCTGAGCGGACCCAGATTAAGCTCGGCTCGGGAAGACGACACCACCCCAAGTCGATAGATCAAAAGATTGGAAAGAGTATGAGAGGAGCACCGAGTAAAAGTTTAATAAAAACGATTAAATTTATATGAATCTAGATTTGTATTATGTTTCCATCAGAAAGTGAGTCTGGGACGAAAATAAAAGATGCTTCTTCCTTAAATAGTATAAGGTCGTTCCAAGAATTGGAAGTTTGGGCAGAATGACATTTCCTGGTGTGGATTTGATCATCAACTACAGTACTTGACATTCAATGGTACTTTGCTGTCATGTCATTCCAGACCGGAGCCCATCGCCCGAGTTCGACCTCATCACACGTCAAACACGTTCAAACACATAGTAGGTGAGCCGAATGGATTACTCGTTCTGAATCTGCCACGACAACACGTAGAATCAGATGAGCAGACTGCTAGGTAATAAAATATCTTCATATCTTTAAATCTATAATAAATATGGTAATAGTAATGTGTTGTTTGGGTGGCCAGAGATTAATCGTGAAAAACCAGCTATACCCTATGAATATTTTCGATTAAAGGAATCCCCCTTTCCCCAATCCCGCCCATTTCGAAACAACTGCACCTAGGGTATATTGCAATCATTCTCTCCGAATTAAACGCCTAAAATATATCATCATGTATCAAGACATCTGTATCATATCCATTGTAACCCATTATACTCGTGACAATCGTCACCCCATCAAACGCCTTTCTCGACCGGCCTCCCCAAAGACCTTTCTATATTCACTTTTAAGTCCCTTTGATCGTCAATAACTTTTGGACGAGATCTTCGAGTTGCTTCGTCACAGTAACGTGAGGACTGTGTCCATCTTCATTGGGAGCAATCTCATCGTCAGCCGCTTTATGATAGACGATAAATTCATTGATAGATGTAATGAGGGGCCGAAGTGTTTTTGTTGTCTGTCGCATCCGAATTCGTTTCTCGATGGCCGGCACTAAACAAAAATGTCCCAACAATACCGACAAGTATCCAAACGGAACGTTTTTGTGTGATTCGTGCTGCGAGTCCACCTATCAAAGTTAGTATACCGGAACGAGAACTCTACGCAAGAACTCACCTCAAAGGTTTTCTCTCTATTATCTACAAAAAGGCGGATCAATTCATCTAGAGGGTCCCTGGCCATCCCAGCAAAATCATTGATATTTTGAAGCGCTTTTGTGCTCCACAAGGCAAAATTGATCATCGCTCCAATGAGAAGGATCAAATTATCCACAGCCACGACGATTTCCTCTTCCGCCCATAAGTTTGACATGCTTTTGAATTTGGCAACGATGATGCGAAGAATGGTGAACATGAGATCCAAGTCCACAATTGCATCGCAAGCTTTCGGGTTGTGATTGGTGACATTCACTGTCAATTTCAATGCCAAAATTTGTTGCTCGCCAAAGGTCTCAAGTGGCCGATTCAAAGCGGTATTGAGGGTATTGCCTATAATAGGCAGCAATTGATGAATCCAAATTGTCTCATCTTGGGCGATTCTCGACACAAGAGAGTGAGATTCAAGAGTGGAAAGTGTCAAATAAAAGTCGACTGCTTCTGTTCCGTGGGGGAAATCCCACGCGGCATACGAATCTGACAATTTTAAAATCTCAAACAAACTGGTATTCAGCTCTTCAGATATTATGTCACTAGCATCTCCAGCTTCCCTACATTGCCTGACCATAAGCTCAAGGCATTTTAGGGCCAAGGTTCGAGGGGAAAGTTCACGTGGGCTAAGGTCCTTCCATGCTGGAATTGCAAGCAGAGAATCATGATATGCTGCCATTGATTTCTGTGCCATCTTGGACATATTTGTCTTACGCTCCTTTATCACACTGACAAAGCTTTTCTCAACCGATATGAGACGGCCGAGTAGCTTTGCAATACCTTGTTGTTGAAGTTGCGATACCACGAGAGGCGCGCTTCCCTCTGCCAAAATAGGCGTGATGAGTGATGTCATCAAAAATCCCGATACGATATCAGCTTCTTGACCTATGTCGATAAATAGTCGCTGTTCAGCACCATGGGCACGGAATTGCCGAACAAATGCTTTGTCCTTCATTTTTAAACCTAGGTCTAAAAGGCCGGAGCGTCGCATAGATGATAACTTTATGGAAGGCCTCCCAATACGATCGAGCAAATCTTCTACTTCGTCCGCAAAGCGACTATTCGCTCCCGCTTGCCTTAGTTCATGAATCGTGCGGATAGCGGTACTTGCGGCTTCATCTTCTTGCTGCTCTTCCTCGCGAAAGCATGATAATGGCTTTAGGCTGGGTATAGAGCCTCGGCGACGCTGTGAGCTTTGTGGAGTTTCTAGAGGCATGTCAAAAGCTAATTGCTCCATCATGTCTTCTTCAACAAGCATGGAACGCTGTCGGCTATACGTAAACTTGGGCCCTGCGATTGGGGGGCCTTGACTAGCTTGTGCAGGTGCAGTAAAAGTAGGGACTTCTGGGGCAAGACTCTGGGCTCTTGAATTGTTCAGATGTTGGAAGTGATCCTCAAGCTGAGAATTATCATGTTCGTTCCCAGATTCATCATCATCATCGTCCTCATTGTCCAAATCTTGGCGAGGCGTCTGCTCGACTAATGAATCGATTAGTCGTTTGCGAGGAGTTAAGTTAGCCGGTTTTGCAAAAGCCGCAGTTTTAGATAACTTTCTAACAATTGGGTATACTCTCTTTGGCGTACTCACGACCAAAGAGAGCTCATCTGCACTACTCATCGTGGCTTCTTGAGTTTCGTTGTCGAGGGCATCCCATAGCTTCGTAGCCTTGGGAGAGATCTGACGCCCAGGACTTGCAGCTAATCGTAAGCTCGTAGCGCTGCCGGTAGAGGCAGAGGATCTTGGTCGTTGCTGCACCGGCGTTTTATTACTCTGCTTCTGTAGACCTCGATGTACTGCTGGTTTGGTCAGAATAGACTCCATAACAGGCTTAGCATGAACGACCTGTCGTTTTGGTAAAGTATCTGTAGTTGGCTTGGCTTGCCTAATCTTAGGATGTGGTGGCACCTTGGGCAAAGTTGCTGCAAGTTTGGAAGGCTCCCGTCGCGGCTGTTCAGCTGGTGATAACTTCCTCTTCTTACGCTCGGGCATTTCCACCGACTTAACATTCGCGGATTCTGTTGTTATGAAATGCTTCGCGTTTCCAATGGTCGATTGCTTTTGCGTAACCTTTGGTGGTAATTTGGAGAGATTCTTCCTCGCCGAGGGGGGCTCATCATCCTCGCTAAGTGGCACATCATATATGGTAGAAGTTTGCGAAGCTTTCTGTTTTAGTTTGGGAACGTTCTTCCGCCTCGTAGCTTCATCCTCTTTATTGCCCAGAGGTACGTCGTACATCGCAGATTTCCCTTTAAGTTTCGGTGCAGATTTGGTAACGTTCTTGCGCATTAAAAGAGGTTCCTCTTCATCGCTGAGGGGCACATCGTATAAATCGACAGTAGATTGTATTTTTAGGGCAGAAGGTATGCTAGGTGAAGGCTTGTAGACATCGCGAGGTCTTGCATGATTCGATGCACTGGGCTCATTGTTTGTAATAAGACCTGTCTTTGTTAAATCGGAAGGTGTTGTGCGATGGACCAATTTTGTATAGCTATGACCTGCAAGATGTTTCCTTGCTGGCTTTCCATATGTAGTTATTGTTTTCCGAGGCCTCGCCATATTTTCATAGGCCGCCATGCTGCGCGGGGGAAATGGGTAACTCGGGAAATGCAAAGGTGAATCTGCACATCGAGTGTTGGAAATGCCACTGTCGCAAATCAATTGTTCAACAAAATGTCATTTATATAGGACCTTGCGTGGTACGGCCTTGAAGATATTCAACTACCGAAAGTGCCTTTGTGAGAAAGTGGTGGTTGCTACAACCGTTGACGGAAACGTTTGTAGATTTGAATTGATCAATTATGAATGGAATGTTCAAAGCAATGATTACCAGAGTACTCGAGGAAAGAGCACTTAGATTACCTAAGGATGGTACCGGGCAAAGGTTATTCCGACCCCCACCCAGACGAGAGTGAATGTTATTGGAAGAAAACTAACAGTCATTGTTCTCCAGCTCAGGCTGTCTTCACGAATTGAAATCCTAAACATGCTTATTAGTAAATATACCTGAGTATAGAGGGGTATTTCTCTTGAGGAAAATATTGGAATCTGTTCCAAAGTCTACGATTTTCCTACAGCCATTGATTGACAACCTTGTGAACCTTGTGTACAGTTCCCTACCTAGCAGTACTAGGTAATTCTCCGCAAATTGACAACCTTATATTGATTGAAGTTTAACGTCAACTACTGATTTCTATTTCCTGGCAACAACAAAAGTCATTCTCTTCACCAGGTAATAAGCAATATAGTTCTTGACCCATTCCAGTTGTGAAGAAGTCTAGAATATCTATTTGTATCTACTTTGAAAACAGTTTGTCATAGAATTGGAATAGCACCTACTCTTCAGAGCCTGCCAAGACAGTCCCTGTTCTTATCGGCTATCAGTTTATCTACTCATCCGCACACTGCATTTCGCTTTGTACCGGCCCCACGAGAAATCATACGGAGGGCTCCGCAGAGTTGTGAACTAGATTCTTGCAGCTCTGTGTTGTATGCATTTTGAGCAATAACCAGCAGGATTTCCTTGAGGTGAGTGAATGAACAAGCTTCTTTAGCTATTACCTTTATAAAGCTACAAAGTTATCACTAAATTGACCACTAACTAAAATAGCGAGAAGAACCTCATTGTCAATCTCGACTGTGTGCTCCATTGAAGCTCTACCCCTCCAGGAAATTTGACAGCAAAATGTCTTCTGAATCTTTAGAAGGTGTTAAATCACCCGCACAAAGTGTCGGTCCTGATTACCGCCCCGAGAAACCTGTTGCAACCGTTTCAACTCCAGTCTCCTTCGAGAATGTTCACACATTACCTCAAACCCCGCAGCTTATTGCTCTTCTCACGTACGTCATTGAAGTATTGCACGTACCCATACCACATGCTTACCTCGAGTGATATAGCATGATCCGAGATAAGAACACGCAGCGAGCCGATTTTATATTTTACTCGAACCGAATCATTCGTTTACTGGTTGAGGAAGGTCTCAATCATTTACCAGTGGTAGAGCACACGATCACTACCCCAGTTGGTCGAACATATGCAGGAGTTCAATTTCAAGGAAAAATATGTGGTGTTTCCATCATGAGAGCTGGTGAAGCTATGGAGCAGGGACTACGGGATTGCTGTCGTTCCGTGCGAATTGGCAAAATATTGATACAAAGAGATGAGGAAACTTCGTTGCCTAAGCTCTTCTATGATAAACTTCCAGAAGATATTGCACAACGTTGGGTATTGCTTCTTGACCCAATGTTCGCTACAGGTAAGTCACACCCCAAAAACTCGAATGGTGCTATTCTGATGCTTGACTTAGGGGGATCTGCATCAATGGCAGTAGACGTTTTGATCTCTCGAGGAGTTCCAGCAGAAAGAATTCTGTTCTTGAACTTGATAGCAAGCCCAGAAGGCATCGAGTCCTTCGCTAAGAAGTACCAGAAGGTTAGAGTGGTAACGGCATTTATTGATCAGGTGGGTACTCACTTATTGCATTCTTCTCGATGTGCACAACTCAGCTAACATGATGATAGGGTCTCGACGAAAAGAAGTATGATCCTCACCGGATAGTATTGAATTTTGCTAATGTCCATCTAGTTATATTGTCCCTGGCCTTGGTGATTTTGGCGATAGATTCTATACCATGTAGAAGGTCTGGGTTTCAATGTCTCCTTAATATTTTAGCTATCTACCAAAAGAAGAAGAAAAAAACAACAATATCCGTTGGTGTATCCAATCAGTCTGTCACTTGTACCAATATGTTTTGCAACCAAAGAGGTGATGATTTTAATCCATTTATCAATCGCAGGGCAAAACCATGTGAAGAGCTTCGCCAACCGTGAGCCTCCCAAACTCCAAACAGTAAAATTATCACAACCCAAGCCAAAACTCCCAAGCTTAATAATCCTCGTCGTCCGCAACTATTCCATCGCCACCGTAACCACCCATCTCGTCCTCGTCTCCCATTATGTCGTCATCATTGTCATCGTCATCCGCATCGCCCTTTCCAGCAGCGCCAGATGAACGTCGAGCAGGCGCGCGTTCGGGGGCAAGATCTCCTCCATCGTCTCCTTCTTTTGCGACTGCATCACAAGCATCAACCCAATCGGCATATACGTCCACGGAAGCCGACAGATCTGTATGCGGGCCAAAATTAGCTTTGCATGATCCTCTACCAGACTTCCTTTGTTGAAGAAAACTTACAGTTGATGGCGCATTGGAATTTTTGGTCGCATACTTTGCAGGACAAGTGACCAACACCAGCTTTCTTGTCAATCTTCACGATGACCGAGTTTTCGTGATTACAAAACAGACAGGGGAAAGTTGTACTAAGAACTTCTTTCTTTCCAAGTTGTCAGTATACGTCGCAACTCAAAGAGAATCGGGAAAGTTGCGAAAAATGCTGTACCTTTTTAGGACCCTGGACCTTCTTGGCTGCCTTACGTTTACCCTAACGCATGGATTAGAAGCTTGTACCGAGAGAGGTTGAAGATTGATATTTACTTACCATTATGCTCTTTGAAGTTCTTTAAATTTGGCTAGGAGTAATGATAAGGTATGTTTAAGAAAATGCAGTGGGACTCAAGCGCGGTTCGGAAGATGTAAAGACGCGACTGCTAGCCTGTGCTGCTAGTTTCTAAGCGTCACAAAGCTTTGGGAGCTCGGGGGGATCTTTTTAGGCTCAGGCTGATTGCTGGGTTTGTTGGGTTGGTTCTTGTAATTTGATACCTTATTTGTATGGGTATGTATGGGCTTATCGATAGCGATATCACTCCCTTGAGTAAAATTTGGGGAAATTTTAGGAAGCTGCCGATGATGTAGGTAGGTATGGTGAGTGGGTGGATATGGCTTACTTGTATTAACAAAGATGGGTTTGGGTTTGATACTTAACATTGAGGAATCAATAGGTATATATCAAAAGTACGATGACTCAATTGAATCAATGCTATATACATGCTAGCTAGAATGACTGAATCAATCACTACGGCTGATATCTCTACGCATATATGATTCTTTGAGACTTTGAGCACGGGGCTTTCTTTGTAAATTGTAAATCGTAAATTGTACAGAGTAGCCACTGGTAGCTTACTCCGTAAATTCATAGTGCAAGTCCCTTCCTTCTTTATACTCCATAGTGGGGCCGATAGACCTACCTAGGTATCGTGCTATCTTAGATACAGCCAGCCCAATTTTGACAGTGGACAACAGCTTTATAAAGGAAGTGAATGATAGGAAAGTAATCATTATTACCACAGATACCAGCCAGATATGACCAACTAGCATCTAGCATCACAACTTTCATCAACCTGTTCCCACTTTCTCTCAATCTATCCATCTATCCATCTCCTTCCTCGTATCATCAATGAGAAAGAGGAAAGTCACTTTACCATTTTTGTTATTCACGTAATACGTGTTCTTGTGCCTTCCTTTGGAGAGCTATCTAACTAACTACCTACTACCTACCTACCTAGTAGGTATCTGACAAGCAAACAATACCAACGCTCCGATTCCCAATTACCCCTCATCTTCCACTTATAAGATCTGCTTGCTCTCGTTCCAAATTAACTGAAATCATTTACTTTCCTCTCAAACCTGTTTCTTTTTGAAATCCATCATATCGCAAACCTGTCTTCAAAGATGTCTTCTCCGCCTCCTGACCAGACCGCTTTAATGCAGGAGATCCTGAATTCCATCAAAAATCTACAACTAAACCAGGTCCAGCTGTCATCTAACGTCGATGCTATTACCGGTCGTGTCAATGTCTTAGCTGGTATGAAGGAAGTTCGAGATGTTGCTTCTACTGATTCGGCAACTATTTCCAAACCTTCCGAGCCTCTTGCAAGCAATGATGAAAGTGCATCCAAGGATGAGAATGAAGCGGAGGTGCCCAAGTCTCCAACAATCTCGGCGGCGAAGCCCGATGAAGCACCCATTCCTTCTTATACCCAAAAAGCAAGCACCGGTACTTCTCGAATCATTCTCACGTGAGTTTCTTAGAATGCATGTAGGGAATAGGAACATTTAAACTGAATTATGATATAAGTACATACCCTGGACAATCCGGTATCAATCCACTTCCTATGGAATGGGGTCATAGCGACCCGCAAATCAGAGGACCGGTAGTTGTTTCCAGAGCTACAGAAACAGCCCGAAGACGTAACGGTAAGTTTGTTCACCATTTCACAGATTGTTCGTATACTAACTCTTTGTCTTAGCAATTGGAGGTATGTTTTGGTTATCTGCTAATAACTCGTGATGTAATCTGATATTAGACATTGATAGCTCACGGTGGATCCTATTCGATATACTATGCTTTGGCCGTTGCTAGCAAGGAAATCAAGGCAGACCATAAGTAGGCTTCAAACAGTCTGTATTTGATATGCAAACAAATTAACACATTCCAGACCAGATTTCACAAACACAGAACCTGCCGCCAACATCGGACCCTTCCCTCAATGGGCCGACAAGAAAAAGATAGTATCGATGGATCCTTTGGGCCATCTTGCTCCATGGCTCTTTAAGGACACAATTGAGAAGGAGAATGGTAAGTAGCCCCCAAATAAGGGGCATAAAGTAGCTTTGGGCTGACAAAACTCAGTTGATATTAGACCTACTATTGGTATGTACTTTGACAGCCTTCTGGAAGGTCGACATCGTATTAGACAGCAGAACTAATTATATTGATAGCAATCACCCGAGCTCATATGAAGGTAATTTGCAACGTGAAACAGGAAGGTAGCAATACGAATCTAATGAAATTTATAGCTACCAGAATTAGAAGCTAGCGTTCGTGAAGGTCGGCTCAAGCCGGATGGCAAGATTTGCTTGAATGAGGCTGGTGAACTTGCAGTCACAAAATTTGCCGTGGAACCAGTATGTTAATTATCCTGCTTGAAAGATATACGTCTAATAATATTATAGGTTTGGTATTTACCTGGGGTTGCTGAGCGATTTGGCATTTGTTCGTATTTCTATCACAATTTCGGGAGTCGTTCTGCTTACCCACAGTCTAGCCGAAGGGGTTCTGAGGAGAGCATTGTTCGAGCACACTGGTGGATCATACCCCGAATTGATTACCAGAGGAGATATCAAGCTCTTCATGCCACCAATTGGTATGAAATAGTAATCTCGATCTATCGTGGAGATATCTAATTATCCATAGGTGGTTTGACCGTCTACTGCTTTGGAGACCCCGCGAAGATGTCAGATGAGAATGTTCGCCTAGCTTTACGAATTCATGACGAGGTAAAATCAAATGCCGCAATTTTGAGGTATTACGATTAGGAGATCTTTCATGCTGATTTCTTGTGATAGTGTAACGGTAGTGACGTGTTCGGATCTGATATTTGTACATGCCGTCCTTACCTGATCTATGGTATCGAGGAGGCTGTCAAGGAGGCGCAAAAGGGTGGTAGTGGGGGTGAGTACAATCGGTTCCATTTCACAACCCTGATATTCAACTTTGTTTGCATATTTCGTATTTTATGTTCAATGGCACATGGGCAACAATTTGGATACCAACTACGTTCGCTTTTCATGCAATTTTTGTTCCTTGCTTTCAAAAGTTTACAGGCAATTACTGACTCTTGTGTTTCTAGTCGGTGAGTTATGTATTTGACAGTGCTTCAACACCATGACTAACTACTTCCCGAGTGATTTACTTCAGAAAAGAAGGTAGAGCTCTTGGAGAGGTTACAAAGGTATTTGAATATTTCCGCGGCTGATAGTTGTCTGCACTGCATTTATCCTTCTGTTGTGGAGCTCCTCGAGGCTTATCGATTTGTACCAATACCCACTTCACCACACCATCTCCCCACTTCCTAATCATTTTCCGATGACATCCGCATTTTATCCCCTCAGATCTTCATGATTTATCACTTCTCTGGATCTTTGAGACAGCCATCTAACTCGGTCATGTAGTACCTCGTTTATAACGCTAGAAAGCGTGGACTTGATCGAGCTTCGGAATATTTCAAACGCACGGAAAATATTGCCGGTGTAAAGGATATGCGTTTCCAGGCATTGATGCCCGACATTCTTCATTGGTTGGGAATAAAGAAAATTGACAGAATGCTAAGTATGAGCAAGTAAGTTGCTTGAATCCACTACATAAGACGCAGGAGTAACCATATTTACAGCATGAAACACGATGCCATAGTCGGTCAAGGGTAAGAACCAAGCACGCGACGTTGGTTTCCATTACTAAACAAACGTCTAGAATCCCCATCCATGAGAGAGTTGAGCTTCCTGAATCATGGATCCCAGCGGATTCGAGGGTCGAGATTGATGCAAAGATTACAGCAGGTCAGTCTTGCACGCATCATTTACCATCCATAACTTGTAATAGGGCTGAACAATTGCTACTAGGATACTTTACTACTGGTCACAGAATGACCGAGGAGGAACTTGCTGCTGTCAAGGGACGTAGTTGGGATGAGTATGTACCCCTTCAAGAAATTTTGCAGTAGTGAGACTTTATGAAACTGACCCAGAAATACAGTATTGATCATTGATCACGCGCGGAGAGAAACAGTCATGACTCGGGCCGCACAATATGTACCTGTATGCAGTATGAATGCCTAACATACCAAACGTAGTCTAGTACATAGAACACGATTTTATTTTACCTTACCAATGTTTTAACTTTTGTCTTGTCAGATCTCGGTTGAGCATGGTGACTTGTGTTTGATAAAACATACGACATTACGACATTACCGTATGCTAACCACAGAAAGTAGGTACAGTAGTGGCTTCACAAGTATCGTATGCAGTCAAACCACCCAATATATATATCAATTTTCCCAATTTCCAAGATTCTTGAGAATTGGGGGGGGGGAACGCCATATTATCGTAAAGTTTGAGTCGTATCCAGACATTTATTTGGGGGGCAACCAGTAAGGCGGGCCCGAGTGAGGGGTCAACATTGATAGTGTATTTTGGATGGTAAGCTTGCCCACCTTTTTCCATGCACGTTTGATGCATGTGTACAACACCATAACCATTAACAACCCACCACATCATTACTGTTGGCGTGGACGCAATGAATGCGGCAATTAGCTCGCCGTCTGACATGTGGCCAGACCGACCCTTTTCTTTTTTATCGGCTTTCTGGTAAGGATGTCCTAAATCGGCCTGAGTTGTTTATCTACGTAGTGTTTTGCATTTGCTTGACAGGCCTGCCATGCTTTTTGTGTGTGCTATTTAATATAGACAAGTGTATCGCCCGACTCCTCTTTCTTTCCTTCTAGAAAACCTTCCCCGGAATTAATATAGTCTTCATCACTTACTTCTCTACGAAGAATTAATATCGTCAAAAGCTTCAAATCTATCATCAATTTCACCCAATCTCATCAATCGGTCTGCTCCGGATTATCATTCGACCCAAGTGGAGAAAACGAGAGGTTATAAATTATCACAGGACGATCATTCCTTCGCCTCAACCGTACATCAAACGTGACTCAACCAATCACAATTCCCCTCAGTAGAAATTCATCATGTCCACCAAAACTCAATCTCGCGGATCCTCACCCAGCATGTCTGCTCGACCCAAACTCATGAGAGCACATGCCACAGCGCCTTCCCTCGTCACCGGCAATGCCTCACGTAAGGATCTCGCTACGCTCCATGCTTCCACCAAAGCGGCGTCGATTCTCACGAGGATGGCTAGCTATTCGGCTCAGCAAGATCACATGAATGGAGGGGCCTCGAGGAGAGATAGCGGGAGTGCATATTCGACGCCTGGGAATCGCAGTCCTCGGAGTCCGGAGAGTGGGAGCGGATTGGCCAGGAGCTGTAAGCAGGAATTGGGGATGAAGGGATGTTCGGGTGGTTTTCAGTGTTAGTATTTTCTATTTCTCTTTTTTTGCCTTCTTTTTCTCTGCATTTCCTTTTCTGGGTTGCGGGCTTGAGGTTCCCTAAGAAGACAAATGGCTGATTAAAGTGATAGCAGCGGGCTACTTTAGCTTTCCCTCGTTTGAAGATTTTCAAGGATACCAAGAACCAAATGAGAGGATGGAACGAAAGAGCGTCTCATGAGACGCTCTTCACAAATCGCTTGTTTGGATAGTCGGTATGGCGAAAAGAGATGGAGAAAAAATAAAGTACATAAGTGGGACGAGACGATCGTTCATCATCATCATCATCATCATAGTAATAGGTTCTTGGGCTGGTTCTTGGGACGGACAGGTTTCGATATTCGGATATTCTTTGATACCTTTTTCCGTGCAGCACACGGATGGAATGGACACGTACATGGACGGACGGACGGACGGGATAAATGTTCAGGGCGTCCGGAACACGGGACTGGTGGTAATTCTTTAGTAAAAAGTACGGTGTGGGTCGATTCGGTTCGATTCGATCACGAATCTGAGGATCTCTCTCGGCGAATCCGGGGTGAGCTTCTAAGTTCTCATCTCGAATTTCTGACGGGTGAGGGGTTGCTGTTGATCGGAATGGAATGAATGGGATGTTATCCCCTGGGATAAACAGTGCTCCGTATATATGGGATAATGTTTGATTCGGTGTACATTGGGAATCTGTATTTATGGCTGGCATTCCTTCCTTACACTATATACCCTTTCATATATACAATGTTTTCGGGCGTTGG
The DNA here is from genome assembly GCA_004786275.1 of Botryotinia convoluta. Classification (NCBI taxonomy): domain Eukaryota; kingdom Fungi; phylum Ascomycota; class Leotiomycetes; order Helotiales; family Sclerotiniaceae; genus Botryotinia; species Botryotinia convoluta. The sequence continues at coordinate 120,182 of PQXN01000038.1, read as the reverse complement.
TATTTATTTAACAATCTAATCGAATATTTTAAAAAAGACTCTTTGGTTTCGTGTGTGTTTTTCTTTGTTATGAGTAGATTGAGTGATTGATTGTTGTGCGATGGACAATATATCTGAATGGACTCGCATCGATTTTCTAACCCTGGTACGCAATAGACTTGCCATAGCACCTCCAAAGTCGAGCTCCTGTGTTTCATAACACTAGATTAGAAACAAGATGAAGATATTCATATGGCCATATAAGCGTGAATGCAGAAAATTGACTTGAACAACGTTATTCTAACACAGTTGTATATTTTTCAATTCATCGATAGCTGTGTATAACTAATGAAATCGTCCATGATATGCAATGCTCATGGCTTTTTTCATGATATTCGGATCAGTGCCACTTGGCCATTATTGTTCATTGAACACATTGCTGAAATTTTTGTAATTCTAGTAAATCTAGTAAATCTAATTTACTTTCCAGAAAGATCCTACACGATTAATTCAATTAGTTCTTCAGGATGATGATCAAAGCCAGTAGGTGTTTCATTTCCAATAGAATAAATGTATTGGGCTATATCCTATGCCTAATATACAACTTTTTTAATTCGATTTTCCAATTCTCAGGTGAACCTTTTTTGCGTCTCCCGCCCTGCCTATGTTGAAGGGATTGTTTAGATGCAACCCCAAGACCAAGCGCCGCCACTCCTGTTGAATGCCCTTTTAATTCAAAACTCCCAATGCAAATTTGTATATCCAATTCTATTTCTTCGTTGTTTAATAAAGCACACGGGTGAGGATACGTGCTGAATATGTTAGTTTTGTATGATTGAGTAAATGTGCAGAGGAACTTACAGCTCAAACCTTCCAAGCTCTCAACAATCTCCTTGAGATCGCTAGTTTGTACGTTGCTGATATCAGCCATGAGGTAGGCAACCTGAAAGGTATTAGCACATGATTGCAACAGTTTAAACACCAAAAGTTACTTACATCACCCTTGTTATCAGTAATTTGCTTGTCTACATTGTGGTCGCCGAGAATTTCGTTAACCTTTCTCAAAACACCAGGAATGTTGTGATGGATGTAGATGACCTGTTAAAATCAGTAAATCGATCGTATAATTACAGGAAATGAACTTACTCTCGCATGGTTGGACTCGTCCAGTGTAAGCGAACGAAGGTTGACCTCTGGTAAGTTCACAGCTCCAAGGGTAACACCCAAGTTCACGTATCTCACAAGAGCGTCACCAACTGAAAGATCATGTTAGCCGACGACATTTCCAATGCTGGAGAAGCACATACCTTCAACACCAATAGCACGTTGGGCCTCCTCGGTACTGCCACCAATGTGAGGGCTGAGAATGATGTTTTTAAGATTACGGAGATCCTCCGCCCAAGTGTTTAACTCGTTTGTAAAGTAAGGTCCATTTCCACCTGGCTCACTTGGATATACATCCAAAGCTGCACCGGCAATCTTTCCACTTCTCGAGGCTTCAATGAGAGCTGGAATATCAATCACACTACCACGGGATGCATTGATAAGATAGCTTCCATCCTTCATTTGATCGAATTGTGCTTTTCCAATAAGATTCTTAGTCTCTGGAAGTTCTGGAACGTGGCATGTGATGAAGTCCGCGGTATTGAGTAATTCGTTCAGAGTAGAAACCTGTCTGGCGGTGCCCAAAGCCATGAGGTTGACAACATCGTAGTAGATCACCGACATGCCCATGGCTTCTGCAAGAACAGATAGTTGCGATCCAATGTGGCCATAACCAATTATACCTGAAAATCAAGAATTAGCCCTATGCGACAGGAAGGCATGTGTGCGATTACATACCAAGAGTCTTTCCACGAATTTCCCAGCATTTGTTGCTAACTTTGTTCCAAACTCCATTGTGTAATTCATTCGATCGGTCGCCGAGTTGACGGGCAAGGACAATGATTTCCGCAATGACCAATTCTGCTACACTTCTAGAGTTGGCGAAGGGAGAGTTGAAGACTGCGATTCCATGTGCGGCAGCGTAGTCAAGGTCGACTTGGTTTGTACCAATACAGAAACATCCCACCACAATCAGGTTCTTGGCTTCACGAAGGACTTTCTCGTTGAGCTTGGTTTTCGATCTGATTCCGATGACGTGGACATCTCTATACAATAGTTGTTAGCAAGGCTTGCTTCTTTGTTGGCTTCATTCATCATACCGAATCTTTTCGATCAATTCGGCCTCTGGTAAAGAACTCTTCAATGATTCAACTTGGTATCCTTGTCCGGTAAGAATATCCTTTCCACTTTGGTTGACATTTTCCAAGAGCAAAATCTTAATGTTTTCTTTATCAAATGGCTTCAATTGCTTTGCCTGGGCTTGTGCACTTGCTCTCGACATCGAACCTCCATAGCTCGAGGGTGGAGAATGGAAACTTAATGTAGGGGAACCGCTCAGGTTCATGCTATTGGAGACCATTCTTGAAAGGCCGCTTGCCCCAACGATATCTTGTGGTGTAGTCATTTTTGAAGCAATTGATTGAGAAGTATGAATATGAATATGAAAAACTATAAAGAATGAAGAATGAAGAATGAAGAATATAGAAAATGAATCTTCAAAAAGTCAAGGGATTAATCAACAATTTAAGTTTTCTATGTTCATGTATGGATGAGTCAAAACCTAGTAAAGTTGAGGGGCATGACAAGCACAAACTCGCAAAGTATTGCTCCTGGTAGAATATCGCGTCATCGGCAAGGCTCGGCGAGGCTCCGGAACAATGAACTGACATGAGAATTTTCATTATTTGCTTTATTTTCACAAAGTCATAAGGTAATAAAGTAATAAATAGGTCAAGTCAAGTGATACCGATGCCGGTACCAGTTATCATCTTTCCATATGGACGGAATAAATTGTACGATGTAGGATGGTCAGGATAGGATGTGCAGTCGGGTGATGGGCAAAGATAGATCATCCGCGAACATTCTTTTCAATATTCGATGTTGAATCAAACTATCAGAACTTTGAATTAGGAGTTAGGTAGAATACCTACCTACCTATCTAGTAAGCAGGTTCTAATTGATGTTGATACTGGGGACTATGTAGAAATATCTAATCCAGATGAATATTGCTATGATTATTATATTATTATTGTTGTTATTGTCATTGTCCTATGTGAAATCAAAGATTCAAATGCTTTTAATGCATGAGCCAGCTTATGAGTGATTGGTATGCTGATTTTTCTGTCTATATGGAGGGACCCCTTGCCACTGGGAGAAGAAGCCAAACATCAGAAATCGAGATAGAACATAACACTCTTCGATGTTCCAATGATTCCAAATGAACTGACCCCCTTCACCCTCCACCTTCACCTTCACCCTCACCTGAGAATGCTTTATTGTATCAAATTTGCAAAAGTTTTCCCATGTATTTTTAATGATTGGTTATGCCGCAATTCTTAGTACGTTGACCCTTCTTAGCGCTTGGACCATTTGAACTATCAAAAATAACTCGCTTAATTTTCATTTACGCACAGAAATCAAAATTGTTTGAAGACCTCTTCTTGATTTCACCAGACCACCAACGCCCACTCAACAATTCAATCTCAGTCGGCGAAAAGGTAACTAATCGCAATCATGGCTGTCGGAAAGTGAGTAAATCCCTCGCTATTATATCCTGTTTCCTCGATACTGTGCTGTTGCAAATCGATGAATCGCAATATACACGGGTTCGACATGGCGGGTTCGCGACAATTGAAGGAGGACGAGGGGCAAAGCATCAAGAACTGGAATCTGACAGCACGACAGGAATAAGCGTCTCTCTAAGGGCAAAAAGGGTTTGAAGAAGAAGACCTTGGATCCCTTCACCCGTAAAGATTGGTACCAAATCAAGGTATGTTGAATTTTGATACAGAAACTCATCCGCCGAGACTGACAATATTTATCACAGGCACCATCTTCATTCCAAATCAGAGAGTACGACAATCCCATTACTTATCTTTCGAATTCCATCTAATAATTTCTACAGTGTCGGAAAGACCCTTGTCAACAGAACCACCGGTCTCAAGAACGCCAACGACTCATTGAAGGGAAGAATCGTCGAGGTTTCTTTGGCCGATTTGCAAAAGGATGAGGACCACGCTTTCCGCAAGGTTAAGCTCCGTGTCGATGAGGTTCAAGGAAAGAACTGCTTGACCAACTTCCACGGTCTCGACTTCACATCAGACAAGCTCAGATCCCTTGTCCGAAAGTGGCAATCCTTGATCGAGGCCAACATCACCGTCAAGACCACCGACGACTACCTCCTCCGTCTCTTCGCCATTGCTTTCACCAAGCGCAGACCTAACCAAATCAAGAAGACCACATACGCTGCTTCTTCCCAAATCAGAGCCATCCGCAAGAAGATGACCGAGATTATTCAACGTGAGGCCAGCACTTGCACTCTCACTCAACTCACCGCCAAGCTCATCCCAGAGGTTATCGGTCGTGAGATTGAGAAGGCAACCCAAGGCATCTACCCATTACAAAACGTACGTTTAGATATTTGGAGAGGTTGGAATTTTATATGCTAATTTTACATTAGGTTCACATCAGAAAAGTCAAGCTTTTGAAGGCACCCAAGTTCGACCTTGGTGCTCTTCTTAACCTCCACGGCGAGTCAAACACAGATGAGCAGGGTCAAAAGGTTGAGAGGGAATTCAAGGAGAAGGTGTTGGAGGAAGTATAAATTAAGGATGATGATGTTATGTGGTTTGGGTTTGATGGTGCATGATATGTAGTCAAGTCTGGGCTTTGGGCAATATAGGCGTGACTTTGCATCACATATAGCCTTGGGCTATCATTCAATTCCAAAAATGTCAAAAAAATGCAAAAACACAGTGTCTATGAGGACGATCCACGTGAATGCACTGGTGGCGTTGTTGATCTTGCATCAGCCTTGCTTTTAGCGAGTGACGTTGTGATTAACATGGCCCCAACATCTTTCCTTCCCTTATATGCATACCATTTCCTTTTCTACTTCTAGACCATCAACCTCACATCCACCTACTACAGCTTTTTGTTTCTCTAACGACTTCTCAATATTCTCGCGATGGCATCCGACGAATTTATACCAACTCTTAAAATTCTCATGATAGGTCCATCGGGAGCTGGTAAATCTGCATGTACGACCCCCGATTCCACCTTGTGCATTTGTTTTATTGCGGGTGAGATAAGAGGCTAGGCTTGTGCTAATAGAGTATTTTTTGTCTAGTGCTCATACGATATTGTGATGATCAGTTTGATTCAGAAAGTAGTACTGCTACTATTGGGGTTGATTTTAAGGTTTGTCTCTGATTTTCGTTCTTTTTCTTTCCCTTTTATTTGAATAGATGTAAGGGGTGTATGCTATAATACAATACAGAACAATAGCGCATATATACTAACACCTCCCTTCCTTCTAGTTAAAAACCCTCTCTATCCACGGCTCTCCTTACCGGCTTAATCTGCTCGATACAGCAGGCCAAGAACGTTTTCGCACGCTCTCGAATTCTTACTATCGGGGTGCGCATGCGGTATTGTTGGTGTATGATGTTACGAATCGCGAGTCGTTCAATAGTCTGAGTAGATGGATTGATGAGGCAGAGAATAATGCGGTAGATGGATGTGTATTCTGGATTGTGGGAACGAAATGTGATTTGGACGGTAAAGGGAAGCGGATGGTGAGCGAAGAAGAGGGAAGAAGGCTGGCAGAGGAATGGAGAGAGAGGGGTGTGGCAGGATGGGGAGAGTGTAGTAGTAAGACTAGGGAGGGGGTGAAGGGGGTTTTTGAGGGGGTGGTGAGGGAGGTCGTTAAGAGGCCGGAGTTGTTGAAGGGAGGGCAGAGGAAGTCGGGTGGTGTAAGTTCTTCATGCGCTTGCGGTTGTGCAACGGAAGGGTGTGCTAACGTGTAAATTTACAGGTCACGATCGGAGGAAGCAACAACAGCTCTACATCGGGATGCGCTTGCTAGACTCCATAGTCTTACAACAAGTAGGATCAAATAGTACTGGCACACATTATAAGATATTAGGTAAACAGTACGTGGATTGGTGGGTACGAAGCATTTGTATACGGAGGCGTTACGTGGGTATTATTCTTTTGGATGACTTGGACTTATGGCAGATACCCTTTTACATACACACAATAGACTGTACATTTTTACCCTTTCTATTCCTTTGGCTTCAAGAATTCTACGACGGCTAGTTCCACATCAGTCAGCAAAGGTTTTCACAGTTCTGCCCACAAATGGAAAGACAAACCTTGTCTAAATTCCTCTGGTTTCTCGGAGATTACCCAATGTCCAGCATCTATATCGGCCACTTCGAAACGGGGGAAGAACTTTCCAATTATAGGAAGTGCTTCGTCTGGCACATAGTGGCTTCGAGTTCCACGAACAAATAATGTAGGTTTATTGAAGCGTATCGAATCTGGATCCTTGAACGGGAAGTCGCCCAAATTGTCCAAAGCAGCTCCGATAATCTTGAGAGGAACCTTGAATTTCTGCGTCTTATCTTCAGTGCGCACAAGGTTTCCGAGGAGAAATTGGCGGATGGGAAGCTCCTCTTCATAGTCCTGCAAGATTTTGTCCGCTTCAGTTTGCTTAGAGACTCCCGCGTCTTCGATTTTCTTCATTCCTTGGATGTATTTTGCGAAGTTACTGAGGAGTGCCGCATCGATGGGTGCATTATCCACGGATACTATATCTTCGACCATTTCTGGCGATTCAAGTGCTAAAGCCATTGCAGTCTTTGCTCCCATTGAGTGGCCTATCAGTGTAGGCCCGGTAAGTTTATGCTCGTTTATGAATCCAGCTACATCGGCTGCCATGGCAGTATAATCGTGTTTAGGGTGATGCGGTGAGTCGCCATGATTTCGAAGATCCTATTTGCTCTCAACATATGCTCTTCAAAGCTCTTCGAAAGATGTGACTTACAACGGCATAGACAGGCCTTCCTAGATCTCTTGCGAGAGCCCTGAAGTCGAGAATTAGTGAACCGTAACGACGATAAGACGGGTGCGCAAGGAAAGCTCACTTACTAATGCTCCTGTTATTCTTCTTGGATCCGAATAAACCATGCATGAAGATGATGGCTCGTGGAGCATTGGACGAGGCTTTGGCAGGTTCGTGCAAATCAAATGCCAAAGAAACGGTGCTAGATGTAGAGTAATTCCTCCGACATGCTCGGAGGAGAGTAGGTGATAGCAAACGAGGGGACATATTGCACGTAAAATCAGACCCTACTACTGTATGTGAAGCGAGAAAGGAAAGTTAAGATTATGATACTAGAGATAACAGAAAAATGTTTTGGGTCTAAAAGGGGAATCTATACAATTGGTCAGCCTTGCGGTATCTCATGGCCGATAAGTGACCGCTCAGTGACCGATGATCCGCCGTTAACTTCGGCTTCAACCGTTGTTCAATTTTGAGTTTGACATTGTGCTGGAGTATCATTTCATGTTGTGATGTGGAAGAATCAAATGTTGTCGTCTCATGAGTTTCTTGGAGGAAATACACATCCGTACCCTTGAACTTGTTAGTATATCCATAAGGATATGTACGATACCGAAAACAGTTACTTTATGGCGTTGGAAGCTGCACTTCTCATGTGACAATGTCTCTCTTTTTGGCGTAACGTTGAAGAAACTTTGACTTCACTCTGAAGAAACAGAAAATGTTCTACATCTCCATGATTTTGTTTATAGAAACACAATCAAAGAAAAGACAATTGTCATCGAAATTTGAGATTGCCTAGGTAACATATCATATTGATCAATTTTGTATTCTCAACCGAGGGAAGCGTCACAATTATACACTTGCCATGTTTATCTAATAGGTAATAATGTAGGTAATAATGTTAAATGCTAGCCATGCTAACCAGCCAACTCATCAGCCTGGCTTTCTTGCTAATCCTGTATCTAATATTTATTATCTACCCAGCAACTTTTGCTCACACATACCTAGGTACTTAATAAAGATCATAAGTTGTAACAGCCTCGCTTTGATTGAACAAATCACAGTAGGTAAGCAAACGACAAATCATTCAAACCAACCAACCTCAATCAACCTTTCATCTTCTTTCCTTCTTAACCTTTCTTGTCTTAATTCACTACCTTACCTTAAATTCATACGATTATTTAATATTCTTTCCGTTTCATATTTCCTGTAGCCGATTAAAGTTGCCGTGTATAAAACAACCTCTTCGACCCTTGTTCATACATTCGTTCATATACACTTTCGACGTTAACAGCCGTAACTACCACTCTTTGTAATTCTTTCATTATCCAGTAACACTACAACCAACCGTATGGCCCAGGTCAAAATGCCAGAGGTACAAGAAATGCTTTGTCCCTTTTGTGGCTTCAAAACAGAAAGCGAATATCAAATAATGGTTTGTTCATTTTCCGAAATATTACTTTGGGTCAAAAAAGAGAATCCCGTTTGCTAATGAAAAGAAAGTTACATTTGGAAACATTACATGCTGAAGGACAGTCACCATTCGTAGCAAAAGATAGTGCAAGTGTTGTCGCGATGGTAAATCAAGATGATGTTAACTATGCTGATTGTCCGATTGATGGATGTGGAGAAATGGTATTGTTCGATGAGCTTGATAGTCATATCGAGATGCATGGAGAAGAGGATGGCAATATGGATCTAGACACTCCCGCGTCGGGGTCTTCTAGACAAGAGGTCAAGAATGGTGCTGGTAAAGATGCTAGTTTTGGTACGAAACTCACACACGCACTTCGCAACATCGATGATGGGCATGATTACGAAACTCGAGAGCCACCGCCAGCGCAAGCCGGGACAAAAGCATGGAGAGGTATCTTGAAAATGCCTGATATCACTCTGAAATTACAGTCCAAACCTCCTCCTGCCAAGGGTACCCGTCAGTTAGGTGTAGGTTTCGACTTTTTCAAATGTTAATTGTCACATGATATTGACCTCTTTCATGAACAGAAAGCAGAGCTTGGTCCCCATGCGCATGAGAAGCAAATGCCATCATGGCTCGTGAAGTTGCTCCAAGCAGATGGCCAGTATAAGACGATCAACAGGATTAATGCAGATGGTCAATTGAGAAGGGTCAAATATTGTCCGAATCAAGCGGATGGTATCATTCCAGTACTATCCCAGCTTCTGGACCAAGATCGTTCAGTAAGCTATGCTTACCTGTGTGATCCGGCTGTTCTCCACGTTTCAAAACTCATGAGAGAGGGTATGATGTTCACTTCCCTACTGAGTTTCTCCTGTTGACCATATATTTAGGGGGCTTTTGTGGCTACAGAAACATTCAAATGATGTGTTCGTACATCGTTAAATCCCAATTCCCTGGTCATAAGATTCTCGGCGATGTTGTTCCAACTATTTTTGATATCCAAGAATATATTGAGAGCGCCTGGGACCAAGGAATAAACTCTCAAGGTCGAATAGAAACTGGTGGAATTCGTGGAACAAGGAAATACATTGGAACTCCTGACGTGAGTATCCTCCTCTGCTTCTCCTTTGTTATATCCAGCTATCATGTCAATCAACTAACATGAACAATAGGCTCAAGCGATGTTTTGCTCTCTTGGAATCCCGTATGCTTTTCAAGGCTCTTGAATTTTTACATTGAATTGACAAAAAATTTAGATGTGATACTGCGGCTATGAAGACAAGAAAGGATAGAGGAGACCCTCCAGCAGTCAATCTTTTGTATTCAAAGATCGAGTCTTACTTTTTCGATGGTGCTCTCGATTATAACTGCAAAGTTCGTGAAACGTCTCTGCCTCCCATATACTTCCAACATCCAGGTAAATCCTCAAACTCTCACTTCTACGTACCAATCTAACTGTTACGTCTCAGGTCACTCAATGACAATCATTGGATTCGAGAAACTAACTGACGGCACGAAAAATCTTCTCGTTTTTGATCCGATGTTCCATGATTCATCAAAAGTCGTCAAACTTGTTGGCGGACCTGCTCGTAGCAAACATCCCAGCGATTTATTGAAAGCTTATAGACGCGGAAACAAGTATCTGAAGAGGTACAATGAATTCGAGCTTCTTAAGTATGCAGCCCTTTTCGGCTCCAGTCAATTTTTATGTAACCTGAAACTAACATCATGGTAGACTCGCTCCACAACCGCGGAGTAACCTGAATTGATCCTACCGAGTGTAACTTTATGAGCCAAGTTTCCCAATGGTTAATCCAACTGGCTGGTTGGCGAGCATAGGATGGAGTTTGGGTGTATGAGAAAGGGCATGACGATTTTCTAGCATGGCATCAACGGTAAAACTCACAAGGGAGACTGGCGCAATTTGTCATAGATGTTTCATTACAACCGCGAAGAACTGTTAGTAAATATTTTTGCGAGTATAATTGCAAATCTGGAAATGAAGCTTTGAGATGCAAAATATCGAAAATCGTCTAATGGTTTCTTAATAGTGTCTACGATTTATTTGCATGATCAATGTTGGACTTTGAACCCTTAAGATACTGTTGTAGTTTATTCACTCAAGAGACATTGTCCGAGATTGGGAAGGCTTTACGGTAAGAAAGAGACAGGAAAGAGGAAGATCTATAGCGTAGAGCATACATAGTATCTTACAATTAACCCCAACGAGCCCGGTGTAGGAAGATTAAAATTGAGGACTCTTCTCAAGAGCTCTAGCCTTCAAATATCACAATCGAAAGAATTCAATGGATAGTGTGTTCTAGCGCGAAACAATCTCTTCTCAAATTTCTAAGTGTGACTTCCAAATGTGCAATATGATATTTGATATGATATGATATCATGTGTACAATAATACAAAAGCGAAGAGAGGGAAATAGGTATCTGTAGCATAGCATCTTTCGCCATCATACCTTTTTTTCCACAAAATCCACGAATTCTTTGGTTCCAACTCACGGTGCACCTTTTGCGAATGAATCTTCCCGGAATAGATTAAAAAAGAGATCTTGTTTTGTTCCATTGATGCAACCTCCCATATAAAATTACATGCCGATATCTCCCGTCCCCGAAGATAGGAGCCGAGAACGTTCATTTATTTGATTGCTCGATAAAATGTCGACCAATCTGTTACCAGCCGACCCACTTTGCTTTTCTTTCCTTCATTGATACTCTGAATATGAAAATACCCTCCTCCTTCCATTGATGCTTTCAAAATTACATTGAAGTGAGAAACGCCAAATTGATACAGCCAAAGCCAAAGCCACCCACGCCAGTCCCTAAGTACGAGTCACTTCCCATGATCTCGCAAAGTAATATCAAGAAGATAGATTTATCTCCACCCTCGCAACTATGGCCCCAACGCTAAAAGAACAGAATAATAATGTAACTACGTACCGAGAAAGACCGATGTGACATCAACGACGATGCGCGTAAGGATCTCCTATCGGCTCTCGGTCTCTGTATCGATCTCTCCCCCGATCATGATTGGGACTACGACTTCGACTATCGCAAGGTTCTCGGGAGCCTCGATTGTCGTAGTCATGTCTAGTTCCATTACTATGTCGTGGACGATCGTCTCGACGGTCATCTCGTGGTGGGCGGTCATCTCTTGGTGGGCGGTCATCTCGTGGTCGTCTGTTCGTGTTATAACTTGGGATATACGTATCGATATTCCCACCACCACCTCCAGCTCTACTACGAGGAAGAGACGCGTGATCACGATCACGATGGCCACGACCATCTAGGTCTTGAGATCTGGATCGGTGACCATGTGAATCTGATCTTCCACCATCATAAGCGAAATCAGTCGGCGGTGGTGGTCGTGGTGGTAAACCTCGATCATCTCTTCTCCAAGCTGGTTTGCGATCATCGTATTGCTGATGTGGTGGGCCACTATTTCTGTAGCCACCGTGTGGAGGAGGGGGAGGGTAGCGACCGTTTTGGTGACTTCGATTACTGGAGTAGTTATCATATCCTTGCCCGCTTCCGTTTCGGTCCCACTGATCCGGTCCCATGCCTACATCGCCTCCCTTGGGAGGTGGTGGGGCCTGTTTTTGGCCCCGATGCTGCTTTGAATCGAATTCATGTGATGATTCTAGGATCGGTATATCGTGCGGGTCTAGCGGTAAAGGAGAGTTTTTGAAGTATGGATGCTTTAATGCATCAATCGCGTTGGTGCGCTTCTTCCAATCGAGTTTAAGCAATCCCTGCAATAAAGAGATAGCACCTGAGCCTTGTTCTCGAAATTTCTGTGCTAACGTCGAAGGGCGCGGTGGGCTGAAGTTGAGTCCCTGAGCTTTGGGTAACAATCTCCATCCAGGCATGTTCTCCTCGTTGGGAGTGCCACACAAATCGAAAATAAGTTTAAGCTGCTGCTCCTCGCTCTCGCCTTGGAGAATTGGTTTTCCAAGGAACATTTCGCCAAAGACGCAACTGGGGATCATTAGTTAAATTATCGAAATCAAAGTGTTAAAACATACCCGACTCCCCAAATATCAATCGCTGGAGTATAGTTTTGCAGTTCTAAAAAAAGTTCCGGAGGACGGTACCATCTTGTAACCACCACAACAGTATAATGCGCTTTTGCCTCTCCATTCCCCTTTCCTGCGACTGGCACAGGCTCATTGTAGTGTCGCGCCAGACCGAAATCGGCGATTTGAAGTACGCCTTTATTGTTGATCAATATGTTTGCAGCTTTGATGTCTCGGTGAAGAATGTTGTTGTTGTGAATAAATTCCATCCCCTTGAGTAGCTGTAGCATATAACACTTGATTTGTGGTTCCGTAAAATGGATATTTGGGTTCTTTAAAAGGCCTGATAGATCGTGGTCGAAGTAGGGAGTGACCATGTACATAATGGCCTTCTTCTTCTTATCGGTATTCTTCTGCGGGTGTTCGACGGCCATCTCTTCCAGACTCAAGACATTTTCATGCGAAAGGAGTTTAAGGGTTTTGATTTCGCGAAGAGCTGTGATTGGAAAACCATCCTTCTCGTTGATCATCAGGATCTTTTTCAGAGCAACAACCATGCCAGTTTTTTTGGATTTGGCTTTGTGTACTTCTCCGAATGTACCCTCTCCGATTTTCCCCATGACCTCATAATCTGATATTCTGGAGCAGCCGCGAAATGAGCTTTGCGCCCGAGTATGATGGTGCGCATGCTCTGGAGTATAGATGCCATTGGTAGCTTGCGGCGCTGGTCGTGATGGGGTCGCCATTTTGGCAGGAAACTAAGATGGGAGGAGGGTTCCTTGTTGCGTGCGCGTAGATTATCGAGTATGCGGTCTTGCAGTTGTGGAATTCGAGAGTTTTCTTCGTAAAGAAATGACGTCTGTCTCGAGTGGTGTTCGATGAGAGGGTAGATAGTTAAAACTAAAGCTTCGATTTCAGGGCTCGTGTTGCGAGGTTAAGATTGATCTTAACAGCATTGTTGCCTTCCCCGGTACAATAGGAAGCGGAAAGACAGTAGGAAAGAGATTGATTTTGTTGAAGAAAATTTATAGTACAGTACACAATAGAAAAAGTGAATTAAATACAAAGGTTCAAGGTTATCGGGCGAGTACCCAGCTTTCTGTGTTGTGGCCTTAAATTTCGGGCCATTACATCACATTTAGCTCCCGGGCCGGATTTCAAAGTTGTGTATGAACGACTGGGACTCAATCTGCATATTGAACCCTCACTTCTGAAAGCAACACAAGCCAACGACCATCGTAAGTCGTCCGTACACCTGCTATTAACTGCATGGAATTTGTTCTCTGCTATATTTGTATCTGGTACTAAACGCTTAGTAGCATAATGGCACAACCACCTCCAGGACCCGGAGGACTCTACAGAGCTCCACCTATATACAGATTCGCTGGTACAGCATTGGGAGCAAGCATGTGGTTCTTCGTATGTATTCTCATGCAACCTTCTCACTATTGCCATGCTAATTCGTGTACAGTTGATGTACCGCGCGAAGAAAGATGGTACGGCCACTCTTTGAATCTAGTCAAAACAACAGAAACTGACACAATTTAGGTCCTGCATTGTTGGGCTGGAAGCATCCTTGGGATCATTGAACGTCAGAATGAGAAAGTGGTACGGGGGCAGTCAGGATGTATCCATGTGCTGCCAGGACCCAGACAATCAAGAGATACCATGCAAAGCAGACTCTGGAATCACAACACGGATAGTGGGCCAAGAACTGTACATATGGAAGGAAATATATCATTGGGCATTGGAGTTAAAATTAAGTCAATTATACGTAGTCTATCGGTTCTACAGTGTCTATGTTATTAGGCAGAGCTGGGCTTCTCAAACAAATAGTGGGATACACCCCATGTATCTCCGCCTTCATAAGCAAACAATTCGGCGCACTGTGATTGAGTTAGCAAAAGATATTTAAAGAAACAGAGGAAAGTAACTTACTGCTAGGTAAAAGATTTGCCAACGGTAGTACCACATTGCGGTATCCTTCTCGCCATATGTTTCTGTTAGGTGAGGCCAAATCTCCTGCTTACTAGCTACCATCTTCGATAGCCAATCCTATAATTGTTATCAGTATGGAAGACCAAAGTTTAAACTGAATGATGGACTCACTTCGCAAGTCTTTGCGTAATGCTGGCCATTTACCCACCATTGCCTCTCGAGTTTGAGGTCTTTCTGGAAGAATAACAACAAATCCGCTGAGGGCATGGTACCTCCAGACTACAACATCCATGAGTCAGTAACTGTCTTTGAAGGAAAATTTTTGAAGTACAATCAGAGCTCAAAAGTGCATCAGAAACGAGAGGCGATGCAGCGAGATTGCATCACACTCCCAGATTCCAAAATGTAATTCCAAGTCAAGAGAATTGATTCTACTTACGAAAAAGTGTGTGCTCATCCATCCCTCCTCAAAGTCGTAAGGTGTAGTCTTGTGAGCAAAAATATGAACAAATAGTTTCCCCCCTGGCTTCAAGGCTCTTTCAACCTTTGACATTAGTAGTTCATAGTTCTTCATATGCTCAAAGAGCTTCGTCTAATTAGCCATTGTCTCGAACGAATTCTTGCATGTGATTTACCTCAATGGATACAACTCGGTCGAAACTCTCCTTTTCAAACTCATAATCGACGACATTACCAGTGATAACTGTCAAATTCTTGAGCCCTTTCTCCTTGGCTTTCTCATCAATGTATAGCTTCTGGGTTCTTGAGTTCGAGAACGCTGTGATCTTAGAATTTGGGAGAACTTCCGCAAAGTACAATGCTCCTGAACCCCAACCACACCTGAATTGGATTAGTTCATGTCATTCCCTTTTGCAGCCCTCATGTCTAGTACTCTGAAACACTCACCCAAGATCCAAGATGCTCATCCCATCTTTTAATCCCGCCTTCTTCACATAAGTCTCCAACATTTCCACTTCCGCCTGACCCAGTGTTTCACTTCCCTTAGGATACAAACAACAACTATACTTCATTCTCGGCCCCAAACAAGCAGCAAGAACACCAGTTCCAACCTCATAATGCTGTTCATTGGCAGCAGCCGTCTCAATAGCAATAGGACGACTTCGAAGAAGCTCTACATAGTTCATTTTACGCTCGTAGGCCTCTTCCAATGAAGTACTCTTAATCAACTCAATTCGCTCACGCAATTGGCGACGAATACCGAGCCGGATTACAGCATTTGGGAGATATCCTCCATCGAGGATCCAGTCTGAGAAAATGTTAGTTGCCACTGTCATGCAGGATTTGAAGTAAGATGACGTAGATTGAATTTACCATAGTTCATGATTAGCAGTTCAAAGATGTCAAAGGTTGGAGAACCAGAAGATAGTTCCCGTGAATATTTCTGGGGATTAAGGGAACTAAAATACAATTTGTTTCTGGGAGTTCGGGATCTCTGTGTTTAGGAATGTTCAAAGCGCGGGTGGGTGCGCGGAAGAGTCCCCAGTTAATATCATCATCTAAAATATACTCCGGTACCCGTAGCTCCTGTTAGCTTTTATGCTAGTGCTTGTCCATTTAAGTTAACTTTTCGCCCTCCCTATGTATATACGATTAAGTTTTCAACGATCGAGCATCGCTTAATAATTTGGTTGAAAATAATTATCCAAATAGATTCAAAGTAATTCGAGTAGATTCAACAGGAGTCTGGGTCTCATGCCAGGCTACCGTAAGATTCTTATAAACCATGTATTTTCCAGCTTGTGTACAAATATAATTACACTGTGTATTGTGTGTTTAGTTCATTGGCCGCAACCATTATTGCATTGAACTCAAGCGCATCTCCTCCAACACCAACTTGTATATCTTCCTCTGCTTAGGCTTCCGGCTGATTGACGTCTTCAAAATACCTAAATATTTTCCAAGTTTCGGTAGCAGATAATTTTCAGATGTCCATGCCAGCGAGATATATCCAATTCCTAGAAACAGAATAAAAACCTCGAAGTCCCAGCTCATTTCGGTGAGTTGCATGAAATTCGCCAACCATTGTGAAGGATCAAAGAGCATATACAATGAGAATAGTAATGCTACGACAATCGTGACGACAAAAGGCACTAAGGAATAATTAGTCATCAAGAAGAAAGAAGAAAGAACTGCAAACACTTACGATTATGTGCCATGGACTGACGGAAAGGCTTCCCCACACTGAGGACGATTCCAGAAAGAATGTATTCGAAGCAAGATACCAAAAACAGCGTAGTATTTTCGGAGTTTTCAATGTTAGATTCATCCTTGTTAAGGTGGGGAGGAATGAACCAAGGCTGTTGTCGCACTGCTTGAAATGCAATGGCCTGAATGAGGATGCAAATGGCAATTTGACCTAAGAGTGGCGTCAAGACCTTCCTTGATACAAGATTGGCTGTAGGGCGTTTCTGGCATAGAGTAGGGAAAGGTCCAGTCCATCCCATGAATATGGCGATAGGTAAAATTAGTATTAGATCAATGAAGAGAAATTGAAAGTCCCCGAGGTTTGATGCAGATGCGTATAAGAAGCTCACAGATGTGAATTGAATGGCCGAGTACAGACTCATGTATTTGAAACAGCTGAAGCTGGTCACTAGAGCTGCTCTGCCCTCACGTATTACTTCAGGAACGCAGGTAATGTCGAATACTCGGCTGGTGAATGGCGCAGCGACGGAGGCTTCTGCTTCAGACAACGAGATGCCGACATCTGCGGCTTTCAAAGCACCACAATCGTTCGCGCCATCGCCACAAAATCCGCAGCAGTAATCAATACTCTGTAGTTTCTCCACTAGCTCATGCTTCTCGTCGGGCGACATCCGCGCAAATACTTGACCACAGACTAACATTCTCTGTAGAACGACTGGAGGCGCAAAATCAACAACCCAGCGGAAGACATCTCCGCTCACGGCTAAAGAGTAATTCCTTAGATTAGATATATCGTAAGGCAAAGACGCATCGCCCTCCACTGGCGGAGGAAGTGGAGTTAAAGTTTGATCGTCGAGTTTATAAATGCCATTGTCAATGCTCTCCCATGACAATCGAGCTTTGGGATCTAGCAAGTTCCCTTCTGCGAAATAGGGTACAAAACAATGAGCGGTCTTGTCGATGAGATTGCATTCTCGGGCGACACTGATGGCTGTCAAGATATTGTCGCCCGTACACATAACTTTCCTAATACCAGCTTCAGTCAATTCGTCCAACACACCAGCTGTGCTCGGCTTGAGTTTGTTCTCAAAAATAATGAACCCAATGAAGTTCAGTTCTGATTCGGTGTCTTCGCGGCTCATCTTCTGCATCTTCACCCAGTTAAGCTTCTTGATATGTTTCGTGGCACAAGCAATGACACGAAAGCCTCTATGGGTATAATACGCAAGAAGATCCTCGAAATCACTGGGAAAGCTTTCCGCTTTACAAATATCTTTCATACATTCAGGGGCACCCTTTACATAGATGTCACACCCTTGGGACCCAAAGTTCCGGGCGATTACACTGGCTCGGCGAAGTTGGGAGACAAATTCGAAGGATTTGAGAACGCCAAGTTCAATAGGAGAGTTAGTGGCGTTGTCTTGATCATCCAAATCGTATTCCATGCCTGCCGGGGGTCGTGCAATTGAAGGTGACAATCCTCCCGAATCCTCATCATCGGTATCGCCGGAATTGTGTTGGCCTTCCTCAAAAGACCAACCAGTGAAGTCAAACATTTTCAGATCCAGTGGGTCGCCCATAAGTTCGTCATCAACGACTCGAAGTGAATGACATGTTGCCATTGTGTAGAGTATGGCTTTGTGGATGTTGTAATCAACTGTCGGGTCACGTTCGTAAGCCGCCCCGGGTAACAAGGATGTTGCATCAGTGAGAATATCACTGAATCTATTTGCGGGCTGGTGTACAGCTCTAATACCAAGCACATCTAGACCATCCTCAGTCAATGTTCCAGTTTTGTCGAAACATACGATGTCGAGCTTTCCACCGACGTTCACTCTTTGAGGACTGATACAAAATATCTGCTTTTTTCTAAGGCGCCCCAGGGCGAAATTGGTTCCAATAGTAAGGGTGGCAGGCAAAGCTGGTGGAACTACAATTGTTATCAGATCCAGGGCTCTGACAACAATCAAGTGCCATGCCAACTTCAAGTGGACAAAGTTTATGAACGATGCAACAAATCCTAGCATTGCAATACCGCCCATGACAGATATGTACCGGAAGGAATCTCTGTAAAACTTGAATCCTGAAGGTTTTGGGAAGAGCATGGATCGAACCAATGCACCTTTTGTGGTATTGAAGCCTGTTCTGACAGCCATAGCGAGCCCAACTGCCTCGCCGTCGTTATCATCATGAGGACGGCGTGCCCTGATGATTTTAGTCCCACAGAACAAGAAATGTTTCGCGAGCTCCGGTGCTACGGATGAAGCAGATAAGTTGAGAAGCCGCAAAGATTCATCAGTAGCAGGAACTTTAGAGACAGGAACGGACTCGCCTAAAAGAAGTCAGAATTTGTCACTTATGAGATTTGTAGACCTTACCAGTGAGCATGCTTTCATTGACAATGCAATCTCCAGCCAGTAATAGACTATCACAGGGAAATTGTCCTAGAGCAGGATCCGTAACCTCGTAAACATCTCCAGGAACAAGTTCACTTGATGGAACATAACGCCCTAAAAATGTTAGCTTGTGTTTGCGAGAAAAGAGAAACCGAGTGACTTACAGAAGGAATTGCGCAGTACACGAACGTCACATTCAAATTTTGAAATCTCTCTCAATCGTTTCATTGTCTTTGGTTGAATTGTTAGTGTGTATGATACGATCTGTCAGGTATGTATATGTACTCACCGATTTAGTCTCTAGAAGTGTAGTAGTAATGCTCACAGCGGATATGACGAAAATACACGCAGCGTAGTAATAGTACTGATCCATTGACCATAGAATAAGACTGGCAACTTGGAAAACATAGAACGGGTGGAATGCCTAAGCTAATTAGTAGGGATTTCTTCCAGGTGGAGAGTATTATAAAGTACCTCATCTACAAGAAGTTGAGGAATAGTCTTCTGTTTGATATCGATCATGTTATTTCCGAAAACTAGTTCTCTATTTTCCTTTTCCTCTCCACTGATTCCAGAACGAATTGATTTCACGTCGGTCCATGCCGGATCCTTCCAGCCTGTGAGCTATTAGTTAGTGTGGTTCAATTATGACGGTAAGTTCACACAGGCTACGAAATAGCCCACGAATTCCAATAGTTTGGACTGTGTTCCGACAATGAGGAAGCCTTGAACCTTGAATATTTCTGGGAAGCTGAGTCTGCCCAACGCATTGGGATATCAAACTGTGATAAACAATCCCAGGTTCTCGTTTATTGAAACCCTTCAAATTGAGGGTTCCGTGGTTCCATGTGGACTATTGAAGCCCGTGGGGGAGTCAGATAGGGATGAAACTCACTATTACAAAGGACGAATCTATCCTTTAAAGGATTGAATGAGAACCGCATATAACGATAGTCAAGAATACGTAAGTTGTCCAAAATTGGGTCGTCGTCATAATCATAAGACATGTATTTCTTTTCTGATAGCCCGAAGACTGTAGAAAGAGAGCGCCCATATTCCTTTGATTCGACATCTTGAACAACAAATTCTCCCCATTGATTCTACGCACACAAATCAAGTCAGCACGCATATTGTTGCAGTTTAAAGGGGCACACGGAGTCGCTTGAAAAAAATATTGGAATTTCGAGCATATGATTATTACTGACTTCAATGACAACCCAAGTACATTCTCTCAGCGGTGATGGAGTACCAATAATCCGAACTTGCCAGCGCGGCAACCATCGTAGCAAAAGATAACCAAGACCAAAGGAAAGTATACAGATGGCCAAGTATAGCGCAAACCCAAAAGTACTTGTTCGGAAACCAGCGACTACTATAGTAAGGTCCTCTGTGATGATGTATATTTTTTGATTCGTTCGATGACCTTGTCCAAGATTGCTCCCATCTGTTCTTGCACTGTCACTGCGTAATAATCGATCGTGCACGGAATTTCTGGATTCTATGGTTGACGTCCTTCTCATAGCCAACCCGGCAGCTTCTAGGTCCGAATCTTCCTCTTGAAATTGAATGTCGTCTTCCTCATCTATTATAGCGCTATCGTCTTCGTCCTCGGTACTTCGTAAAAGCTCATCGTCCTCGTTCTCTTGATAATAGGTAAAACTTGCAGTAGAATCTGCTCGTGACCGTCGATGTGCGAAGGATGCAATGCTAGAGGGAACTGATTCAGAAACAGCACCGGAAAACATCTCATCATGTGCCATCTCAACATCATCCATGAAGCTTGTAGTGGACACATTGGAATCTCTTCTGTAAAGCCCATGGCGACTTGTTCCCCTATAATTTGCGATCGAGCTACTTCGCCGAGGCCGGTGGCCTGCAGCAGCAGAACCATTGGACTCTGCCATATTGAATTGACGAAGAAATAAAGCTTTTGAGCTGAAAACCAAATAATTATGAAGGTGAAATATACATTATCGGTGAATGGCCAAAATGTTGGCGGCCAACCTAGAAGCTTAGAAAAGTTATAATTTCGTAGCGCGGCGCGATTCAACAAGCAGTACTAGGAAAGTCTTACTCGATACCCAGTAATCACTAGACTACTAAAATAGTTCGGGCGTATTTTGCCTGGTTATTGGTCATCTCAACCTCAGGTTCATCATTTTCGCCCCGCCTTATCGGTTATTTCAGAAGTCGTGGTAGCCCGCAATCACAATCTAAACAAATCTTGGACGCTAAGATCCAACAACTTCTCAACCTCCACCTCAAGAACTTTTCTTCTCAAGAACATCGCCACGAGACAAAATCTCTTACACCCCAAGAGATACCTTCCTTTCTTTTATCAACCTACTCAAATAATTTAAAAGAATCGAAAAGATGTCGGACATTCCAAAGAAAAACAACCCCCAAACCGCTCCGTAAGTTTCAAAATAGACATTCCAAATACTTCAAAAAATTCCATTTACAATATTGACGTTTTAATTTTCAGTACTCCTCAAAATACCCCAATGAACAACGCTCCTATTTCATCGCATGCTCAGCAACCTGGTGTTGGCACGATTAAGGAAGGTACGTTGTTACTCCGTCCTACACCGAGTTTTTAAGCCAATGACTGACATTCATCTTGCAGAGGAGTTCGACCGCGCTACAGCAGCCTCCATTTTCGCACAAAACCCAAAACTTGTCGAAATGATTCAAGGAAAGCTTGGCTCCCTTGTAGGCCGTTCATCTGGTTACGTCGAATCCCTCCCTACACCCGTCCGTCGTCGCGTTGCCGGCCTCAAGGGCGTTCAGAAAGAACATTCGAAATTAGAGGCCGAATTTCAAGAAGAGGTATTGGAGCTTGAGAAGAAGTACTTCGCCAAGTTCACTCCTCTTTACCAGAAGAGAGCTAAGATCGTCAACGGTGAAGTTGAGCCTACCGAGGAGGAGGTTAAGTCGGGTGAGGAGGACGATGAAGAGCACGACGCAGAACAAGCCGAAAAGGTCGATGAGTCCGCCGAGAAGATTTCCGGTATCCCAGAATTCTGGCTGTCCGCCATGAAGAACCAAGTTTCGCTTGCCGAGATGATCACAGATAGAGATGAGGCCGCCCTCAAGGACTTGACCGATATCCAAATGGAATATCTTGACAAACCTGGTTTCCGTTTGATTTTCCAATTTGCCGACAACGAGTTCTTCACTAACAAGACAATCACCAAGACTTACTTCTATCAAAACGAGAGTGGTTACGGTGGAGACTTCATCTATGACCATGCTGAGGGTGACAAGATCAACTGGAAGGAAGGCAAGGATTTGACTGTCCGAGTTGAGAGCAAGAAGCAACGCAACAAGAGTAAGTTTGTTACAACTTGGTCATGCTTGGATTCTACTAATTATCACTTCAGACACAAAGCAAACCCGTGTTGTTAAGAAGACAGTCCCAACAGAGTCCTTCTTCAACTTCTTCTCCCCACCTAAGGCACCTACCGACGAGGACGATGATGACTTGGCTTCGGATATCGAGGAGCGCCTTGAGCTTGATTACCAGTTGGGTGAGGATATTAAGGAGAAGCTTATTCCACGTGCAATCGATTGGTTCACTGGTGAGGCCCTTCAATTTGAGGAATTGGATGACGATTTGGAGGAAGGCGATTTTGAGGACGAAGACGATGAGGAAGATATGAGTGAAGACCGTGATGATGATGAAGATGAGTCGGATGAGGACGTAAGTTGTCAGATGCCCATTTTATATACATGAACTAACTGGAATTAGGATGATGCTGCGAAGCCCAAGCAAGAGGCTGCTGAGTGTAAGCAGAGTTAGATGAAATTTTGAGGGTTATCGACATTTTTACTCCCTGACTACCTTTCTAAAGGAACGATGTTCTTGGCCTAAGAGTACCTCCGAAGTGCTTTTGGCACACAAAGTCGTTCAGGAAGCATAGTCCGCAATTGCATAGGTGTTTTTCCCAAACTGCATTTTTGATCCGGTATTTTACTCGCTTCTATTAGAATAGCCTAATTGCTTAAGAAGCTTACATCCCTTCCATATTTTTGATCTCCATTTTCCACTGGTAATCCCCATGGAGTATGTAGATTTCTTCTTAGGAAAAGTCAAATGACAATCATGATTCCATTTAAGTCCATATTAGTTTCTGTATTTGTGAGGAGAATAAACAGAATGGGGTTGTTAAGGCAACGTTCTGCATACCTAGTATACACATCATGTCGTTCATTTGAAATCTGTTGAACATGTGAATCGGTACCTACTAGGTAGGTAGTTCTCATCAATTTTAATAATTTTACCCCGCGTCAACAAAACAAACGGAAAATGAAATTTTTGCAGGGTTCTCTTCCCAGACTTCAGCCTTTTGAGTGAAAAAAAATATATGGGTGGATTACGCCCCGCGCGAAATGATTTATAATGTAATATTCTCCCAGATTCTGATTGCCATTCTTTCTGAAATGTTATTCCTTTGAACCTTCATTGTCAATCTAGAAGTCAAGCACCATAGGTAGAGATATCAAACTCCTCATATTAAAAGCCTTTCAACACCTAAACATTCTTCAGCATCATCTAACTTGGATTGCTCAATCAAGTGATCCTTCAGGCCCAATGCGAGGGATCTCATTTGATGTGCAATTTACATATTTTGTGCATAGAATACTAGATTCCGACAATCTATCTATATATACATAGGGTCCTATCTACATTCAAAGGGTTTCTTTCTTAGAGAGATGTCTTGCAAGCTATCCTCATATTTTAAATGCCCTGATTATAACTTTATCTATGACACATATCCATCCAAGTGTGCAAACGAATTATATCGGAAACAATTAAACCTCGAATTCCTTTGAGTATTAATCTCTTATGAAAGTTTATCTTAGACCCCTTGACTATTATCAACCTCCCCCCTCCCCCGTCCCTCCTCTGTTCCCTAGGGACGGACTTGTCATATACACTGCTTCCCCACGCTATACGTAGGAGAAAAAGATGTCAAAATTGATCACCCCAATAAATTCTATGATAAATCAACTACAAACAAAATCATAAGAGTTAATAGTATTAAACAAATCCTTGGATAGTCTTCAGTTATGATACTATTTAAACATTTAATTCTCTGAATTGAAATGGAACAATTGGTTTGTTGAAGGGCTTCAGAAGTAGTCAATTCCAGTCTCTTTTTTCTCCTATGAATAGCCACCCCTATCACTCAAACCATTTATGGATATCTAACCACAGCTAGGCACAAACACACTACAAATTGACTCACTTATGAGTTTTGCAGAAGGGCAATCAGCCAACGGGGCTCGTTAGTGGCTTTCTACAACAAGTTTTCGTGTCGATATCCAGCTCATGATTGATGCTCGAAAGCTCTGGAAACCTGCGGTTGGAAGAGTAGAGACCGTTGAGGGCTTAATGTTCAATCTTGTTTCTCAGAAAGTCACGAAGGGATTTCTCGCCGTCTGGCAGTCTCATAGAGAAAACTTCCTGGTGTTGGATGCATCAGATGAGCCATTCCTTATCTGTCTCATCAATACAGTGCACGCGAATGCTACATCAGATGACCTCATATCATCCACTGTTCTCAATCTGATTGAACAAATTGATGCTCCTTCTGCAAAAAAAGAGATTTATATACTCGGTACAGGTTCCTCAACTATGATTTGGAACGCAGAAGATTCTTGAAGGGTACGGTGCAAGAAATATGAAGAAGTTGAAGGCGGCAAGTGAGAAATACGATCAAACTGGGTTCTTTCAGACCGTGGTGCCTGGTGTATTCAAAATCTCTCATATGGCACTTTGATGGACCTTGAAGGTAATGATTCTCCCTAATACTGCCCTGGGGTCTATTAAATCCTCTGTCAAATATTAAGATGTAGGAAATGGTAGCTGGAATCGCAAACTATGATTTTTTCTTCTAGCCCATATGCATCTATTCAGCCAAGTTTCCGAAACTCCTTACAGAGCTCAAAGACGTTTTTTACTCTAACGTTGCATCTAACTCGAAATTCCTTACTGTGTTAGGATTTCAAACTTATTACAATGAATCATTTTGATATTCGACAATCGATAATGCAGGGTTAGGATCCAAGATTTCTAGAAAACTTTATTGGTAGGCTAAGCCCTACACTATATTTCCACGCGAAAGATATTATACCTGGACTAGAATTTAGCCTTTCTACCAGGTATCTATAGTAGCATTATCACACAAATTCATGATGTAGACAAGTAAATCTCGAATAGATGGTCGAGTATTACTGACTTCTGCTTGAATAACTAGGTAACCTTTCATAAAACTCTATGCTGGGTCTCCCCAAATATAGTTCCCCAACTCTAAGCCGGGAGATAATTTGACATGACCAATGTGGGCTGAACGATGGGCAACAATAGTGAAATAGAGAATACCGACTTCATGCATACATTTGTAGATACCTATATAGTAGATAACTTAAAACTTACAGAATACAGCAGCTGTATCTGTATCTGTATTTGGTTCGAGTGCTTATTTATTACTGTGGATTGAATTTACACGTTACCATTTTGAAGTGAATCGAAGCGGTGAGATACCGATAGGTTAGCAGGAACACTCATTATTATTTTGTATTGCATGATTCGTCAAATAGAAAAGAAATGTTGATGTTGTTGGATTCACCCGATTGCATGAAAAGGGAATGGACTCAATTTTAAATTGGATAATATAATGCTTGTAGTATCAAGAAAGGAGGAAAGAAAATCAAGACTTCCTACTCCGTACAGCACGCTCGCTCTCTTCAGATCTGCTCTTTTCTGGAGTCCCATCATACCCTTTGCCTTTGTCCCACATTCACGAAAATAGGGGTCACCGGGAATCTGGTGTACTTTATGACTAAAATATTTTAGCGTCGCCAAGACATATCCCTGTTGACGACTGAGCTCGCGACAAGCATCCTAAATCCCAAATACCGTGGCTCTCAACTCCTTACCATCTTCGAATGCATCTTGTACTTATTTTACAAAGAAAAAGAAGACAAGTCATTTGTGGTGGCATATCTTCAACACCTATCTCGCTACTTACTTGAACAACACCATTACAATTAGGGTGGTTCATTTCATGCAGACCGATACTGGAAGAACCACGTCCCCATTATTATTATATTTGAAGCAGTTCGAGGGCAGGCAGGTTCTCGATAATCAACACCGCCATCATGGCGCATAATTATGAGATTGGTACGAAGGCATGGCAGCCGGATACTACTGAAGGATGGGTTGCTTCGGAATTGGTCTCGAAAACATTGAATGGAGACAAGTACACACTTGTCTTTCAACTCGAAAATGGAGAGGTTTGTTATCCTGCAACTAGAGAAGAACCTCATATACTTGTTTCTCTCCTCCCCACCCGAATTGTGCTGACCTTCATCTCTTACGACAGACCAAGTCTATAGAAGCCACAGAAGAAGCGTTGACACAAGCAAATAATGCCTCCTTACCCCCTCTCATGAATCCAACGATGCTCGAAGCTAGTGATGATCTAACGAATCTTTCCCATCTCAACGAGCCTGCTGGTAGGTCATCAAATACAAATTTTCTCGGTTCCTCAAACTGACTATGCGGTACAGTCTTACAGGCTATTCGATTACGATACTTGCAGAAAGAAATATACACATACAGTGGTATTGTGCTGATAGCAACGAATCCCTTTGCACGAGTTGATTCTTTATACGTTCCTGGCATGGTACAGGTGTATGCGGGAAGGCAAAGAGCTACTCAAGCTCCGCATTTATTTGCCATTGCAGAAGAAGCGTTTGCGTATGTAGTTGTTATTCAAACTCCGGTGACTTGCTAACAATTTGTAGAGACATGTTACGGAGTCAAAAGAATCAGACAATAGTGGTATCAGGAGAATCTGGAGCCGGAAAGACTGTCAGTGCCAAATACATTATGCGATATTTTGCTACCAGAGAATCCCCAGATCAGCCAGGGACAAGGACGAAACGGGGTACAGAGCAAATGAGTGAAACCGAAGAACGAATTTTGGCCACGAATCCTATTATGGAAGCTTTCGGTAACGCCAAGACCACACGTAATGACAATTCTTCTCGATTTGGAAAATATATTGAGATTATGTTCGACGACAAGACGAACATCATTGGAGCAAAAATCCGGACCTACTTGTTAGAGCGTTCGAGATTAGTGTTCCAACCACTCAAAGAGCGAAATTACCACGTTTTTTATCAGTTAGTAGCAGGAGCATCGGAAAGCGAGGCAAGGGAACTCGACTTGAAGCCCGTAGAGCAGTTTGATTACCTTAATCAAGGAAGTTCGCCAACTATCGACGGTGTTGATGATAAGGCAGAATTCGAAGCGCTTAAGGGATCTTTGGCAACAATTGGAGTGGATGCTGGTCAGCAAGCGGATATCTTTAAATTGCTTGCAGCATTGCTGCATTTGGGAGACGTAAAGATCACAGCCTCGAGAACGGACTCTGTCTTGGCTCCTAACGAGCCGGCATTGTTAAAGGCGACAGCGTTACTTGGCGTGGATCCTGTCGAGTTCGCAAAGTGGACTGTGAAGAAACAGTTGATCACAAGAGGCGAGAAGATTACTTCAAACTTGACTCAACAACAAGCCATTGTTGTTCGAGACTCGGTTGCGAAGTTCATCTACTCAAGTATGTTCGATTGGCTCGTAGATAGTATCAACCATGCCCTTGCCACCGATGAAGTCCTAGCTCGTGTGAGGACTTTCATTGGTGTGTTGGATATTTATGGTTTCGAGCATTTTGCCAAGAACTCTTTCGAACAATTTTGTATCAATTACGCAAATGAGAAGCTCCAACAGGAGTTCAACGCTCACGTGTTCAAGCTCGAACAAGAGGAATATCTCAGGGAGGAGATTGACTGGACGTTTATCGACTTTTCGGATAATCAACCTTGTATTGATTTGATTGAGGGAAAGCTTGGTGTATTGTCACTCCTTGACGAAGAATCCAGGTTGCCCATGGGATCAGACGAGCAATTTGTCACGAAGCTGCATCATAATTTCGCCGCCGACAAAAACAAATTCTACAAAAAGCCTCGCTTCGGGAAATCGTCATTCACAGTTTGCCATTATGCTATCGATGTCACTTATGAGTCGGACGGCTTTATTGACAAGAATCGTGACACTGTTCCTGATGAGCATATGGCAGTTTTGAGAGCCTCCTCGAACAAATTCTTGGGCACAGTTTTGGATGCTGCCTCTGCTGTGAGGGAAAAGGATACTGCCTCGGCAACAACTTCGGCTGCAACAAAACCTACACCTGGTAGACGCATTGGTGTTGCTGTCAATCGCAAGCCTACTCTAGGTGGCATTTTCAAGTCATCTCTTATCGAGCTTATGAGCACTATCAACGGTACTGATGTTCACTACATTCGCTGTATCAAGCCCAACGAGGCTAAGGAGTCATGGGTATTCGAAGGTCCTATGGTTTTGAGTCAATTGCGAGCTTGTGGTGTGCTTGAGACGGTCCGCATCAGTTGTGCGGGATATCCCACACGTTGGACATATGAAGAGTTTGCTTTACGATACTACATGTTGACACCATCATCAGCGTGGACATCAGAAATCCGTGATATGGCCAATAAAATTCTTACCAAAGCACTCGGTGCTAGCAGTGGAGGGGGATTGGACAAGTATCAACTTGGTCTGACAAAGATCTTTTTCCGCGCAGGAATGTTGGCCTTTTTGGAGAATTTGCGAACAACCCGACTTAACGATTGTGCAATTATGATACAGAAGAACCTGAAAGCGAAGTACTATCGACGCAAGTATCTTGATGCTAGGGGTGCGATCCTTACTTTCCAATCAGCGGTTCGAGGTCACCTGGCTCGTAAGAACGCTCAGGAGAATCGTAAGGTTAAGGCTGCCACAACCATCCAAAGAGTTTGGCGTGGTCAGAAACAGCGCAAGAAGTTCCTGGCCATTCGCAACAATGTTATACTCGCTCAAGCTGCTGCCAAGGGATTCTTGCGCAGAAAGGAAATCATGGAGACCAGAGTTGGAAATGCTGCTATGATCATCCAACGATCGTGGCGATCGAGGCAGTCACTCAAGAAGTGGAGAGATTACAGGAAAAAGATTGTCATTGTTCAAAGTCTTTGGAGAGGTAAAACAGCACGTCGTGGGTACAAGAAGATCCGTGAAGAAGCAAGAGATCTCAAGCAAATTTCCTACAAATTGGAAAACAAGGTCGTCGAACTTACTCAGTCTGTTGGCACGATGAAGAGAGAGAACAAGACTTTAGTGACTCAAGTGGAGAACTATGAAAACCAGATCAAGTCATGGAAGAACAGACACAATGCGTTGGAAGCTCGGGTAAAGGAGTTGCAAACTGAAGCCAACCAAGCCGGAATAACTGCCGCACGTCTCGCTGTTATGGAGGAAGAAATGACGAAACTTCAAACAAACTTCGATGAGTCAGCTGTCAATATCAAGCGTCTGCAAGAAGAAGAGAAAGAGCTGAGAGAGTCTCTCAGAATATCAAACTTGGAGCTCGAGAAGGCGAAGGAGGAGGGCACCTTACACGAATCTGAGAAGATCACTCTCAGACAACAACTTGTTGACTTACAAGATCAACTCGACCTGGCAAAGCGTGCAGGCCCAATTCTACCACCGAACGGTGAGATTATGAATGGTGCTGCTGCTGCGCAACAAAATGGACTCATCAACTTGGTTTCTTCGAAGAAACCAAAACGCAGAAGTGCAGGAGCCGAGCCACGCGAGCTAGATCGCTTCAGTGCAGCATACAACCCAAGGCCAGTATCTATGGCTGTCACAAGCAACAATCTCCATCAACAAACACTCTCTGGCTCCACATTCCAACCCAGTGTTGACACCATTGAGTTCGAACTCGAGAATCTTTTGGCCGATGAGGAGGGCTTGAATGAAGAAGTCACAATTGGGTTGATCAAGAACCTTAAAATCCCAGCCGCTTCATCTACTCCACCACCAACAGACAAGGAAGTCCTTTTCCCATCTTACTTGATCAACCTTGTCACATCAGAGATGTGGAACAATGGGTTCGTTAAGGAATCGGAAAGATTTCTTGCTAATGTCATGCAATCTATTCAACATGAAGTCATGCAACATGACGGTGACGAGGCTGTCAATCCTGGTGCTTTTTGGTTGTCTAATGTTCACGAGATGCTTTCTTTCGTCTTCTTGGCTGAAGACTGGTATGAAGCTCAGAAGTCGGACAATTTCGAGTATGACCGTCTCCTTGATATTGTCAAGCATGATCTCGAGAGCTTAGAGTTCAACATCTATCACACTTGGATGAAGGTACTGAAGAAGAAGTTGCAGAAGATGATTATTCCGGCTATCATCGAATCGCAATCACTTCCAGGTTTCGTCACCAATGAAAGCAACAGATTCTTGGGTAAATTGCTTCAGACAAATTCAGCACCTGCCTTCAGCATGGA
This sequence comes from Botryotinia convoluta, assembly GCA_004786275.1. Classification (NCBI taxonomy): domain Eukaryota; kingdom Fungi; phylum Ascomycota; class Leotiomycetes; order Helotiales; family Sclerotiniaceae; genus Botryotinia; species Botryotinia convoluta. The sequence continues at coordinate 89,879 of PQXN01000038.1, read as the reverse complement.
CAACTTGCTTAGCTTGCTCAACAACGTTTTCAAAGCTATGAAGGCATACTATTTGGAGGACTCAATCATTACCCAAACAGTCACTGAATTGCTCAGGTTGGTTGGTGTCACCGCATTCAATGATCTTTTGATGAGAAGAAACTTTTTGTCGTGGAAGCGGGGACTCCAAATCAACTACAATATTACAAGAATCGAGGAATGGTGTAAGAGTCATGACATGCCAGAGGGGACTTTGCAGCTAGAGCACTTGATGGTGAGTAACATTGTGTATTTCTAGTAAGACCATATGCTAACATGTTTACAGCAAGCAACCAAGCTCCTCCAATTGAAAAAGGCCACTCTTAACGATATCGAGATTATTCAGGATATCTGCTGGATGCTCTCACCTAATCAAATCCAGAAGTTACTTAACCAATATCTCGTCGCTGATTACGAACAGCCCATCAACGGAGAAATTATGAAAGCTGTCGCTTCTCGCGTAACAGAAAAGAGCGACGTATTGCTCTTGGCTGCCGTTGATATGGATGATAGTGGGCCATATGAGATCGCCGAACCTCGTGTCATTACAGCCCTAGAAACATACACACCTTCATGTAATTATCTCCCCATATTTGTAAAAAAAAAAATCATCGCTAACAAGGACTCAGGGCTTCAAACTCCAAGGCTAAAGCGTCTAGCAGAGATAGTTTCTCAGCAAGCCATGCAACAACAGGAAAAAATGGAATATACTCAGGATGATATTGCCGAGCAATCAGACAACGAGGAGGCGAACAGTGCTTGATTGCGGGAACATTTACAGTTCCGTTATCCAATGCAAAACTTCTTACCTTCTTCTGTACCATTTTCACACCCTTGAAATTAAGATCTTTTCTGCCATGGCTTGGAGAGCCTTTTGTATATGGCATTTGGGATCCTTCCAGCATTTGCACAACCTTGGGGTAGCATGAAATCTTGATTGTTAGCGTATATTTTTATATCTTTGGAGGCGAGAAGGGGGAACCAAAAGATTTTTTTCTTCTTTTGTAGATTTGATAGCACGAGATTTTTCCGAAGTGCAATCGTGTACAATCTCCCAATTAGGCGTTGGAAGTTACTTTAATACTCTTTTGCTTTTTCACTTGCGATTTTTCAGTCACATCTTTCGGTTCTCTTTTTTCGGCTTCGTCTTTTAGGGATATGATATGGGAACAAGATAAGACAAACTGAGATGATTGATATTAGACGATGATATGAAAAGATAAGATGAGATGAAGATCACTAGAAGAAAGCTTTTGTCACGAAAAAGAATAGGAATGAGTGGGTTATTACTTTATTCATGTGGTTTTTGGGGCGAATTTTTTATTAGAAATGTGAAATGAGATGATTGAGATGATCAAAGTTTAACGAGAAAACAGACAGCCAGATGCGATCTAGAATGTGTTTTGTAGATAGTGTGCTTGTGTGATGGAATAAATTTGTCGATATAGGTAACCTTCAGTCCACTGGTGGCCTCGCAAATTATTTGGGCTTAGCGGTAGTAGTGTGTACTTCTGTGATCACTCTTAGCTTGGATTCTTCTTCCTCTCGTCACTTTACGGCCGCATCGCCGTCGCCGTCAGATTTTATCATTTTACATCATTTCTCTTCCCCTTGATTATCGCGTTACCATCTTAGCACCCTGTCTACAAAGTATAGAGGGTGTATACTCTCGAACTTTGAGTCTTTCTTTCCACTCTGTATCCTTTTTGGCTTCCCATCCATTCGAGATTCGAGGAATAATAATGATTTGGCTTTGGCAAAACTGTGTTACTTGACTATTGAAAGATATCTTGATGTTTACTGTGATAGAAGCCTCCTCTAGTCTTGTCGGTTGATTCTTGTTTGTGCTTGTAAAGGGGGGAGGGGGTGAGTGGTCTTTCGTCATTGGGATGGGGATGGTATCTTGAATGCTGGCTGAACGAGGAGGTTTAGGTGAAAGCTAATAATTGATAGTTACTATCTCAGTAGCAGGTTTACATTTAGTGTTATTGATCACAATTAAACTTTTTAAGTTGAGATCTCGCTCTCGGGTTCGAGCTTTGGAGACATGCTTTTCCGTGTCAATAATTTTGAAAGGGATAAGGATGCTCAAACAATTTTAAAGATTTCCCATCCTTATCCAATGAATAGCTCTACTCCAAAAATCAAAAAGTCAGTAGGTAGTTGATTACCGCTGTATTCAAATTGAAATTATCCACGCTAACTCTTGCAATATCTTTCCTTTGCCATTCTCAATCACAGGCTAAAAACCTCCAACTCACCCTAAATCAAACCTCTCTCCTCTTGATCCTAACCCTCGTTTCTTTATCCGGCAAACATACCGCACTGGTTTTTACCATCTTAGGAATCGTCCATTTACCCTTCTCCCCTTTCTTCGCAACGGGTCCAATGTCCCAATACATAATAATCCCAGCCACGAAAGCCAAACATTCTCGCTCGGCATATACGCGTCCTTTGCACATACTGGGTCCGCCACCATAGGGACGGATGGTTTGGGGGTCGACGGATGTTTTGCCAGTTTCATCGGTGACGAGGAAACGCTCGGGGTTGAATTCGGTGGGGGAGGGGAAGTATGAGGGGTCGCGCATGTGGAGGTCGTGGGGGAGGGTAACGTATTCATTTTTGTAGAGCATGTAGGTAGTTTTGTCAGTCTCCTTGCTAGACGGTGTATCGGTGAGGGTGATGTCGTTTTCCAGTTTTCGGAGAGATACAGGTTGGGAAGATAATCGTGAGGCTTCTAGATAGGTGGATTTGAGAAGGGGACATTTCTTGGATAGGTCTTCGTGGGATAGGTGGATGTGTGGAGCTTCTGAGATGGAGCCGATTTTCTCGCCAGGAGTGATAGTTGCATAGGGGGAGATTTCGGCGCGGATTTTGTCGGCGAGTCCGGGGGTGGAGAGGATGTAGAGGAGGTGCCAGTAGACGATGAGGGTAGAGTTCACTATGAGAGCCCAGATAATCTAATACTAATGTTAAATATTGACTTGAGAGGCGGAAGAAATGTTAACTTACAGATATATCTCCGCGCTCATTCGGCTCTAGGCCATGTTCTACCATAATGTCAGTTTCTATAAGAATAAATTTCTCTGTAATCTTACTTCTAAACAGTTCATGTCTTTTTAGGATGAACTCGCTAACGTCGTCTAAATCACCCCATGAGGAGTCTATTTGCTTCCCATCTACCGAAGCATCAAGAGCCTCTTGAAATTTGGTCATACTTTGTTGAATTTGGGAGCGAGAATAATGAGCTCTAGCAACAGCAGGCCAAGGAGTGAACCATGGAAGGCCCATGATGAAATACATCATACCACGATCCATTTCATAAATATCATGCAGGACATGTGGATTATTATCCAGAAATTCGCGTCCGAAAAGAGATGGTACAGAAGCATGCCCAAGTATATCTCGTACCAAGGCCATAAGATCAACCTCCATTTCGTTGTTTGAAATGTACTCCACATTGGCCCATTTCTCCCACGGATGTTGATCTATCTCACTGTCCATGAATGAAACCATCTGTGGAATTAGCCCTTCAAGGTTGCGTAGGGTTTTGTCCAGCATGCTACTAAGATATGGTTCTTTCATGAGATAAGTGAAAATAGATGTGTATTCCTTGTGACAATATTTAGCTTGGTGTAGTAATCAAAATGAAGCAGTCTTACCTCCCAGTTGTCCATATATACCTTCTCTGCCTTTTTGGGTAGTCCAAAAAACTAAAATATTTGTTAGCAACACAAGCTATGCCAACTCATGGTTTTCAAGTTCGTGGCAGTGAAGTACCTACCTTTGTTGATAGATCCAACGCAACAGTCTTGAATGCAACATCTGATTCCCTTTTCTGTAGTACTCTAATACAATTTCAGTGATCGTGGATATGAATATGTCCTCACTCATATACTTACGCCTTTACCAAGTTTGGATTTGAGACTATATTGATCAGTTTTTGTATAGCTACTCGGAAAATGCAAGCGACTTACTGATATTATGGGTAGAGCCTCCGAGATTAAGCGCAAATATACCTAGCTCAATATATCAGTACCTATGTAACATTTAAAGCTTGCATTAAAATGCCCTCAATTATAAATTCTGAGAATCCAAAGGCCTCCAAATATAAAAGATTCCCGCTTCGGGAAACGTTTTGGGCCGAACTCACCATTGGCACTTTGGTCTCTATACACTCGTCAGCATCTATTTTATACAGCCATAATTCAGTATTCTAACTACCTTAATTCGCTAGCCAACTTCTCTCCATCCGTCAAACTATCTTTTCATCAGTCTCGAAATTCCACTGCCCCTATATGGCACGTGAGACATACAATGCAACCACATGTCCCAACCCTGGCACCCAATAAGCCGGCATCCAAACCGATTGTCCATCCTTTCCCTTTTGCTTTTCTGACGGCCTCTCGCTCAGTAGTCTAGTTGCTACAATCAGAAGTGCCGGTGCTAAAGCAATACTAAGAACAATAGGCAACGGCACCGAACGAATAATTGTGAGGGCATTTGTAATCAAACCTCCAGATTTCGAGGTGTCAATGGCATCGGTGGAATTCGTGAGGGGCTGATAGAAATCGTCCATGATGGAAGATAAACTATTGTTGAAAGATGAGGTTAATTGAGTAATATAATCATTACCTTACTTATTAGTAGCTAGGATTTTTCGGTGTGGTTGTTAGAGTCTATCGATGCCGCCAACAGATTTTGTGGATGTGGTGTGGTGCTGGGATTGCACGATCCATATTCGCCAATGCAGCTGCACTACTTTTTGACCGGATGAGTCGAAGCTCCGTGTATATCACAATTCAATTCAAGAATAGGACTTTGAAGGTACAACGTTTTATAAAGCGTAGTATTTTATTTTTTGCTTCCCTTCCTGAACTTCAACTCTCACACGCTCGCCCATCAATAACTTCTTCCCCTACATAAAAAAATCTTCACATCTCCATTCATCATGGCTCCTCCCAAAACCCTCAATTTCATCACCGGCAACAAAAACAAACTCATCGAGGTGAAAGCTATTCTGGGTGATACCATTGACCTTCAAAGTCAATCTCTCGACCTCATTGAGATTCAAGGGACTATCGAGGAAATCTCCAGCGACAAATGTCGAAGGGCTGCTGAAATTGTGTGTTTTCATGTTCCCCAGCTTTTGGAGTGTTACTAATATCGAATTTAGATTCAAGGTCCAGTGCTAGTTGAGGATACATGTTTATGTTTCAATGCCTTAAAGGAATTGCCTGGTCCATATATGTAAGATTCCCCGGTCAAGAGTTACATTAAGAGTGTTCTGGTCACTAATAATGGGCAGTAAGTGGTTTATGGATAAACTAGGTCATGATGGACTGAATAATATGCTTGCTGGATTTTCAGATAAATCTGCACAAGCAGTGTGTACATTTGCCTATTCTGAAGGCCCAGGTCATGAACCTATTATCTTTCAAGGAAGAACAGACGTAAGTGTTTCCCCATATTCCTGCGTGCCGTCGTATGGCTCTAACACTTCCCAGGGCAAGATAGTACCTGCAAGAGGTCCAGCTGCATTTGGTATGTTCTACTACACCACTAAAAAGACCTCTTTTTACTAATGCTCCTTGATTTATAGGCTGGGATCCTATTTTCGAGTATGAAGGTCAAACGTAAGAACTCTTTCCTATTCCATTTTGTGTTTTCATTCCATCATATCACATAGATATTGACCCCGCCCCCTTTAGATACGCCGAGATGGAGAAAGTTGAGAAGAACAAAATCTCTCATCGTTTCCGAGCACTCGAGAAATTGAAGACGTGGCTACAAGAAGAAGCATAGAGTCCAATAAACAGAGGACAAGGAATGGAGTGACAGATAGATAGTGCTCTCTGAAGCTCAAAAACACTTCAGGGACCGAGCAACAATATTCCATGCCTGACAATATCACTGCTCGTCCTCCGCGTGATCTTTCTTCCATTGTTTGACCCATGCCTCAACCCTCTCCACATTACTCTCCACCTCATCACTTGTATCACTCCGTAGCTCCACCACAATCTCCTCATCATAACTCTCTCTCGCTTCATCAAGTAGAACCTCCATAATTTCCGCATCTAGATTCTCTTGTAGTTTGGCTTCTGGATAATTTCTATATTTGGATTAGAGTCAGCTTTCTCGATCATCGCTCCCTATCGTTGCTACATTCTAGATGCAGTCTCCCTCCGCATAAAGTTAGAGGAAACATACCTCGCCTTCAACCGGTCATATAACAGCGTCGAATCCACCCTCAACACAACCACCAAATCAATCCAACTTTTCGGAAATAATTCGCAAGCATGCCAATCGATGATATATCCGCCTTGCTTGACATCTTCTTCTATTTCATCCAATAACTATAGATTCCCAATCAATTAGCCAAAACTCCCAACAAAGTCTCAATAAGCCATTGAAATGAATCCCCCGTCAAGCTCGCAAAAGAAATCAAACCAACCTTATCCTCATCCACAATCCAAGTCTTCAATTCATCATCCCAGCCCTCATGACACCCCTTCTCCTTAACCACACCATTGACACTCAAATGTTTCAATCCGGTACTCTCAGCCAATTGTTCGCAATGAGTAGTTTTTCCTACACCAGGCGTACCTGTTATTATAATATTTGGCTGTGTGCGCATAATGACGAGCTTGTGAAATTGCGAACTTGGATGTGTTCGAGCTTGAGAGCTTGAGATTCGAGGATTACTTGACTTTCGCTGGCAGGTATCTCAAAAGATATTCGAATAAACGGAGTGATGTGACCTTAGGTCTTGGAAGATTCAGATTGGAAGTATTTATGACAGAGTCTCGTATTTCAAATTGTGCAGAATGCGACTTGATGATGTTTGCGCTGGAGAATTGGGGAAAGCTTGTGATACCTCCGCGATACTGTTTTTCTCTTGGCATCAACTTTTTGGGAAAAAAAATCTTATCGCAGGAAGCGGGGGCTTATCGGCACGTGCCATTAGCGGGGAGAGATCGGATGGGTACAGAAGCTCAGAATAAATAAGGGGTAGGTGGGATTTATGCGGGAGTACTAGGAAGTAGCTTCGAGTGCGCTTTAATGAAGTCTAATGAGCTTGCAAGTGGATTGTGTACTGAATTTGTAATGCCATTGCTATTGTCATAATTTAAACATTGCGATAAATAATTAGGTCATCATTTGTGGTTAATTTTCTTATTGGAATATTCTGCATGTAGTTTGCCATCGAAACTCATACCTGCATCGAGTAAGTAATAATTTGAGCAGATCAGCTTGCTTCGCATGATTTCTCGTTGATATCCAGGTCCACCAGGTTCACTATTCATAGACTATAACATCTCGCATTGCTGTTTCTTATTCTTATTCTTATTCCTCCGCTGTAGGCTTATACATGATTGTTGTGACATACTACATTGCGAATTAGTACATAATATAAATTGGTAAAGACGCTCCCGTACCTTTCGCTTATATCTCGTAGTGGCAGAAACAGCAAGAACATTGTTCTTAATGCTGCTCGTAGCTAGATGATTGAGAACAGTGTGGTTAGGCATAATGAGAACACTATTGTCATCCTTCATCGGTGCATTGGCATTCAAGATAGGTTTTCCCAAAAACCCTGGGAGAGTAGGTGGAGGAGGCAATTTGTCTATAGCAGCAATTGCGTACCGGTATTCCCTGGAGTCTTCGGGTTTATCCATATCTATGAGGTATTGTGGAATTTCTGAAGTAAATTGACTCTGGGAGACTGCGCGCTTCATCTTGGAGACTGGCTTCGGCTTCGTCCTCTCTTCTGCAGGCACTGGCTCGGGCTGGGTGATTTCAGGCTTGGTTTCCGAACCTCCAATTGGTTCGCTAGGTATATTTACAGAACCCTCATCGTTAGGCAGGTCATCGGCGCTGACTTCGATGTAATTGACCAGATTGTTGCCGAAATCGACGGTGGTTGGAAGAAGTGCTGAGCATTTCATAATGCCATCTTGAATAAATCGAACGTGGTGAGTTCCAGGTCGTACATGAATTATCGCTTTCAAAAGTCCCGGCTCTCCTTCTCTGGGAAATATTAGTGTACTGTCAAACCCTTGGAGTTCAAAGGGTTCATTGGAAAGACTAGAACTCACACTGCACTCAATCTTTGCTTCTTATTCCACTGAAATATGGTTCCAGTTACATAAACTTTCTCTCCGCCTTCTCTCCACTCGAATAAGGTTGGTACCGTTGCCTTGGTCCGATCGATTTGAATTTCCTCGGCGTCCTCTTCATCTATCGTCGTACTACTCAACGCCGAATTCCGTCTTGCAAGTGGTGGTTCATTGTCCAGAGCATCCATATCTATAGCTGGGGCGATCGAATCAGCCGGTGTGACTAGAGGCGACCCTGGGGTGTGCACTTCCTCCTCAATTGGCAGTGGAAGCCTCGGAGGTCGCGAAAGATGATACGACATATCTTGAATGGTGGGACCAGAAGGGTCGACAGATGTGGCTAGAGGGCTCGATAGAGAATGTGAATGGGATCTGGACGTTGCAGTGTCGTAATTGGAGGATGGTATGGGAACATCAACTGGCTTGGTTGGCTGATCTCTCACGGCGATCTTTTCTGTCTCTGGTTCATGTCTATGTGATTGCAGGCCTGCTTGTGGTTCTCTGTCATGCGCCGAAGGTGTATTAACTCCCGAATTCGGCAAGGAATTATTGAATTGTGCAGCAGGGTGTGATTGGGAGTTGCGCGGGCGGTGTGTGACATTCGATCCGTGAGCCTGTGCAAGAGAAGGTTCTGCTCTCGCAGCAGTCCTATGCGTGTGTATCAAATTCCTTGGATCTCTGCGAGCTGAGGATGTTCTTGATGAGTCATTACTATGGCTCGAGGGTGCGGGAGAATGCGAATGAGGTGTCGAAGCAGTTGGCCTCGTGTTGGTAGAGGGTGTATTTCCCATTATGAAAGTGGACGTGTAATTCTAACCAACGCACTCAAAAATGATTCCTTTCCGGGGAGTGAGAGCCCTTTAAAGGAAAAGAAAGGCAGAGGGTCGAGGGGAACGACCTGTGGAGCAAAGCTATCTCATGAGTTGTAAATAGGTATTTTTTGATTATGATTTGAAATGAATATATTGTTCCACGAATCTGGATGACCTGTACTTGTTAAAGGGTATTTTAGAAATAATCAAATTGGAGCTTGAGGTTTTAAATAGAATTAAAAAAATTGGGTTGGTTCTTTCGTGGAAAAGATTCTGGAGTGAACCTTGGAAGTTGATTCCTTCCTTAAGGTTTGTTCCTTCAACCCCACAATCAGCTTTATTGAAGTCCAACCCACAAAAATTGCGACGATGCTTTGAATCCTTGTTACAGTAGCTGACTTGGTCTGTGCCTTCATTAAAGCTTCTTTCATTCTTCTATTGTTCTATTCCTCCATTCTTTCCTTCATCACACATCAGTACAGAGGTAGTAGTGGTATTACCTGAATGCTTGTAGTCCTATTTAATCAAACATCAATATCAGCACTCATTTACAGCAAAAACATTCCCGTGAAGGCTCAAACTATGAGAATTTTCAAGGATATTCCAAGTTCTACTTAAGCATTAGATCATACAACATAGGTGTAGAACAGATCTTATCTGTCAGCCTTGCATCTTCCTGTCATTTCAGACAACTCGTTCATTATTCATTATGGAATTCTCAAATACAACATGGCTGTCGATTATAGGAAGCACTTTTTATTATATTTCCTTGCCAATTATTGTTATTTCCAACTGGCTATTGGCTATTCTTAGGATTGCTCTGGCCCCACTGCTACATTTGGGAAACTCTTTGGTTTCTGCTATGCTTCTTCCTCTGAAAGTAATAGCGAAATTCGAGGCAAGCTTGATGCAATAACAAATTGATGGATTACAGCTAACAACTATCAGACCATCATCATATTCTTGGGGTCTGCAATAGTCATCGGCTTGATCACAGGTTCGTTGTTACGAGTTTCCTCCAGCATACTCGCATCACTGTTCAAATTGACATCAGGCCCTGAAGACACGGATCTTTCTGTGGCATCGATACGCGCCGCACGAGAACATAAGAAGAGAAACTCGAAACCGGATCCATTGAAATGGAAGGTCGACCCTTCTGTGGAGAAGAGATATTCCGGATGGCTGGAAAAGGATGGAGGCAGAAAGAAGGACGAGCACGGGCTATCGGCGCAGATCATAATTGAGGAAGATGATGACTCCGATGATGGATTTTAATCAGAGTAGGAGCAGCGATATACAAGTCTGTGCAAACCCTCTTGAGATGACAGGATTAAGTTCTTAATATATTATTCAATCTCTCCATTTGACGAAGACTTGATCCGTTCTGAACCTCTGAGTACATGTGCTCTCTTCCAATGGAGTCATGAAGCCAGTTTCGTACGCCAAAAGTCCAGCCTGTGCTATCATTATACCATTATCGATGCAGAAACGTTCGTCGGTTGCGAAAACGCTTCCTCCCCTATCTCTTGCCATCAACCCCATCATTTCTTGTAGCCTCTCATTACAACCTACGCCTCCCACAATGAGGACTTGGTTGCTCCCTACATGAGCCATAGCTCGTTCTGTGATCTCCACCAGCATCGCATACACAGTTTCCTGCAGGCTGAAGCACAAATCCGACGTGGTAATAACTTCTCCAGTGATCGGGTCTTTTTGCCCTGGGTTCGCCTTGAGTTCCGCCGCGAGTATATCAATGCTTGCCAAGATTCCAGAGAACGAACAGTCCATTCCTTTCACCGCATATGGCAGATCTAGTAACACCTTTCCCTTCTTTGCTAGTTGTTCGATATTGTATCCCGGTGCAGGGTCGTTGCTAATTTCCAGGGTCCTTGCGAAACGATCCAAACAGTTACCAACTGCAATATCTAACGCTTCTCCAAAAATTCGATATCGTTGCTCTGCATATGCAATCACCTGGGTATTTCCTCCGCTAACGTATAGAACGACCGGATTTTGTGCCCCAGTAATCTCTCGACCCATTTCTATATGCCCGACGCAATGATTTACCCCTACCAACTCTTTACCCCACAACAGAGAAAGCATTCGCGCTGCGATAGCGACGCTCTGGAGAGGTGCTCCCATGCCAGGGCCTTTTGTATAACATATACAGTCGATATCAGATACTTTCACTCCAGCTTGCGCCATAGCTTGCTTCACAAGTTTTACGACCCATGATCGATGATGCTTCGCAGTATCTTTTGGTAGGAAACCTTCTCCTGGAGGCGAGACAAAAGTGTGTCGAATATTGGAAAGAATTTCGGCCGGTTTGCCTTTGGAAGGATGTGATATAACACCAACACCCAATTTGTTAGCACTACCTTCAAGCCCTATAGCAATCATTTTCGCTGTTGGGTTCTATAAATTTCAACAATAAAATATAAATCAAGGAGGGGTCGACGATGAAATGGATAAGACCAATGCCCTCGGCCGCTAAATTGGACAAGGCTGAAAATCACAAGTAGAAATAAGTAACGTAAGCGCAATATATAGAATTGCTAGGTAACTTGGTTTCAAATATCTAGGTAGATTCACAACCAACATCTAGAACGGTTTAATCATATGTGCACAATTGAGAAAACTAATGCAATATATGATACTAGCACTTTTCGTTCAACTGCAATCAATAACTACAAGAGTGCGAAATTTTTCCTGCTGACCTTGCAATGCCCCACATTATGTCCCTATCAGGACTAGGGCCCCTTGACATGCTCGGTTTATTTTAGCGACTTGTCGCTTTGGTGCGAGTTTAGAAATTACAGTACTTACTATCACTTGCGCCAATTCTGATCCTACATTACACACAACCACGTACATTATCTTTTCAGCAGCATAAGTCAGTGTACTGAAATTATGGACGTCGACGATTTTGAAGCTAGAACAGCAACTTTCTCAGCATGGCTCCAAGAAATGGGTATCCGGACTAATCCAAAGATGGCCTTGGTGGACCTCCGTCAAGAAGGTCGAGGGCGAGGTGTCGGTATGATCCATTCTTTCTTAACATTTCTATTACTATTGTGGTATGGCTTTGATCAAAGAGCTGCTACCTGCTTTCTGTTGATCTTTATGGAGTGATCCGAAGAGGATTTCTCGCTGACATGTAACAGTGGCCATAGAAGACATTGATGATGACGAGATTATCTTCAGCATCCCGCGCAGTGCCGTGCTAAATGCTCAGAATGCGAAGTCCCTTGCGATTTCGAAACGACTTGCAGAGAAGATGCCGAGCTGGCTGGTAAGTAGTTATGAGCGTCTCAATGAGATTCGAATTTAATGATTGACTGGATTTCAGGCGCTCACCTCGATACTTATGGCGGAAGGACAAGTAGACGATTCTAAGTGGGCTCCATACCTCGCGATACTACCAGAGCAATTGAATAGCTTGGTGTTCTGGTCGGATAGCGAGCTCGCAGAATTGCAAGCGAGTGCAGTAGTGAAGAAAATCGGAAAACAGGGTGCTGAAGATATGTTCAAAACTTACATAACTCCGCAAGGCTTACAGCATTCTAGCACGGAGATGTGTCACAAAGTAGCTTCTGTTATCATGGCGTATGCATTCGATATACCAGATCCCTCCGATGGTCCAACCTCCGGTGGCAAAGGAGAAGAAGCGGCAGATGACCTGGTTTCCGATGATGGGGAAGATGAAAAAACCATATTATCTATGATTCCGTTGGCCGATATGCTCAATGCAGATGCAGACAGGAACAATGCCCGCTTGATCTGCGATAACGAAGAACTAGAGATGCGAGCAATCAAACCTATTGCGAAGGGGGAAGAAATATTCAATGAGTTCGTCTTTTCCTCAATCACAATTTTAGCTGCGTTTGTGGTTTACTGACGGAGACTTTTAGTTATGGCCAGCTTCCCAGGTCTGATCTTTTAAGGAGATACGGTTATGTCACAGACGGATACTCCCGATACGATGTCGCTGAGATCTCAGCGGAACTCATTGTTTCCTTGTTCCGGAACGGCAAGGTTCATCCATCGTTGCCAAAGCTCACCCAAGACAAGTTGAAAGTTCGTCTTGATTTGGCCGAACGAGAAGGCATCTATGACGAGTCATTTGATCTCGTTCACTCTAGTCCAGATGAGCCAAGTATACCAGATGAGCTTTTAGCATTTCTGTATCTCTTGCTTGTTGACGAAAGTCATCTTAAAGCTATCTTGAATTCAGAGAGCAGTCTACCGAGCCGTTCCAAACTTACCACGGAGCTCGCAGGTCAGGTCCTAGCAATTTTGTTGCAAGCGAGAGAAAACGAGTACTCGACTACTCTTGAAGAGGACGAAGATCTTCTCAAGAATGCGAATCTCCCAATTCGAACCGCTATGGCGATTCAAGTACGTTCTGGAGAGAAAAAAGTGTTACGAGCAGCTATTCAAGAAGCAGGTACATTTTCGGGTGGCAACCATCGTATGAGGCTTGCGCCTTCAAAGGAGGGAACAATGAAAAATGCGAAGAGAAAGGGGGAGGACATGGAACAGCCAAAGAAAAAGGGACGTTCTAGGTAGAATGTCAATTCAATTGATGCCGAGAACACTTTGGTTGGTAGGTCACGAAGCTTTTCATTTTGCTCTGGGAGTGCTTTTGGAGGAGATTATTAATTGGGCGTCATATTTGACTCCTCTATAATCATTTCATAATGATCTTTTGCTCGTTCATGAGCGCTAAAATACATATAGGTCGCCTAGATACCCTCCTTGGGTACTTTCGGACAAAACTTCTAATGACAACAAATCAACGCTCAGCCCTTTCCCTGGGTAACGCCCCTACCCCCCATTGCCCGTTGAACCCTGCAGAAGTTGATTTACAAAGAAGCCTCACAATGGAGCCGCTTCTGGTAAAGTGACAACCCAGTTGTCGTGAAAAAGAAAATTCCTAGTTACTATGTTGGATTGGAGGCCCGATTGCTCGGTTGTTACCAGGACTACCTCCAGTACCAGTCCTGTTCGATTGCGATTGATGTTGGAACATGCTTCGCCGATGTGCATCCGGATACAAATGACCAGAAAGAGGTATTGTGGATCTAAAACGTAGAGGGTTGTTATCATACGGGTCAACCTCGTATACAGGCTGTCCGTCATCCTCATCCTCGTCATATTTCCAACGATCAGATTTCCTCTCCATGCTTTTGTTGACAGCTGTAGACATTCCTCTCCGGTCTATCCACAGCCGGCCACCTCGGCCAATTCGTCTCCGATATGCTGGTTGCGAACGACGATCGTCTTCTTCTGGAGGGGTACTATACCGCACGGTTACCGCGTCCGGTTTTTCTTGGCTCACTGGAGATGCTTGATCAAACGAGTCGGAAGTCACAGATGATGGTGGCGTCAGTAAATACTGACTGTATTGAGCTGTTGCTGGGCGAAAGCCCGTATTCGAGCTTTGTCCTTCAACTGGTAGGAGTGGTTCCCTTGTGCAGTCGATGAAGTTCTCATTCCACTTGATATGCTGTGCGGATTTCTCCTCGAGCTCTCTTTGCAGCATATTCTCCTTTTGGGCCAGCACATGACTTAACTGTACCATATCCATTTCAATTCCGCGACCATCAGGGCGAGGTGGAATACGAAGTGGAGCTGGCTGGCGTTGCACATTTTGAAAGTCCATGGCCTTCCTCTTCTGTGGCTTCAAATTGTCAGTAGGATGTTCGAACTCTCTTCCAGTGGTCGAGATTATGCATACCTTCTGATTGATGAGAAGTTCGTCATCAGGATCACTCTTGATACCCAGCTTGATCTTGAGGCTCTTGATTTCACTACGAGATTCGAATACGGAACGTTCGCATTGCAAGAGTTTTTTCTTATAAGTTTCGCGTTCAGTCGCCATTTTAATCAGGTCCCTTGCTTCTTCCATTTCCTTTCTCAGTCTCCTAACTTTATCTGTGATTTGCATATCTCTTGCTCTGGTTTTCCTAGTAGCTCTGACTTCACGGCGCCGGAAGCAAACATATGGATCGCCTTCGTCTTGATCTTGGTGAGTTTCAAACTTCAGACTAGGCTGAATGCCATGATTATCACAGGCATGCCGTCGAGACTTCCAATATTCATATAATTCCTTCAGATGACCAAATATCTTCTCCTCTCCTCGTTCCTTGATGACTTCTTTCATGGTCTCAAAACTTACCAAGGTCTTGTCTATTGAGGCCCATGGGGTTTTATTTTCAGCAGTTTCTTCGAAAATTTCCATGAGTTTTTCAAAGTTATCTTCCGAAAGCTGTTGATTCGAAAGGGTTTTCCTTTTGTTATAATCTTTTAGGAAAATTTCATCTTCGGTAGTCATGTTATATTGGCAACCTGTACATTCTTCCACGGTCTGTGAAAAGCGGATATAGGTAGCAGGTTTGTCAAATTTCCTTGAGTATAATGATTCATAGTCGATGTCGATACCTTCTTCTGCAGGAGGAGCCGGAATCTCTTGCGGTGCATCCTTATCACCCGAAGTGTGGCCTGCCAGAGCAGCTTGAAGATGGTATTCCTGTTTGAAACACAAGAGTCAGTATATGCAACATATCACGTGATTATATGGTAAGATTGAGCACGTGACAACTAACATTTTCTTCAGCTTTTTCGACACCAGTCTCGACTTTATATTGACCTTGTAATGAATCATATTCGGCAGATTCTATTTGGTCTTCTCGTAGAATTTGTTGATGGGTGGATCTGTTGAGCTTCTTTTGGCGCACCACCCTGCCAGCCGGTTGTGTCCTCATGTTGATGATGGAATGACTCCGGTATGTAAAATTAACGCGACAACGCAATTTGAACGCGTAAAAAATTCACAAAATAAAAAGCTGTTCATGACTGAATGTTTAATCCATTTTTTGAATTGAAATTCGATGTCAGTTGGAATATTTTGATGATAGAAAATTGTACCTTTGCCACGTTCCGACGTTCGTGATACAAGCAAATTTTTCCTGGTTCAATGTGTCAATAACTCTAATTTGGGTAATGTTGGCCTGATTTAGTTACTGTATAAGGCAACAACAAAGAACATTTGTGAACTATACTAGATTAAGGATCCTTGTCATATCAAACTTCTGACGATAGGAGATTTGACCCTATTGTATTATATTGATAACTTCGATACCTATCCCATATAACTTACAATACAATCTCCAAAATTCATTGAGGATTGGGGGGAAATATAATACAAACTCTCAGGAAATAGAAAGTTAATACTTTAAATCGATACTCAATCTGATTCGGAAGGAAAACAATACCCTAGTTTGGACATAATCGAATCTCGCATCTTACTTTCAGCCTCTCTCCCCGCCCTTCTAAGGAAACTTATCACCTAGCTACCTATCTAGTCCCCAGTCTTGCGACCAACCCCAATCACCTCCTTTACTTCAACAACCTTACCTACTACTTGGGTTTGCGACTATCTCTTTTACTGCGACCACTTCCTTTACTCCATTCACCCTATTCTTCAAGCCTTTCTCTTGCGACCGCCTTTATTACAACAGCTTACCTCCACCTCCTTTACTCGATTGGCCTTGCTACGAAAAAAACAACTACCTACCTACCTACCGCATACATAATCACATACCAGACAAACACAATCCGTCAATATGGGAAATACAAGCAGTGCAGTGTTGGAGAATATTGTACAAGGGTCAAACTGTGCGGATAATACATTCTTCTAAATTACTGTCTGATTGGTTATTGGGAGGACCTGCGCGCTAATTCTGGGTGCGAGACAGTTGATCGAGATGAGGTTGATAGATTAAGAAAACGTTTTATGAAATTGGATAAGGTGCGCATTATTCTGTTTCCTTGGTCGGTGTACTCAGTGTGTTGGAAGTACTGGGGGTTATCAGTTGAACGTGTGGGAAGTGTATGGAATTAAGGAGGGCTAATGGAGTCTATGTCTATAGGATAATTCCGGTACTATTGAACGTGAGGAGTTCCTCAGTCTTCCGCAAATCTCGTCGAATCCTCTAGCTACCAGGTTGGTCTATCTTATTTCTCTCCATCTGCCGTCCACACGCAATATTTAAAACGATATATATATACTGACTAATCTTCCTTTTCCAGAATGATTGCCATATTCGATGAAGATGGAGGTGGAGATGTTGATTTCCAAGAATTCGTCAGTGGACTCAGCGCATTCAGCAGCAAGGGAAACAAGGAACAAAAGCTTCGTTTTGCATTCAAGGTTTATGACATCGATCGTGATGGATACATAAGCAATGGAGAATTATTCATCGTTTTGAAGATGATGGTAGGAAGTAATTTGAAGGATCAACAGTTGCAACAGATTGTTGATAAAACAATTATGGAGGCAGATTTGGATAGGGATGGAAAGATTAGTTTCGAGGAATTCACAAAGATGGTGGAGAATACGGATGTTTCTATGAGCATGACTTTAGGTGAGTTTGGATGGTGAATCCGTTTTGGAGAAAATGGGTTGGTACTTGAGGGTGAAACTTTACTGATGTGTGTGGTAGATCAATTTTGATTTGAAAGCATTGGGAAGGGAAGAAGATCAGTAATATAGCGAGCAATGCATGTTTTTCACACACTACGATCCAAATCAAAGTACAGTATGACATGC
This sequence comes from Botryotinia convoluta, assembly GCA_004786275.1. NCBI lineage: Eukaryota > Fungi > Ascomycota > Leotiomycetes > Helotiales > Sclerotiniaceae > Botryotinia > Botryotinia convoluta. Next base: position 72,315 of record PQXN01000038.1, on the reverse strand, counting down.
TCAGATGCAGGACATGATATGAGCAATGGTTGAAACTCTTGCAGCAGAACTAGGGATCTAGATGCATTGATATGGTGTGGTTGGTGGATTCTCGAGACACGCATTTATACTCAACTCATTACAAGGAAATGATAATTTATCTACAAGATACTCCACCACACTTCTTCATATGCTCCAAGTGAAAGTGCTATTGTTGTCTAATAGTTTTGCGGACTAGTCGTCCATAATTATATGTCAATAACCTTAACTTGATATCTGAATCAACCCCGGATGTTGAAGCTTCTTTCTCTCCTCCCCTACTATCATCAAGTACCATCTTATTGACTAGATTCTCATGAGTCAACCAATTTGCTTGACTCTTCATTGGTCTTGGAATTGAGCGTTCAAAGTGTTCTTCTCGATCCAATCAAAATCTACCTCATGGTCCAACTAAGTTTGGGGACAGCATGTATATACACGCGTAAGCTTACCACAAAAGTAATCCTACAGCTTTATATATGGATTATTGTTTTGTGCAATAAAGTTTACTCCATATCTAGATAGTCTTCTCTCTCGAGTCAGGCCACTTTATCAAATCATTCAAATGGTCCGCTGATTTCTGCAGCCCCCTTACCGGCCCGCGGTCGGTCCGACTTATGAGATGTGCAACAAATTTTATTCACTACTTGATCTTGATCACGAGAATGGAGTTTATGGGCACACCTCGTGTTTTTGTTTTTGCTTGAAATCGCTTGAGTTTGTTATATCTGAAGTTCGGGTTTCTGACTTCTGAAATTGGGGGGGGGGGGTTTGGATGGAATATTAAGAATGCGTTTGAAGGCTCCAGAGTATCTAATAGTCCGGACTGCAGTTCAACAATATAAAGATTTGAATATTTAAAAGCAATTAGAAATTTGAAAATAATTTAATATTCTAATCAAATTTAATATCTCAAACGATTTGAATATTCTAATTGAATTGGAAATTTAAAAATCTTCATTGTTGGACTGCAGTCTGAACTATTGAACACTCTGTTTGAAGCAAAGCATATAAGATCAAGTATGTGTATATGCACTTTGATTTCCAATATAAGGATTCACACGTGGGGGATGTGCTTGGAGCTGAGAGCATGAATGGGTAAGTGATGGCAGATCATGTGGATTTATTGGATGTTTGATATCTCGGGCTTCTTCGACAAGAATTCGCCGCCAAGGACGCAGTCAAAAGAGTGAACATGGCGGGATGCTCCATGCAAGGTGCGCTACCTATTCTTCGACTCTCCAACTTACGAAATTATTATTATTCGGAAGGGGTAAGATTTTGTTCGGCTAGTACGTAAGGCTTGAAGTTAAACAACAGCATACACTACAAACACTCTCAAATAAAGCACGAATTGGGCATCCCGTCCGCTCTGCCATACACAAGCCTCAGATCGGTAGATTAGTAGTTGGGTGGGTGACCACCAGCGAATCCCTACTGTTGTATGTTTCCCTTTTTTCTTTTTGAAGATTCGAATATGAGGATTTGTCAGGTTGGTGGGTGACGAGTCATGGATTCTTCGGACGGAAATGGGTCAACATGGAAAGATGGAGGGACGCAACTCAGGTGAGAGCGCATCCCTTTTGGCTTTTTGGTTGTTTTACTGGCGCTACAACCGCCTTTCTGAGGTCCCGTGTAAATGCGTAGTAAGTTTATAATTTAGATGGGAACCTCAGAGCTGCTGGCCAAAAGAGATTCTCGGGAAGTGGTACAGTCTCCACCAACCAGCACATTACCTAAAACTCAATCTGGTGCACGAACACATATGGAGTACCCACTTCATCTTGATGCCTCCTTCCTTTTTCCAACTTTCAAAATGGCACTCTTGAGATGAATCCCCTCACGATTCTCGGTGCCAAAAAAAAAGAGGATTTGGAACAACGAAATTGAGAAAAGGTTTGTGGTCGCAGATGACTGGAATTGCCCGTTCTAGGAATCGAACCTAGGATCTCATCATGATCACGTGATTTTCTTCACAAGTACTAGTGATGCGCTTTACCGCTAAGCCAAACGGGCGTTGTTTGTTGATGCAAGTGCGGGTTTGTGAATACATATTTGACCTCAAAATATCTGGTCGGTAGGAGAGACGGCGGGAGAGTTAGCGAATGTCTTGTTAGAGGGGGAGTTGCATGGATCAGCTTTGGATCTGGGTCTAGATAGGAGAGAGTGAGATGTGTGTGGAATTCTGGGATGGAAAATAGTGTTCAGAGTATTCAATAGTCCGAACTGCAATTCAACAATGAAGATTACTAAATCCCCAAATCAATTTAAACATTCAGATCATTTGAGATATTGAATTTAATTGAAATATTGAATTCTTTTACGATTTCTAATTGCTTTTAAATATTCAAAACCTTATATTGTTGAACTGCAGTCCAGATTATTGAATACACTGATATTGCTATTAGTGTTTAGGGAATAGGAGAGAGGAGATGCGTGGTGAGGAATTCGACTATCCGATGTCCGTGAAGATAGGGGGAAGACATGGACTTGAATTTTGGGAAGAAAACGGCGAGGTGGTACGCAGTTTTGGTTAATTCAATGTTGAGGGGGAGGGGAAAGTAGAGAGGGGAATCTAGTCATTCTACATTAATAGGTGCTCGTTACTTTCTTTTTACTCTTGTAGTATAAATATATACCTTTACACAGTTCATCTCCCTTAATATCACACGTCTTCCCCAGCTTTCGTTGGGACTCGGGAGACTCACAGCTTGAGATATCGACATGATGCGTTGTTGCGAGAAGCCATATAGCGATACAATTATTGCATCTGGCCATAATCAATCTCAAATCCTCGTTTGGCTTGCGGTGTGGAAGAAAAGTGTGATGTTGTAGTCTACTAGCAGAGTATCCAAAAGTCTGGACTACAGTCCAGCAATATAAGGGTTTGAATATCTAAAAGCAATTAAAAATTTAAAACAATATTTCAATCAAATTCAATATCTCAAATGATTTAAATATTTCAATCAATTTGGGGATTTAATAATCTTTATTGTTGAACTACAGTTCGGACTATTAAACACTCTAGAACTTCAACCATTCAACTTATAGGAATTATGATTATGAATATAATCTGGGGTTTGACTTTGAGTTTATTGTGATTCGCTGGGGGTGTTGGTCGTTATGGGTGTATTGGAGTAGGGGATTGCTGGCTGATGGGATTTAGGGATGGATTTGGGGTTGAGTACGATGGTGATGTATACCTACTATGAGGGGAAATGAATATGGATATGGATGAAGAAGATTGGAGATAGATAGGGCTAGGACTGAGAATTTAGGAATACAAAGAGGCTATAAATGGAGTATCTATTATAAGATTACTGAGTAGTTTCTGGAGATACTGAGTTGAGTAGGTATACAGTGAGATTCTATTTGATAGGTAATCATATCTGAATACTAATGAAGCCATACTACTATAGAGTATATTTATCATATTGTCAAAGGAAGAACTGAGTTGTAATTACGTGTTCTGGTTGCTCTCTTACTCTGTTACTCTGAGAGAACGGTCTGAATATCGGATGTTGAGAGACGAGAGAGATATCGTTCATGAGTTTCGAATAGGGAGGTTGGAAGATGATAATTTTCAGTCCGAACATGTAAGATTACATTGGGAGTACTCACCTTATTCGGTAGATTCACAATGCTATATTGTTTATCACGGATACAGAAAATGAAAACAGGATATTCACTTGGTACTTGTATTTGAGCATGAGAGTAGCAGGATAGAGGAGGAGATTCCAAGGGCTAGGGGATGAAGGGATGGGGGAGTTGATGCGGATCTGTTGTTGTTGTTGTTGTGGGTAAGAGATAGGTGGTGTGGGATGAAGTGGGATGGTGGGTATGGAGTGTGTATACAGAATGAAAATAAACACTCGGAAGAAATTGTGAGGAACTTTGAGGTATGATTGCGAAATGGTACGATGGCTATATTTATTTACATGTATGCAGTAGAGACGTAGTATTCATGCTTATGGATTCTTTCAGATGATAGCATATCCAGATTCGATGTTTGTATTGGGAAGTCATCATTGAGATACCTACAGAAGAATGGTGGGATACTGCATATTTACATTTGGAAGTATAATGGAAGATGTCATCTATGATTTATTATACCTCAGCAGATTGTATAGGTAATACGCGGGAAAAAAAACAGGTGTGAAGAGAGCACGGAAAAGAAGCAAGAACTGAACGAACGTGTACATTACCAACTGATTCATTATACATTTGATATCTGAGCAGTTGAGACGATGCATAGTTTTGCAACAGTTGAAAGGATCTCATATATGCCATGTTCGCAAGATTGACACGAAATTGAAGCACAAAGCTCACAGTCTCGAAAGTGACGCACGCAACGCGATGATCTGGACGTGATAGGATAGGATAGGATAGGATAGGATACTTGTACATTTCTCTCGCCCGTGCTTGCTGATGTTGGATTCCCGCACTCGTTGCACATGCGCGAACATTATGTCACACTCGCAAAAGATTCAAAGCAACTACGTCAAACCATAGACACTTCAGAACTATCTCGACAAGACTCTCGTATCACTCCCATCATAGACTTGGTTTTCTACATCATCGGCATCGGACTCATTGTCTGGACTCTGCACGGAGCTGTCCCAATGCAATGATTAAGAGTATAGCTCGGCGTGGACGAACTCGAGAAACTTAATCGTAGTCGTATTTTCTTGCCACGTTCATTTCAGATGGAATGCACACATCAAAGCTTTTCAAAAAAGGTGACGGCTCCAAAGTTTATGCCTAGCAAAACTTTCATCGGGCTTGGAAATATCATCTCAGGGCGTCTGGCCTTGGAAAATCAAATCTTTTACTACGTAGTTACGAGGACAGCTCAGCAGAAAATGATCTTTTGACTCCTATACAGAAATCAACTGAATCGAAATCGAAAATGCATAATGCACTATCGAGTAACGTAATCTCATATAGTATTAAAGTTTATCAAATCCTTCTCACGATCGGTAAAGTATCCACTCTACCTTTTAGGGTTTACATTTTGATATACATCATTGAAAAAGCTATATTCAATATATTATCCAATCAGCAGACCAAACATGTTTGCCAGAGTCATTGGTTGAAGTGTGAAAAGATACTAGGTAGATCTCGATGTTGTCGTACCCATATATTTATTATAATTGATCAATATGGAGATGAGCCAATCACCATTCCAGGAAGAACTGTCTTCAGGTCAAAGCACAAGAAATATGTTAAATAGAACAACATAGCGTGATGTCTAAAAATGCTTAATTTGGGTAAGTTGAGCGATTGGTTTCCATCTTACGCAGCATGTGTGGGGTGCTGCTGTGAGTCTGCATTATGCATGCGGGCTGTGTTTGTTTCGCTGAAAAGGAGGGGTTAGGTTTTATGTATGATCATTCACCTCGTGATGGATGTCTGCTGGAATGCATATTTTTCTTCAAATCAATGCTTTCTTGTGGTAAACCTCGTTTTCAGCACACTCAGCTTGAGTGCTGTGCGTGCGTGTATGCTTGGTCTTCCACTCGCGGAATTATAAAATTAAAAGCCTTGAATGTGCAATCGAAAAGGGAGAAAAGGGAGGATACTGAAACATCCTACTATTCTAGAAAGAAACATCGTCGCCAACTGATTTGGAATGTCAAGGTAGATATCAAAGGGGAAAATCGTATTGCTGCAGAAACAAGTTGGCAAGGAAGAGGGAAGTTTGGAGTTCTTAGTGTCTTCTAGAAGATCGATTGAATCTCCTAAAAGGCCCGGATGGATGAGAGGATTCGCACTCGTAGCCCCAATGGTGGTCTGTGCATATAATATAATATCTGTATGAATTCTATTTTCGAACCTTTGAGATCTTTGCCATGGAATTGTAAGCCATGAAATTGTAAGGTTATGGTTGTCTCGGAAATGAAAAAGTCAAAAAGTATGTAGAGGGACCTAGAGTGTTCCAGCTAATATCCATTTTACATCAAGGGGGTGTGAGACTGCTACGGGTTCGTACAGTAGGGCTGCATTGGATCAATTGCCTCGTTCCATTCCGTTTGACAATTATTGCTTGCTCCATTGGCGCCTGAAATGAAAAATGACGTCGTATTCTCGAGATCGTTTAAAAATAATACATCGACGTATTGGGTAATGCTTACGAAAATGCATATTGTACTCCGGTATCACCGATGCGAAAGTTGGGGAGAAAAGAAACCCGGCTGTAATCGGCAAGTGCAAGTGGAAGAAAGATACACGGCATTGGTACATCTAATAATGACCTAATCATCATTAATTTTGAGGATAGAAATCTGCTAACAATAATGCGGATATGATATAACGGTCTGACAGTTTGTCTTCCAGAACAACAGCCTTACTGCCAGTGAAAATCCTCAATACCCGTGGGAGCTCAAGGTATTACCTAGAAGAACTTCATCAGGGCTCCCTGGAGCTAAACAACTTGCCGTCTGGAAAAACGTGAGGACGGTTGAAATAGCGGTCTCATGGGCTATCAATCCGGCCCAGCCTTGGGAAAATAGAAGGCGTGTAGAAGGAACCCTTTGCATGATTCGATTGTCGATCCTTTTCAAGAAGAACAAGTGTCTCCATTCGGGATGAACTTGCGAGACCCCTGACTACAATTTGAGGGCTGTCTGCTCTGGCTGCTGGGTTGCTTCATCGCATGATTGAATGTTTGTGAACATTCATGCAGAAACAAAGTATTTGGAAATTGCTCGCAACTCTGCGTCGCATGCCTGTGCAGATAGAATTTAGAGTCTAGACGGATGTAACGCTCAAAAATAAGACACGCTCGGTGATTGACCCCTGTTTCTAAAGACATCTCTGAGTTTGACTGCTGGTATTCCAGCTTGGCAGGTATCTTGACTCATGTGTGAGATGTGACCATGTGTTGAGGAAGTAAGTCTCTCTCGGTATAGTGTTCATTGTGGCTTATTACTAGCTGAATATTTGACAGAAAGGCATGAGAAAGCTCGTGAGAGTCGTGGTCGTGGAGTCTCAGATGAAGCTCTGAGCACGATTAGATACGTGCGATTGGTAGCACAAAGATTAGAAAGCGTGCTTGCACGCTTGGAATTGGATGAGATTGGTGGATTGTACGACCTCCAATTTGACTAATTTTATATTGTTAAAGGGAATAGTTAACAATTACGGAGTACCTAAAGCCCCTTTTGGAAGGATTGAGCGAAGCAGCCGAGAGGAAAATCGATTTATGAGGCTATGCTATGAGAGACTATATGATTATATGATTGTATGGAGTAAGAGTAAGAGAAAGAGAGAGAAATCAAACGGAAGAGAGGTTTAAAATAAATTATTGAATAAAGTAATAAGTTTCACATCGATCATTCACTAAGCCCTCTTTTCAAATTGATTTGATGGAGAGGCCTGTGTAGATCTTTTTGGGAAACTAAGCTGGAAGGCTGGGAGGCTAGGATAAATTTTTGCAGAAATCGAAGTGCCAAGGGAGTTTAACAATTTTGTATAAAAGTATGTTTTCTATGAGTTGTTTTTGAGCGTAAAATCAATTGAAAATATTCATCTAATGAGGCTTGTGTATTGAATGTATTGACTATACCGACTGTATTCATAATACCGAGTACAACGTAATGACTATCTATAATGTAACATACCTAGGTACTAACTGTACTCTGTCTGCACTGTGGATTTTTGTTTATCAATTTTTTTTTGGCGAGGAAGCGATATTTTCCCTGATGAGCAATGGCTCATTTTTTCCTCTCTTGACGACAGACCAGGTACATGGATTTAATCTTTTTCCCCCTTAGATACGAAAAGTGTACCAGAAAAAAATATATCGAATTGGTGAGATGTGTTTGGGCAAAATTACTAGGTATTATTGCGCCCGAGACCCTGGTGATAATGTTTCAGGGAAAATGGCTGTTACAATATCCAGATTCTAGATACCAGTAGCTGTTAACAGAATAGTTTCTGTGAAGAGCCCGAAAAAATCCTAGGCATACATACATACATACATACTGGTTCTTGATTTTGTTGTATACTCCGTACTGTACATCCATCCATCCATCCATCCATCCATCTATTCATCCATTCATCCATCATCGCTAGTACTTTACACTTAGGAAGCAAGAAGCGACTCGATAGAGCACTACCTAGTACTTACTGCATTTGCTGTCTAAAAGTACCCTAGAAATGCCTAAATGGGAAAATAAATTCACGCTCTGAACGTTTGATACCACTCAAATGTTTCCTGAGTGATTTGGTTTCAAATAATAAAAATAAAAGGGCCTGCCACCACTTAACGTGTGGGAGGTTTCTCAATTATTCCTCCAAAATTCGACTTTTAAGCTTTTTTACAGCAAAAACTTGGCACAAGCGTCTCGAGATTACATACTTTTTTTAATTCGTTATGAGCTATGCCAGCATCATCATCCAAAACACGGAAAGAACCAGTCAGCGCCCATAAAGATGTCGTACTGAATATTGTGGAATTTTACTACTTTAGTAAACTCGTGGCATCAGGGATCTATCGTAATTTGTAAAGCTATCTATTCTAGCTTCACGAGTACTAGCTAGCATATGTTCGTAGTCACTTCGTACATTGCGTTTCTCCTCCAAATTCCTACTCGGTACTCTGTTGACTCCTGTCCGACTTGACCGTCTCTTCTATGCTAGCCTCTCCTTCATATTCATGTCCCTTTCCATACTTGGGCAATTGTCGCGAACTGCGCTTCTGGATTTGGTAAGCTACACACATACTACTTCGGTATATTGGCATGTCTGAAGTTCGGGGAATCAACAGGAAAAAAACTTGATTATCCAATCAATTCGGGGATCTCGGAGAATACTTTCTTTTTTTCAGCCTTCCATTCCTTCCATCCATCAGATTTGAACCCTAGTGAACCACGACGCTGGGAAGGCGGCATATATCTGATTATATATTTCCAACTATCCGGATTCCCCTGTATCTTTTATTTCGGCCTTTTCCTTTCAATGCAACGCTGCCTCTGGACCCCAACAGCTTATTCTTTCTGACCCTGTACATTAATAACACCCAAACTACCTGGAGATCGGGCTAGACTTTCCCTTTCCATCACAACCTCACTATCGTTGATTCCGAAAATGCTACAGCTGCCCTTGAAGTATCCATCTAGGTAGAAACACCATCACTTTTTGCTAGGCTTCAACCCATCTCACTACCCTTCACGTCTAATAATCCCAATTCATGTCTCGAAACCCTGTCAACCCCTTCTCCATTCCTAAACTTTCCAATATTTGACTCGGCACCTGGGCTAGTTCCATACTCATTCGATCAAACCCTCGGCATGCTTTCGATTATTTTAATGATCCACGAGCATCTATCATAATTCGCATCCTAAGCATTGCCTTGTCGCCTCATCCGGCGATCTCAGGTCCTAGCGTTGCGCCTGATCGACCAAAATCCCCGGTATTTGAAGCTCAAAAGATTGCCCATATTCAATGTCCCATCTAGACTACTAACCTACCGTATCTGTTGCCTTGAAGAATGAAAAGGAAATTGATATTATTGATATTATTGATGTGTATTATGATTTGGAGTGGATCTAGATCAGAGAGAGAGCGACCTGAACTTTTTTTGATCAACTGCATATCAGATTACATGACCGCAACTTACATATTGGCAGCGAATTCCCCTACCGGAAAATAGATTCTCTCCCCACACTTTTTTTATTATTTGCATCGCCATCTTGTTCCCTACTCTCATCCACCTGGTTGAATCGACTCTGTTACATAGATTACTTGGACCGTGATCAAGAACTTCTCCACCACATCGTTCTATCTTTCAGAATTCGACCCTCTATAAAACGATTGACGGGATCCATCATCTCATTGGTCTTAACGAGTAATTGCGCTTGTTCTAGTTCCAGGTCTCCGCTTTCCTGCCAGCCACCGAGTACGTTTAGTTAAATTCAGAGCTACAACATACAGACTGAACAAGTTTTTCTTCTTCTTTATCTCCGGACACCTCGAATACTAGCTCGTTTTAACCGGACAGTAGTCAACTTTGCAGCTGTTTCTATCTGGTACCGCCAACCCACCGTACCTGGCAGTAGACAGACTTCACAAAGTGGCTGGTGCGAGGCAACATCTCGGAGCATTCCAGCTCAATTGATTGGTTACCGACACTCGCAATAATTCTCGACATACTTGAATCAGTCAAGTAAAGCCCGGATCATCAGGATAAAAGCACGGGGCTCCAAAATTTGGAATCACTTTAAAGGTCGCAAAGTCATACCAAAGTGTTAGACTTGTTAGTATAACAGTCTTTTCGTATTTATCTAATCATCATCTGTCCATTCACCTAGGTCATCCGCTCCCATGGAGTGGTTGAGAACGAACCGGAATGAGTGAACAAATGCGAAAATGGAGAGGTGTAGCTGTTGAAAGAGTCGGATGAACCAAAGCTTACTGTACTGTATCTGTAGTATCATCACCCACCTTACTCGGCACTGTTAGTGCTATTAGTACTTTTGATAGCAAAGTTCCAATCCTTTAACTCGAAGGTTCCGTGTTTTGGCGAGGATCTTCACAGAAAGTGTTGACTTTGGAGGTAGTGCAAAGCTTTTCCATTTTTGCACTTGCGCTATCGTACCGTCAAAAGGTAGATCCGGCACGGGCAACTCCCTTCACCACCCAGCATCATTTTGATTACCATACCACCAATTCAAAACCATCAATCTCTAACAGTACTGCACGTTCATTTTAGATTTAAAAACAAATCACGTCTAATATACGACTTTCTGGAGTAGTCAAATTGTGCTCGGAAGAACCTTAGCGGCCCTCTTGAAATTTGAGGAAGGAAGGAACTTGACAGTAACTTCTCCTTTTGTCACTCGACTCAAAAATCTCCCAAAAGAATGTCGCCATATTGACATTACTACTCCCCTTCAATCACATCAATCTTTACAACTCTGTTTCGGCCTCATTCTACTCAAATCCTCAAATTCAAAAATCTCGAAGAAGATTCATCTCAGGTGCATGATCATTGGCCTCTCAAATCAAGCTATCAGTCCATGCAAAATTATTGGAAATATCACCTATTCCTATATTGTAGACGAAACTGTTCACAGACCATATCGACATTCACCACCTTCAAACATTCCCCCCCAAAAGTAGAAAGAATACTTGGTTGATTTTCTCAAGTCCTCATATTTGGATTCGGCCCGAAGGTATCTTCATATACTCAAATACATCGTCAAATCTTCATCCTCTTCGGCCATTATCAGATTCGAATTTGATAGATTCCTAGACAGTGACTTTGAAGATATATTTATATTATCAATCAACATACATTCTTCCATCCTCCTTCGAGTCTTCCAGCGCTTCTAGAAACTCGGAAGTGACAATTGAGGCGCTGTTGCACGTCTTGGATTATCCATGAACCTGGTTCCCCCTCCATCTCTCCCTCATAACGTCAGAATAGCCTCAAAAGCAGCCCCTCCATAAGTATTACACGAAATCAACCAGCTAGCCACCAGTCAAAATCACGGCCAAGTTCCAACTCCCAAGGAAACTTTCAACGTTTGTCACAGGTCGGGGCATATTTTCAATCTGATACCCTAGTGATATTGTGCCTTACAAGCTAGATCTCACAGGGGACTTGCTTGTATCAGAAGTCAAGGATAGTCCTAGCAGCCAGTGACGAGGTCTTTACCTTAGAAAGAAACTCAATCGACACCTTATTTCCGCAATATTTCTATTCTCTCGAGTAGTCGAAACCATCATTGATCATTCTAGCACGTACTCGGTCTTTCAGGGTGAACTTCATCTTATTATCGACCAAGTGCTAGAGTCAGTCACGTCAACTTTCTCATCTCTTCCTATATCTCCCTCCAACACCCTCCTTTACACCCAACAAAAAGTTTCCGACAACAATACAAGGCTTGCTCGGGTTGGAAGCAAAAATAAATCTCAAATTTTCTTTCTCAAACTGCCATATTCCAAAGCGCCAGGTAACTAAACCCTCTTGATCTTTTGACTTGATGCACAGTGTTGACTGGGATATAGGGGCATCATATTTTAGTATCGAGGAATAAGAATAAATAAAACGCGTCGAAATCGCGGCGAGAGGAACCTATTCAACCAACCATCAGGACCGAATCATCAAGCTGGCCAACTTGCGCTCAACGCCATATTATTTGTGGGTGGCGCATCGATTGGATTAGTTGGCGGGAAGTAGTTTGTATAGTACCGAATAGGAGACGACAATGGACGACAATAACCGTCGACGAAGGCAAAATGAGCCGCCATATCCCCCTCAGGATCCCAGATATACACCAGATCAGAGTCAAGGCCGTGGAATTCCAAATTCCATACCGGATAGGTATCGTCCAGGAGGGACAGGGTCGCCATCAATGAGCCGTGGAGTTGGACAAGCCCCAGCATATTCGTATGGTGGCTACGAGCCAACCTCGAATTTTTCGACAGGAATTCCTCCAAATCCTATGCAATACCCCTCCAATTATCCTTCGGATCAAAGACAACAGCAAGGCTTCTCAGGTTACAATACTGGGTTGATGTACCCCAATAACGTCACACAAACTCCACAAAATAATATTTATGATGGTTCGCAATTTCAGGGACGGCAACCTGCATCAATGCAAATGATACCCGATGTGGCTGCCCCTTTCATCCAAAATGACCCAACAAGTACTCCGGCAACTCAAAATTATGCTTCCTCGAACTCGTCTACCCCTTATCAACAACACCAGCAAAGCCCAGGAGACCGCACCACGTTGATCCAACAATCTTATTCTGGATCCGTAGGACTAGGCGCAATGGCTCAAGCACCTGGAACGGCCGATGGTATGGACGCCGGAAACTTGCAGCCCCAAAATCCACAGGTGATGGAAGAAGCTTATTCGACTTACCAGACTGCTCTCAAGCAGATCTTCAAAAATATTATTGATCTTCGTCTTGCAGAAGCAGGCTCTTCTTTACTTGAAGTTTCTGAGTGGCTACTAGGACACGTAACAGAGTTGGGTGAGTTAATATTTCCTCTGTTCAATCTCATTCACTAATAGTTTCTGATGAAGGCCTCACTGTAGACGAAGCTGCGCTTCATGCCGATCGCATTCAACTATGGAACGAATTTAACGCGGCATGGTTAAGCATTTTCACCAGACAACACGACTTTCTTGAATCCGGTCAGCGAAAACAGGAACAGCAAACGCTCATGTCCTTGGATTTTATTAACAAAATGGGAACCAACTTAACGCGACTGTGCGATTCGGTCGAGAAATATGGTTTGGTGGATTATCAATATGGAGTTGGAGAGTCGCAAATTATTGATAGTAAGTTTAAAACAACGTCAGAGTTCGTAATAATCGTTGATTTATCTAACAATACCTTAGTTCTTTTGAGCTGTCAAAAACTCCAAGAAGATCTCGAAGCATCCGGAGCCTCTAGCGGAGGCGCATCCTCATCGATCGCAAACTCCAACGTCGGTCGTGCGCCACCATGATAACATTATATCTTGTTTTACCACATTTCACTTCTGTTCTCTTCTACTTGGAAAAATTTTGTTTTCATATACCACTGTAGAGCATAAACTTGCATCTTTTTTTCCTTGGAGTTTTTTTCTTTTACAAATTCTTCGCCCTGTTTCATCGACATCAAGATTTGACTTTCTTCTTTTCCTACTAATCAGGATCGCTTTTATGTGGTCCGTATACATGGGTGGGAACCTCGATTTTGTCTTCTTGATTTGATAATTTGGTGTTGGTGGTTCTCTGCATGCATGAGGTGAAAGGATTGGTCACTGGCGGACTATTTGCGGGTGGGCGGCATTCTGATTTTTCGATGAAGCTACGTTTCAATGTTTCTACGCGCAATGCTTCTTTTATTACGATGTTTGTATGATGCAAAGGAAAGGAAGGTGGGAATTCAGGTTCTGGTTCGCAAATTTTGGTTGGGAATACTTGGGAGGCTTATATGAATGATATGGATGTGTTTTAGCGTGTCTGTTTTATTTCATATTGTATTATTGTACGATGTGGTTTACTAGAGCTGCCGTTCAATGGGAGGGCTTCTAGGCTCGAATAGTTGCTTGGGAGTATGATTGATTGTATCTAGGGGGGCTACTAGGCTCACAATTAAGGGACAGCATGGGATTCGGATTCCAGATGGACTTCTAGGTCCGGAACTGAAGGAACGAATTATAGGTTGGGTGTATGAAATTTTTTAGGGCGATCGTATGAATGGATTATATATCTATTAGGGTATTGAGGAAAGTAAGCCATATCTTCTAGGGTATGAAGGCAAGGATTTGCAATGAATCAGCATGCGTGTGGATACGCCGGAAGAGACGAGTGCCTGCCGGGTGAAAAGGGAGTGGCTTCTTTGAAGCGAGAAGGAGGTGGGGGGAGAGTAGGGCGCCAATGAATTGTGGAAAGATAGTGTATATTTGTATTGTAAATGAATAATATCTTCCATAAGAAATCATTCTGCGAACGGATGCAATTTTTTTATTTATTATTATCTCGCGATGATGATTTTGTCTTGCAGATTTTGGTTATCTCGTAGCTTGGCAAGTATCAGGTCGGATATAAGAATACGTGAATCTACATCGAGATGTGTGTGGAAGATGGAGAGAAAGCCGGATCTAGATTCGTATCCAGATCTGGCAGAGAAATATCAGAATGTGACATGACATGGCATGGATACATGGATTGATGTGTAGCGGTGGCTGAGCTGCATTAGACGTGCATAATGCGGGTTGCATGCGGGAGGGTGTGGATGGAGGTGTAGTGTAGGATTCGGATAGACGGAGACGCGGGTATGCGGTCTGAGGTATGGGTGGTGAGGCTGTGATGGACAGGGGTTTTTTATGTGGTGTGGTGTGATGTATGTATGTATGTGATAGATTTGTTTGAAGATTCTTGGGGGTTTGGGATTTTGGGTGGGAAATCTGAGGATATGGATGTAGGTGAGGGTTTGGGGGTAGGGTTTGGAGGAATTTTAAGGATTTAGAGGTTGAGGATAATAAGGCGGTATTGATTTGAAGGAGGATGCTGTGGGTGGGTGTTTAATTGAGTTGAGCCGAGTTGAGTTGAGCTGGATGGAATTGGATTGGGTTAAGTTGGGCTGCAGTGAGGTGAGATTGAACGAACGAATTCGAGATGATGGATTATTATTGTCTTTGATATCAATATCGATATCAATATTGATAATCTAGCATGTCATCGAAATTACATTACACTTGATTTTGGGATTAAGACGGGAAAGAAAGGGGACGTGGATAGGTAATCTTGGGTTTTATTGTGGCTGATTATGGGTGTGGATGGTGGGAGTGAGATGAAGTGAGGTAAGGTGAGGCTGGATGAGGATCGACGGCATGGGTGGTGATTGTGATGGGCTGGATTGCGAATGGGGGTGGGGGGTGGATGGAGGAAGAAGCGAGATAGGGGGTAGGGCTGGGATTGCTTATTGGAGGGGTGGCGATACGATGGTATTTGTATTATTAGTCTTGTTTTGTTCATTAGTGTCTAATGGCCATGCGATGGTCGATTGCTAGCAATAGCTGGCTGTAGTAGGGATTGGATGGATGAGATGGGGTTGGCTGGTTTTTTGGGGGGGCAGAGACTGTGTAGATGGATGGAGTATGGGATTAAAGAGGTGCAGATTGGAGTCAGTAGTGCGTAGTCAATAGTCAGCGCGGGGTTAACTGGGGTATATGTAGGGCGATAAATATAGATTTGTTTCGAATAGGAAGGTGGATTTTGATTGGTAGGAAAGATTCTTGAGCTGTTGCGTGCATGCATGGGTTTTGAAAAAAATGAAAATGTATGTAACGTATGTTTTGAGATTATTGTATTGGTATGAATAGATATGAAGGGATGTTCGCTTTCGTATAATGGTCCTGGTACTATGGCTGCACTTGCTATTTTGAGGACTGAAGAATATATGAAAAGTTGAAGTTGTATCGGAGTGGTTTATAATTTTGTATGCTTACCCGTCGAGCTGACTTGCTCAAAATAGGGCCCACTGAGATGCCTGATGGTGTTGATGCTGGAAGTATGTATCTTCGTATATAATTGGGTATTTATTCAATTCTCATGTTTTTTACATGATGAGTCTCAAGCCCATAGACAAGCCATCGGAAACCCAAACACCATATGTATTGGTACAATGAAATACATATACAACTATCTCTTGACCCAGGCAGGCATCTTTCTGGCCTTGACATGACCTGGCTTCTTTCTCTCCACTTTTCTTGGATCACGAGTCACACATCCAGCTGGAGATATGTTAGTATCCTATCCTTAAGTAATGACTCGTTTCGATAAATAGGGAGAGGGCAATGTAATAAACTTCAAGAAACTTACCTCTTCGTAACGCAGGCTTCAAAGCCGGTTCGTGTGAAAGTAAAGCCTTCCCCACTGCCAACGTCAAAGCTTCTGCTTGCCCTGTAGTTCCACCTCCACTGACCAGGGCCCAAAGATTGTACTTATCAATCCGATCCGTAGCCTTCAAAGCCCAGATAGCACTTTCTCTGTCATGATGTCTGCCAAAGGCCTCCGCGAGTGTTTTCCCATTAATAAGTACCTCCCCCGTACCCTCTACCAAGTAAGCTCTCGCCGTAGACGATTTCCTCCTTCCGACTCCTAATGCCCGTCCATATTGATCAATGGGTATAGGTTTTGCGACATTCTCGTGCGGGTTTACATCTCGTTTGTACCTGCCCATAGCCTCCTTCACATCTGGGGGCATCACTGATGGATGGATGTGATTTAGTCGATGTAGTGTCTCCACAATCTTATGATATTTTGATGACCGTACTCCCTCTCCGGTCTGATCTCTATATTCCATAAGAGACCTCCATGCCATACGCGGTGCCTCTCCTGGTTGCACAACAGGAAGTTTCGAGTATTTGAGTAGGAGGTTTTGCAATTGGAGAAGATTGTCGGTATATGAAGGCTGAGCTGTGAAATATGATGGCGAGTATGGGACTAGACGCGCGAAGAATTTCGGTGACTCTTGCGATCCGTTTTCCCCTCTTCTTCCCTCATCTGGAAAGTTTATTTCTGGGGCCGCAATGCTGTCTCGAAGTTGTGAAGCGGTTGTGAAGGATTTCGAGGGCGAGGAAAGAGGAATTCGATTTCGGAGTAGTGATCTGGGGATGGTTGATTGGGTGGAAGAGGCACATCTAAGACTTTCCCTTAGGCTTGCAGGAAGCCATGATGTCTTCATATTGAAGAGGGAACTAAGTCGTGGACTTTTAGGAGCGTTTACCCTTTAAATCGACCTTCGTAAACTTTAGATTTCGATATCTCGATTTTCCCGCATCAGCTGATTTCGGCTTTAGTCCCGATTTAGACTAGCTTTATTGTACCCCTCCGCCCACCACAAATTTTCGAGAAGATGCATCTCACGAAAACTTTCTTTCTTCCATCCAAATTAATCAACTTTGAATCAACGCAAAGATGGCTTTCGGAACTCTCTACACCTACCCAGTATGTATATGCATTTATTTAGTCTCTGCTACATTATCTGCGAACGAATAGTTTTATGTAACTTCTGCTAATCCTATGTTTTTTATAGGGCAACCCCCGCTCAACTGCCATTCGTGCAGTTGCAAAGGCCAACAACATCGAGCTCGACATCGTCGAGACCGAGCCAGCTAAGGGTGTCTCTGAGGATTACCTCAAGATCAACAAGCTCGGAAAAGTCCCAACTTTCGTTGGTGCTGACGGCTTCACCCTCCACGAGGCCATTGCCATCGCTATCTATGGTATGTTTACATCCCACTTCACCCCACTTTGTTTCGCACAAATTTGCAACAACTCTACCTTCCACATACTCTCCTGTGTAATGATGAAAAAAATGTCATACAGTTATCCCTGTCTTAATCATTCTATGTTGATCTTTATTAATTAGACTCTGAACACTATCTTTAAAAAATTATCTTGCATTTGCTTTGTTCTATGAGTCACCAGCTTACAAGATTTACAGTCACCTCCCAAAACGAGAAGACCACCCTCCTGGGTAAGACCAAGCAAGACTATGCTTCTATCTTGAAATGGATGTCTTTCTTCAACTCTGAGGTCCTCACATCCCTCGGTGGTTGGTTCCGTCCTCTCATCGGCCGTGACCCATACAACAAGAAGAACGTCGATGACGCTATCAAGGCCACTGCCAAGTGCATCTCCGTCATTGAGGAGCACCTCTTGAACAACACCTACCTCGCCGGTGAGCGTATCACTCTTGCCGATTTGTTCGCCGCTGGTATCATCTCCCGTGGTTTCCAATTCTTCTTCGACAAGAAGTGGAGAGCTGAGAACCCAAACACTGCCCGTTGGTATGCTACCGTCTACAACCAGCCAATCTACTCCGCTGTTGTTGACCCTCTCGCTTTGATCGACGAGCCAACCCTCAAGAACCAAGCACCAAAGAAGGCTGAGGCACCAAAGGCCGAGAAGCCAAAGAAGGAGGCTGCTAAGCCAAAGGCTAAGGAAGTCGATGAGGAGGAAGAGGAGGCCCCAGCTGCACCAAAGCCAAAGCACCCTCTCGAGGCTTTGCCAAAGTCCACCATTCCTCTCGATGAGTGGAAGCGTCAATACTCTAACCAAGAGACCCCTGATGCCCTCAAGTGGTTCTGGGAGAACTACAACGCTGAGGAATACTCCTTGTGGGCTGTTGACTACAAGTACAATGATGAGCTTACTCAAGTCTTCATGACCTCCAACTTGATCGGTGGTTTCTTCGCTCGTCTTGAGGCTTCCCGTAAGTACATCTTCGGATGTGCTTCCGTCTACGGTACCGCCAACGATAGCATCATCAAGGGTGCTTTCGTCATCCGTGGTCAAGAGGCTCTCCCAGCTTTCGATGTCGCCCCTGACTATGAGAGCTACGAGTTCACCAAGCTTGATGCCAGCAAGCCAGAGGACAGAGAGTTCGTCAACGAGCAATGGACCTGGGAGAAGCCACTTGTCGTTAACGGCAAGGAGTACCCATGGGCTGACGGAAAGGTCTTCAAGTAAATCATTACTTCAAGATGTTTCAATTTTCAAAATGATTTTAGCGCTGAATAGGGTTAACGTGTAATGAACAATTATGACGTGTGGAAGGATAAATGAATACGAATCAAATGGAGATCGTTATTGGTATTACTAGCTTAACGTTTATGCAACAATGCAATCTAAGTTCACTACCATGCCACTATACATTGAATACTATCGTAAACGCCATTTTATGCTGTGATGCCTTATGTGTTATCCTGATGCCCCACCCACCACCTATACATAAGCCCCAGAAGTATGTTTAAAAAGGGTATCATAAAGAAAGGAAAGTACCAAGTGATCTTGATGTCATGAAGTTTCTACCACTCAGTGTTAATGATCACAATGTCATACTTAAGTTATAAGAGATGATGAACTTACCAGTAGTAGAAAGTGGTTAATGGACCAAATTACCACTTCTCCGAATTTCCAAGCATGGGTTGATACTTCGAGGGTACAGTATCAGTTGAGTATGAGGGCTGATACACGGGTTCAACTGGAGACGGAACTCTAGCAGGACCTAAAGCTTTAGGTGGATGGATGGGTAAATTCAAACCTGTAGCCTCACGAGGATCGGCCTTGGGTTGTGGCACAAATGGCGAATGACGAATCGCAGCGCTGACATTCTCATGCATGCTAAGGAAGTTCAAGAAATCATGAACCTGTGGCAATACATCTCCAACTTCCTTGTCATCGCCAAAGAATTCTGGAATCTCGATCAGATTGAAAGGTTCGCTGCGGGCTTTCTCACTGGAATCATCAATCAATACTGTATTTGTCTGATCCCATCTGGCACCGTTTTGAGCATCAGGGTGCGAAGCTGCGATCTGGGGATCGTTCCAGAGTTTAGTAAGACGTTTGTAACACTGTACGCGAGTATTGTAGTCCATGGAACTGAGACCGAAGGTTTCGCGACCCCAGATGGCAATAATCTTTTGTCGGAGCTTGGGAGTGAGAATAGTTTTGCACATGGGGATCACATTTTGCGATCTAGCCGATGACCAGATTACGACGGAAAAGGTATCAATGCAGTATTGTAGGAACTTCTCGGCGTGCGGACGGGCGGTAAATTTAGTAGGAGATTTGCGGTTGGGGCGGTAGAGAAGTGTGCCGTTTAGATCGATGACGACGAGGAGATGGCGGGCAAGAGGAGAGGGAACGGGTGTTTGGTCTGGCTTGGTGTAGGACTTTTCTAGGTACTCGCTGGTAGGGTTTGGGACACCACCTGAGGCTCTTGAAGGTTGTACTCTCGCATCTTTGGACATGGGAGCCATTTTCTCCTTTGATGAAGACTTCTTTTGCCGAAGATCTTTAATAAATGAGGGGTAGAAGAATGCCCGATTTTGTAGTGGATCTGGTTTGCGTGCAAAGTATGGTGGTCGTAATAGCGGATACAATGGTTTTGATATATTTGTCGCGATGTTCTCGGAACCACTGTGATTCAGTAATGGAGTCTTTTTATCGCCAAATTCAGGGACTTTATCACTCTTGTATTCGTCCCCAGATTTGAATGGTACTCCGGGATGTTTTCGATTCCTTTCGCCGAACCTTATTTTTGATGGTGTTTGCTCCGAATCTTTTCGTCCCCATTGATTTAATTCATGGTTGGTTGAAGAGAAGTTCCTTGCAGTAATGTATCTCAACTCTACTACACTGAGCGTTGACGCAAAAGAACGTGCTAGGGACATCAGCTGGAAAGTTCACCTTCTGCTCGTAGATACAAGGCTGAAGATAAACTCGAAAAATCGATAATAGGAAGAATCGAAACTGATCGGAATTTTGTTATTCCGTGCCTCACCGCCTTGCGATTGTTAGAGATTGGCAAAAAATTCCCCATATCGATCAATCTTCAAGAAATTAAAATCTGAGTAACTACGAAATTTGACGATGTTTTCAACAAAGAGAAAAGCATTAGACACTGGTCTACAGAGGCGTGTGAGAGCAAGAAGAGAGGCTTCTGAAGAAATTGAAGAATCTTCTTCAGATTCTGCTCCATCAGAAACTGGTAAAAATGGCATTGAGGAAGAAGGAAGTTCCAGCGACGAGGAAGTAGATGATGACGATGATGAGGTTGGATTCATCAAAGCCAAATCTGGATCTTCAGCTAACATTCAATAGGAATCATCTGAATCTGAAGATGAAGCATCCAACGGTGCGGCCTCAATCTCTTTCGGCGCATTAGCTAAAGCACAAGCTACCATGTCCAAACCCAGTAAAAGGGACTCGAAAAATTTAAAGAAGAGTAACGGGGATGGATGGGAAGATAATGAAGCTACCGAACGTAAAGCTGGAAAAAAGGACCAACGAGACTTTACCCGCAGCAGCAAAAATGCACCTACTGAAATCTCCAGCAAGAAAGCCGTATCCCGTCGTAGAGAAGTCGTACCTGTCAAGAAACGAGAGATTCGAGATCCACGATTTGAGCCAACGAATGGTCCGGTTGATATACAAAAGATTGAAAAGAATTACGATTTCTTAGTTGATTATCGGGAGGATGAAATGAAGAAATTAAAGGAGATGATTAGAAAAACCAAGGATGAAGATGAGAAGGAGAAGTTGAAGAGGGAATTGTTGCGTATGGAGAGCAGAAAGAAGACGGATGCTAGGAAGAGAAAGGCTCGGGAGGTATTGGATAAGCATAGGAAGGAGGAGAAGCAATTGGTGAAGGAGGGAAAGACGCCATATTATTTGAAGAAGGCAGAACAAAAGAAGAGAGTTCTATTAGATACTTTCGGAGAGTTGAAGGGGAGACAATTGGATCGGGTCATCGAGAGGAGGAGAAAGAAGGTGGAGGGAAAAGAAAAGAAGAATATGCCGAGAGCGAGAAGAATGGTCGAGTAGGCAGGTTGGGGTCAAGGTTAGTTTGCCAGTGGATGATTACAAGAGGAATAATGAGATATACCCTTATTGTCAAATTATATTTCGTATGAGGACTTTCGGTAAGTGTATGTTTGCACTCAAACACTACCTCGGGATGCGAAGAATCGATTCCGTGCTGGAATACATGAATGTTGAAGGCAGTAGGTACGACTGATGGTTAACAACGCCCAATTCGCCGAATTTTGTTTAAGCAATTGCATACATGGCATTGGTCCCATCCATCCACATACCCACAGTTGAGGTTTGAGAATGAGAATCATATTCCCATTCTAGGGTTCTCGCAATCAGCACTTTTTATGTTTGCTTTTCCTTTATATGTCAACAATCTCTTTCTCCAACTCTACGTATGAAGATCCTCATACTAGAGAGTCAAATCCATAGTACTTCGGCCATCTGTCACTTGCATATCGATATTTCTTTTCGTCTCTTTAGATTTATTCATCTCCTTCAACCATTACAAGGGAAGTATCTTTCTTCCCTATTCACCTCATCCTATTTGAATACATATTCACTATCAAAGCCAGGGCATCCCGTCCGCTCTGCCATACACAAGCTTCAGATCGGTGGATTAGTAGTTGGGTGGGTGACCACCAGCGAATCCCCACTGTTGTATGTTTCTTTTTGCTTTTTGTGCTTTATTTTCCTTACCTTTTTATACATTTATGGCCAGTATAATCCGTATATGTATTTCGTGGTTGAGAGATCTGGTCACAGACTCGGGTTCTTTTGTTAATTGCCTACGATAATATTTATGTGAGTCGTATAGAGTGGTTTCACGGCTCCCCGCTGTCCCTGCCATGATTTAGTAAGAGATGTGCATGTAAACTTTTCGACGGACGTGGATATGGATAGATTGATGAGTCGAACAGATTGGAGCACAAGAATCTTGGTCAAGCGATATTCCGGGCGATTAGAAGGAGAAGTTCTTAAAAGGGGTGTGCAGGGCAAACAAAGGTGGGTTTGAAGGAGAGGATGAAAGCGGGGAACCAAAGAAGCAAGTATCCCGTATCTCTTATTTTAAAAAACGAGAACGAGTCAAATATTATTTAAGTTTCGATCGAGTATATGAATACAGCAAAATTCATTCACTCATGATATTAAGGGGGAGGAATGAGTGATTGATTAACTAAAGCAGGTGTAGAGAAATAATGGCGTTGGTATTTTTAAGCATATTGTTACACACGCATAATCTCACCACTACTCGCTTGCGTCTCCTTTTCACACAATTTGATACATCTCACCAATCGCTCTTATCAATACCCTTTTAACACAACGACGAAGATGGACAATTCCCCACTCCCAAGTTTCAAAACATATTCTCAATTGGTTAATTACCTATTCCACCTATCCCGCCAACTTTCTGTAAAATTCGCCAGCTACATCAAAACCGAGGGGTAAACATGTCTTGATCCAAATATTTCTGTTTCATTTCCGTCTTCGACTTTTCTTCTCTTCAATATATCAAACTTCCTCATTCATTCAATCCATTGTACGTCATCTCATCCCATCACATTTCATCATCTCACCTCTCCTTCTCACATTAGATTAGCGAACCATCTAATCACCACCTCTAGATTCCTCATTGCGTGCTTCGCGAAAGTTCAAGTTCGTGACTTTCTCACAAATCCACGCGAGTACGTAACATTACTTAATCCAGATAGACAGTGACAAGAATACAATAAAATCTATAGCTAGCACGGGTGCACCTCCCGGAATTTTTCTGGATATATGAATATCCATCCTGAATGATTATGTGTTTTTCGACGCCACCCTTCCAGAATTGTGTTAATCGCTTTTTCGGTATTGCTTTTTTCATACCTAATTTATAAGTACCCAATGCTTGGAATAAGCATGTAACTACCTATGCATAACGTGCAGATTCAGTTAATTATGTGATAGCATTCAAAGAAATCCTCTACCGCTTTTTCACACACAGAATCATTGAATTTCTTGTTCGTATTTCCTCCCCCCTGGGTATAGTATAGGAGATACTAGGGTAGAGTAGGCAAGGCGGCAATCATCTGAAGTTTGACTCGTCTAATTTTAAACTCCATGCTGCAGATTTGCTGAGTTGCTTGTTTGTAATGTAATTGGGGGTTTGGGAAATTCGAAAGACGCTGTCTCGTGGTAGGTAGGTGAATTGGAATACTCACTCTTGGTTTTATAGGGGGATTAGATAGGTACTTTCATGCTACGTAGGTATGTCTATTCAAGCTCTGGCATGATTGATTTTGGAATGGGAAAATGCTTGTGTTGTATATGCAATTGAAGAAGCAACTTATTACAGGGAGAGCATATACGGATGTGAGAGAAATCTGAATCTAAACCATAATCCAAATCCAAAGCAGAGTAAACTCAAGAACCAAAAAAGGGCTGCACATCGAAGAAGCCAATTAGATGAATAGGAAATCCTCAATAAACATCAATAACTCACAGGCCATACTGTCTACTACCTAATACCCAAAGCACCCAAAGTCCAGACTCAGCTCAGAACATCCCTTATATTGAAGCCTCAAATTTTAAGTCTGGGAGAAATGATATATCACCGGCTCGACTTACATACTTCCTCATCCTAGCTCTCGAATCTTGAATCTTGAATCTCGAGTCCTGAACGAAAATGAAAAAGACAATATTAATTCTAAAAACATAACTTGCGATTGTCGAAGCAACCTTGAACAACCAATCCGTTCCTTCCCGAATCTCAATGAGAAGTTTGAACCTATAAATTGGAGGTAGGTAGATGGGTGGGTAGAGAAATAAAACCTGTATTTTATGTGAAGGAGTCAACATAAAGAAGTCAGAACAACAAGGCGAATCGGGGTATTCGAATAGTTGCGGAACTTGAATTATCATATCGCATAATATCGGATCGGAGATGGGATTTGATTTAGCAGTTCTTAGTTCTTAGTTCTTGAATCTCTGCTATGAGACGCTTGATTTGATGAGGTATGTAGTATGTAGTATGTACATCGTATTATATTTATATTTATATTTATATGTGTATCGAATTGGGGGTGACGAAGACAGTGATCGAGCTGTGGGCGAGGAAGAATTTGAAGTGTTTTTTTTTGGATGGAGAAGGAAGGAGTTGAGTGATTTTTGGAAGATGGGAGAGTGGGATGGTGATGGTGATGATGTTTTTGGGGGTAAGACGTGTGCCTGTGCTTGTGTTTGGGCTTTGTATTTACAGATATGTGAGGATAGGTATGAGAATGGTTGAACTTGAGAGAATAATTAAATTTGACATAATAATCATGGAAGACTGTTTTCGGGATGGTTTGAGGGAGAGCCAGAGAGCTGGCAGATTTGTCTAGGTACGTGAGAGTTGTCGTATACCCCTGGGCCCTCGGAATACAGATGTAGATATAGATATAGATATGCGAGAGATTTCTGTGAAGTTTCAACTTTCTAGTTGTGTGGTATTCAGATCGAGCAATTTTAACCTTCTCGGTACGGATACTATACATAGATAGGTGCTGGGTTAGCTTTTATATATCTTTGCTATCTTGAATCGTGCCGCTATGGATCTTGTGAGAGAATGCGATACTGGTTATACAAAGTAGGTAATGAAATCTCTCTAAAATAGTAATGAACAATATTAACCTGTGATGATAACTGAGATTTAAGTTACTTTTTAGAAATCCCGGGCGATTGTTGTAGATTGGATATCACGGCCTAACCCGGTGGTAGATAGTGCATAATACTAGATACCTATGTGATATTATTCACTATCGAATACTTCAATCGAATTAAAAGACTATCAAATAATTCTGATAGACCAAACCCTTAATCGAGAAAAGTTTTTTTTATATCTGATATTCTGCGATCTTCTACCCTCTCGATATTGATGGTGGCTTATGATTTATGGTTTGGGTAGAATGAGAACTTACTATGTTGCTAGACGAGAATTCTAGAGAGGATGACGTTTTATTGGAGTATGAGAGATCAATGTTATGGTATGACGGATGGTTGAGAATCTCATATAGTGATATCTCCTTTGAAGTATCATAGCTGCCATGATGAAAACGACAGTGAGGAGGAGAAATTCTTTCTTCTCTTTCTTCTACTCGTCTAAGAGGTCTCCAGTCTCTTTTGATGGAGAGGAGAATGGTATAGCTAGGAGGGACTTCACTCCCACTATACCACTCTTATATCATCTTGATAAATCGATGGGTTGCTATTACCTAGGGTTGCTGTTACCTAGATCTTTAGGATAAATCTATTACAACCAATGAATCAATCCCGCGATTCTTTTTCGTTCCCCTCAGTTGTCATGTTAGTATAAACACACAAATACAAATACAAATACATTCCTACAATACCCGCATTCCCTATTCCGTCCATCACCATTACCCTTACCCTCACCCCTGTCCCTCAAAAATCAAAAATCAAAAATACAAAAAAAATCCCTTTCGCGAACAACAATCCCCAAAGGAGCTCCGGAGCCAAACGCAACCAACCACTAAACCCATGAACATTCTAACTTCCAGCTCCAACCCCAACCCGAATCCCCGATACGGCACGGACGGATTTACGAATACATCATTCCTTCCTCCCTTCCTTCAATTATTCCCCTCCAAAAAAAAAAAAATCCCGAAGCAAAGGATTCTCTATCCATATTTTAAATCCGACAAAACACGTGGAATCCCCTCCTTTATCCGATTCCGATCCGAACATTTTTACGGATTTTCGGATTTTATTTTGAATTTCCAAGAAGAGTGGAGAAGGGAGGGGCATGCATGGAAAAGAAAGCGAACAAATGTCGAAGGAAAAATTGGAGATACAGATGCATGCAACTTGCACTTGCAGGGAGAATTAGAAATTGTGAGAGATCGGGTGTTGTAGGAATCGATGTGCTATACAATATGATACTATACAATGAAACGCGACGAGTCTGTAACGGTACTGACCGAGAAGAGTACTCCGTAGTCTTGAGAAACATGAAGGGGATGTGATTTTAAAAATTGATAAGGGATTTGTAAAATCAAATTCTCAATACCGTACCGGTTAGGATTCAGGAACGAACTTATTTTCTACTTTTTTAATCCCTCTTCCTATCCCATCCCTTGACTTCAAGGACCAGGACCAGGATTACAAAAAGAAGGGTCCAGTTAACAGTAAATGCCGGGCCCGTTGAAAGTTTCTTTCTTTGCGGCTTGAATGTGAATGTAAATGTGAAATCTGTCTGTGCTGGAAACCTCGCTTTTATATGAAGAATGAGAGATTCGAGGAGGCTGTGCTGTGCTGTGTGCTATTGCGAAAGAAAGGCTTGGGGAAGAGGAATGGAACCGTACCGTGTGACCGGACCAGACTATATGGAAATCCCAAGGCTGCGTCAGTGGATCGATATTAGATAATAGAGAGATTACCGGGATGGATCACTTGTGTTGATGAAATGCCGAATCGTTTTGCTTGTGTATGTGTCGATGTGTAGTGTGGTCACGTTTACTATGTATGTACATATATATGGTTCTATCTTGCGCCAAGGAGGAGCAAGAAGTAGATATTTCTGCTTGGGGCAGGGAGCAAGAATAGAGGAAACTTATTATATTGCACTTTTTGAACTCACATAGTACATAGATTGTTCGCGGAATGGATATACTTTGACATTTGATGTACAATATATCGTCGAACACCAACCCCTAGACCAAACATGTGACTTACATGTCCATATCCACGTCCAGAGCAGTGATAACAACAAGAAGAAATATGTCCCTTAACAAACTTCACAACCCAATTAAACATCCAGCAATTCAATTGCAAAAGCTCTCACACAAACCCCATATAATTCCGAACCATCAAAATCCAAGTCCTGCTCGGTCCGAACAAAAATCCGGATATCCGGACGATCTCTCGTACTCGCAGCACCGCCGTGATAAAAAAAAAAATTGCCAATAAAAGACAAGAAACGTCAAAACCATGGAGAAATATTTTCAAGCCGATCAATTGTTGAAAAGGTGTCAAAACACGGATAGGATACTCTCTGAAACCTTAAAAACTTATCGTTATAGTTCATCCGATCACATACATCACATCCCTTTCATTTCTGTATTCTTGGGTTATAGAAAGGTAGATACGAATATACGAACTGACATATCATATCCGTGGATTAAATCCATAAATATGGGCAGTGAATTATTGATACCGGCGGTACGTAGGTAGGTATCCAAGCTTTATTATTATTAACCTTGCTTCTCCTATACAATATTTTCATATTTGACTACTCGTATAGAACCCTTTGTTACGAGAGCGAGAAGCGAACCGTAATTGGATGTGATACGAAAAGATAGACAGATTTATTACCATCCCAGAAAGGATTAGTTCAGGTATATAACATTTCACTGGTATAATTCTTATGTTTGACGTATGATGGAATGATAAGGCTGAGGGAGGCTTGTGTGAGATGAAACGGAGACGGAGAGAGAAAGGTGCTAGCTAGCGAGATGTAAGATAGCAAGGCTGAGTGAGTTGGGTTGGCTCAATGAGGTAATTGGGTGCGCTGTGGCTTCGCTTGAGGTTTGGGATTGGAGGCAGTTGAAATGAATGGGGATGGATGGAACGGGTATGATGGATCCATCCCATGAGATAGACCACGAGGACTCAAGGGATAGAGAGGGGGTACTTACTGCTGGACTCGGTAGCGAGGTCCTGGAGTAGGTTGTTGGGGATAAGGCTAAACAATGAGATGCCTCTCAAAGACGTGTTCATGTAAGACAACTATGAATCATACTTTGTACCCCCCCATACAAATCGACTTTTGAACGTGGAAAGGATCCATACAGTAGAGTATCTACCTACCATTCATGATTTCCAAATTCGTCGGTGGATAACAAAGAAAGACGTTCACCACGAAGTATGCGATTACCAATCCCATAAAAGGTTCAACATTCATTATTCATCATTCATGAACCCCTCGTGTTCCAACCAATCATCTCATCTCATTTATCTCCGTCGAGTCACCCCAAATCTCCGCTGATAAATGCGGTCGTATAAATCATCCTTTCTGACATAATGATCTACCCAGGTATGCCAATCACAATGTGAGGGATGGAATTAAGGTTAACGGAGCTTTGGTAAAGGCCGTGTCGGGAACAGGAATTAAAGAAATGCGCCCGTTTGGCGTTTAGAGAAGACTCATAAGGAGGGTGATACCTGGGATGATAGGTACCGGTGTGATGATAAAGGCTTAGCTTAATAATCGAACTAAGGGTTCGAAATGCTGGGGAATAAACATGAGTATGATTGCCTAATCGAGGTATGCATGAAGTTTGAAGAACCCGAGTCACGTCACCGATATGAGTCTTTGTGTATCGTACATCGCACAAGAGTCCAGAGAGGGAAGAGAGTAGAGAGTAAGAAGTTAAGAAAAATCGGCCGAATTGTCGGATTTGGTGGATATACAATCTCCGTAATGGATTTGATACTTGAAGATTTCGACATTTCTATGACTGTTCGGCGGTCAATAGAATAGATTGGAATTATGTTCATGCGTATTGTGTACGAACGAGTATTAGACTCTTTTTGCTCTCGGAGAATAAAAGTTGAAGTTTTATGGGACCGACCGGTGATAGTGAAAACTTGAAGATATCATGATAAAATTTCAAGGGGACAAACTAATAAACTACAAAATGCTAACTAATCTAGCGCTTTAAAGAAAAGAAAGAAAGAAAGAAAGAAAAAAACTTTATCAATGTGGAGCTTCTGTTAGGGTCGTGATTAACATCAAGGTTTTGGATGGATGTTGTTGATACTAGGTGGGATTACCATATGCACCGCATTATCCGCCCATGTGACTTACATGAGAGAATATCAATTGATCAAACGAACTTCTACTAGGTAGTAGGTGGTAATTTATACGGCGGTTGTAACTTGCGGGGAGCATTCGTCTCATCTATATCATCTATATCATCTATATTATGCAAACCAAACCCCGAGATACCTAGGTAGTTACGGACAGTAGGAGGTAGTCGAATATGCAGAACATTTTGAGGGCATTTCAGAACTCGGAAAATAATTGATTCTGATTCTGATTCTTGTCTACGATAATGTAAGAAACATCATGGATCAATTCATGGCCATGGCCCCAGCTAGTCGTTTCGTTTCGTATAATTAAATTGTATGCATACCGTTTTTCTGTACCTATATGGATTGAGTCGATGTTTTAAGTCGATGACTACGCACGTATGTACGAAGTATGTGGGCAGGGAAACTTGGTGTCTGTCGGTGAACCACGGTCCAACTACCTACCATCCCAAAGAGAGGATCCGAGAATGCGAGTACAAATGGGCCAAGGGGAAGAGAGCATCCAAGATATCCAAGCCTTGTGAAGTGGTGAGGTGCAGCTGTGGTGCAGAAAGGCGGAGATCTGGGATGGGATTTGTGAATTTGTGGGCTGCCTGATGAACGATGGCCAGGGATACGTGTGTGTCTTTTTTTTCTTCATAACTATTCTTTTTAATTCTTTTTCATTGTTTTCTTTCATTGATGCATATATGCATGTACCTATGTAGATGTAGATTATTACCTTTTTTTCTGCGATGATTTTCAGAGTACTTCCCATGTTGACTTGCGTAGGTAAGGAGGCTGGAGGCAGGTCAGGAATGATATTGATGAGTAAGATGGTTCAGGCTGCCAGCTAATAAATGTTGGAGGCTCGGATTCGCATTCGTGGCAGTCTCGTGAGTCGTGGACACGTTTGGGAAGAAATTGGTTGAGGGTGGGATCAGACCAACGGATTATGGGGCATTTGGGGTTTAAACATACTTCTGTACATGTGTTCTGGACACCGGGTAGGGAAATGGATGGGCAATGATTAAGGGTTCTTTGGTCGTGTATATGATATATCACGCGCAAGACATTGGGAAGATTTGGTAGGTGTAGATGTAGGTTGTCGTCGTTATCAGGTGTGTGCTATGCATTAAAGGAATACACAAGTGATGATGATAATGATGATGATTAGGTATTATCTTATTATGTTTTGTTTTGTTTTGTTTTGTTTTATTTATTTCTTATTTTTATTTTTATTTTTATTTTTATTTTTATCGAGGAGGGGTGTGAAATTGATGCATGCGTTCTGGAGATTGGATCTTGAAAGACTTTACATAATCGTGGAGAAATGATGCCATGTGTTGCTTTGTAACCCGAGATAACAAATAGAAGAAAGAAGAAATTCTGATTAGGAAGTGCATCCTTTTAAAATGACTTCCCATGTCATAAACGTGAATGTTCATGGAGCCAAGGAGTTGATAATAATAAGTGAGTTTGTCATCAGGAACGAGAGCAAAGAAAATCGTGGGGATGGAGATATCTTGGAATTAAACCGGAGAGAGGGAGAGAGGGAGAGAGGGAAAGAGAGAAAGAGTATGATTCTATGTACCGAGTACCGATAGTAGTAATCATCGAACCTCGAACCAATAATTTGATTTAATTTTATTATGATTCATTGATCAGATTAGATAGATGCCTAGGTACTCTACCTATGGATTGAATTCAGTCAAGAGAATAATCCCTTTCATTACTCGGCATCTTGGCCTATGCGATCTTTTCCGACTTCATCTATCACTAGATATTCTCTTTCTCTGGGCGGAATCTCTCCATTATCAAATCAAAATCATCCAAAGTGTGTCTTGTCTAATGGAAATAAGATTCGGAGTTGTTGAATTAGTAAATCAATCAATCGGTCAATCAGTCAGTCAATCAGTCAGTCAGTCAATCAATCAATCAATCAATCAATTTAGTAATAAGCCTGGACACTGGAGTTTACCAATTCAGTCAAACCGGACCTATGACTGATTTCCTCTTTCGTCTTTTGAGTGAATCGAATGGAATTGAATTTCTTTATGCTTATTGTTTTAGCTTTCTAAGCAAACAATCAAATCCTCTTTGAAACCCATACAAACTTAAACCAAACTTACTAACCCCAGCCCAAATCATTTTTTAATTCCGTTCCATCCATCGGGCTGAAAATCATACCGCTGCGGACTTTGTACGCATACGAAAAAAGTACGAAAAACTAATCAACTAATAAAGAAAAACTGCGAAAGATATTACCAGGATAAGATTAGTCTCACTCACTTAGTGCATGGGGTTAAAGGGTTTAATGGTGATGACCCATCCAGAAAACCCACAACTCCGTTTTGTCCGGATCGCGGTCTTATGAATCAGCCCTCAATTGTGCTTAACGTGCTTAATGGGGGTTCATGGCCATTTACGACGATTTTCAAAAAGATACAAAGACTGTCCGAGTTCCTCCTCATGATCATTTATAATTCCTTCATATCATCCTCATCAATCATACATAAGTCAAATCTATAACAGTACATTCAAGTTATTTCAATCTTCAAATAACATAACACACATCTTTTAAGAATACTTCCTTATCCAATATCCAATCTCAATATTTCAAAGTGTTACCATCATATCCCGGCTATTACTTATCAACATATCAGTCATTCATCCTCGGCTTTTCGTCTAAAAAATAATAATAACAAGCGTTGCCTTGAGTCATTCAATATATTGCAGCATTGCAGCATAATTTAATACAAAATGTCAAACATTTCCAGAAGTCCCCTTTCCTCCCAAACACCTCAATCACAATCACAATCACCATTATCACCATTGAAGAGAAAGAAGATGTCGATTACTCAAACTTATTACCTTGCTCATACTGCTCGAGGAAAGCTTTCTTTCGAAGCTTCCCGAGCAGATCACGACCTTCGTCTTCTTGTCGGTCATGCAAACCTTCTCGATTCATTAATGCTTGAGCTTGCCGAAGCTGAGCAAGAGCAAGAAAGCTGGTTCAACCAATCCGTCCGAAAGGCTACCAAGCAAGAAGAACCAAAACACATTCAATGGGCCGATACCGTTGTCGAAGAAGTTGTCGAAGAAGAAGAAGAAGATTGGGAAACATCCGACCTCGATAATGACGACTCCTCGGATTCAGATAGCGATTTCGATTCAGATGAAGAATTGGAAGAACCTACCATGACTTCATTGACCCGCGTCCACTCAAACAACATTCACACATCAATCACAGTCTCATCACGAGAAATTGAGGAAGATGAAGAGAGCTTTGAAGATGATGGTGAGGAAGACTACTCAAGTCTTCAACTTCACCTCACCAAATCACATCACGCTGCATCATCTCCACCAGAACTTGACCACGATTCCGATTCCTCAGAAGATGAATCAATGCCACCTTCTCCACCATCTGATACCATCCCAACTTTCTCGGAAAAACAACAAATCGCTACAACATCCTATTACAGCAAGTCCACTCCTTCCTCATCGATACCACAATCCGAACAACAAACTTTCTTCGACGAAGGTTTCTATTTACCTCCTCGACAATCAACGAGTTTAATAAGTGCTATTAGCGTTTATTAAACGCCTCAATTTCTTGAGATTGTCTACGAGTTACGGATTGTATATCACAAACATATAATGGGAATAGGATTTGAGCGAATTTGAGCGAAATACTTCGAGCGGGCATTTTGGAGTTTCTTGAGCATATCATGGGGGTTTTTCATGGGCACGATACAGAAAGAACCACGCGGTTACTTTTATTTATGATCGGATGGAGGAAGGGATAGGATATAGGATTCAGATACAGAATGGATATTCACACCACTCATGCGGGGACATTAGGAGTTAAAGGGAGAATTTCACATTCATATTCAGATGTTTGGAGATGGATAATTTTTTTTTAAGTTATCGGGATTTGCGATAAGAGATGACGATCGGTGGATGGAATAGATAACTCCCAATTTTTATGATTTGGTTGAGCAATCTAGGATAGGAATACACACAAAAAGTTTAGCATAGCAATAATCAATCAATATCACAATATCAAAAAACATACAAACAAATCCTTCTTCTTTCCAAAAAAATAAAAATTTCTTGCATTTGATCAATTGTGAATATAATATGAATGCCTTACAAATGACTCATTCCTTCCTTCCATACAAAACAATACAACACAACACATCACCTAACCAAAAAAAACACTGCCTTAATTTTTTTTTTTACGTCCCGCAGATGGATTGAATTGTTGTCACAGCGATTGTTTTGTTGTCAACTCGGTAGGTAAGGTGGTATATGCAGGCATGAATCATCAGGTTGGTTATGTTAGTCAAGGCAAGGCAAGGCAAAGTTAGGTTTCTCCTTCGTCTGATTAGTGTTTTGCTCGGTTATTTATATATATATATATGTATATTATGTATGTATTTTGTACGGAGTGAGGCTGTTGTGTCTGTCCGGGTCGGAAACGGAGGTTGAGGGATCCGTGGATGTGTGTGGTATTCGTAATGGTGGATGGGGATGGAAATGGAGATGGAGAATTCGTAAGGACTCAGCGTGATGGGTACGTATGTGTATGTATGTATGTATGTATCCTGTTCTGGAGTAAAGGGAGAGAAAATATTGATGAGGACGTTGTGTGTTGTGTATTGTGTGTTGTGTGTTGTTTGTAACTGGACAAGACGGAGCTCGTAAGTCGTGACCGCGATGGCTAAATGGGATGAATATAGAATACAGTACCGATCTATGAAGTATGTATGTATGTGTGTGTGGTCTCGGGAGAGAAGATGGGAATTATTGTGAAATTTGATATTTGAAATTGTGAATTGTGAATTGTGAATTGTGAATTGCTGGGTACCTAGATTTTGTGATAGGATGGAATTGGAATCCAAATTTGGGTAGGATATGATATGATGATATGGAATAGATTGGGATGGGATGTGATGGGATAGACAAATGTGATTATTACTCGAGTACATATCGATGCGATATGAGGAGGGGAGTTTCCAAAACCAATTCCAAATCGATCCATCCAAGAAAGAGGGGACATTGATTTCTATTCCTCACGACTCACCAAAATCCGATTGATTTCCAAGGTCATTCTTTTTCTCTCTCTGCTGAGATCCAAAGACAGAGACAGAGGTAGAGATTCCTACCAAAAGAATATCTATCTCGAATCTCGAATGCTCTTTAGAGCCTGGAGGGAGATCGAAATGCTAGATTAGATTGATTACCTACCTACCTATAGCTAGTAATGCTTTCTTTTGCAAATGCAAATGCAACTTCCTTCTGGCTGGGAGGCAACTTTTCAAGTTTCTTGGGACGAGAGAGAGAGCGATGGTGTCATCGTTTTTTGGATTGGGTACCGACCGGTATTCATCATCATTCATCATGATTTATCATTAAGTATCCTATTATTAGTAAACAATGAACAATGAACAATAACCGGAGGCTTTTTCAAAACTCTAGAACGGATTTGAGTTCTAGATGGTTAGACTTTAGGAACGGATACTTAATTAGTGTTTGGTAAGACATCGAGAGTATCTGTATTGTTATTATCATTATTATTATTATTATTATTGTGGTAGTTATTAATCAAGATATCGGAATATCAGAATATCAAAACCACGCATCTAGATTTGAATAATTCTATTCGATTCATGATCAAGACCCGACCCGACCGGAGTCTTTCATCTTTCGGAATCGTACAATTTTTAATTAGAACAGAATAGAAGAAGATACTTTAACCAGCTCTCCTCTCCTCTCCGCA
This sequence comes from Botryotinia convoluta, assembly GCA_004786275.1. Taxonomy (NCBI): domain Eukaryota; kingdom Fungi; phylum Ascomycota; class Leotiomycetes; order Helotiales; family Sclerotiniaceae; genus Botryotinia; species Botryotinia convoluta. The sequence continues at coordinate 36,843 of PQXN01000038.1, read as the reverse complement.
ATTCGCAATCCGCAATCCTCGTCTCGCATTCGGATCATCAGGAACAATGTAATATAATATAATATTAATATAATATAATATAACATGATAAACAGACAAATAGGCTTACCGGTACTGTACTGATCGTACGTACGTACGATAGGCACGGGTACTCCATCTACCCCAACCTGCTAATCCGGAGTCGTGTGCGCTCTTCCCGCGGATAATCAATTCCTTGAATTGACACGATTTTCTTTCATCTACGAAGTTCAAGTACGACTACGAAGGTTTTTCCTATTGGGGATGAGAGGATTCGGTTGGTAGGTTGCTTGGGCAATTGGATTTGGATGAATGGGAGAGGGGAGGGGAATCATGGGATGTGTTGAATTGAGATGAGATGAGATGAGATGAGTTGTACATAGATGAATGGATGGATGGGAATGAATTGAGAGGCGGGGCGATTTGCGATGGGTAATGGATTTTGATGGATTTACTTTTGCATGTCTAGAATTGTATGTGAGGGGTTGGGAGATGGAAATGGAGATGGGGATGTAGATGTAGATGGAGATGGAGATGCATTTTGGATATTGTTATAGAGAGTAGGTACCTAGGTAGGTAGAGATTATTATTTTATTTATTTACTTGTTTGTTTGTTTATATTTTATTGAGGTGTACATTACATTATAAGTTTCGAACGCCTCGAACATCATCACATGATACGGATAGCCATATCAGGTATATCCTATTCGAGCTACTAGATATACATACACTGGACGAAAAACTCACATCACAACTGATGAAAAAAACAAAAAAAAAAAAACACGTTGAGGAAACATCCACATATACGCAAGCAAAAATGGTAATCGGTCAAGCTTGATTTTAACAAATCACGTCTGGTGCTGTACTTGGTGCATGATCGATGGATAGATAGATGGAATCAGATAAATTGCAGAGTGCATGTGTTGGCCAACACGTGCATGCGCATTACATTGTAGTACTTACTGTAATCCAGACAACTAATATTCATCTCCAAGTACCGGTGAACGGGAGACGGGAGGAAATTTTCTAGTAAACAGTAGGTTCAAACACACCGTATATTCAACGTGCCTATATCGTCTGAATATCGCCTATATGTTCGCTTTCATGTAGGTAAATGGAGTGGGTGTATGTACATACATATGGGTGGGCAAAAGTCGATGTTCGGTCGATACGGTGAGAGGGGCAAGGAGTTGGAGGGGTTGGTTGGTTGGCATACTCGGAAAGTGCGTGCATGAAGTTTACATGTGTATAGGTGGGGTAAAGTTTATTGGAGGGTTGTGATGGATGGGGATGGGCGTGTGGTTTGTAGTCGGTGAGGATTTGGTGGGGGGGGTTGCAATGGCGGATTTATTGGCTTTGAGGCATACATGGTCGTGTGTTGTTTGAATTTGGTGTGGTGGTGATCTGCATCTTGCGGTGCGTGCTCACTGCTGATACCTACCTGCCTTCGTCCAAGTATCAGAAGTTGGCTGGTGTGAATATAATTAATAAATTTGGGAAGTGATTTGCTTATTTGCTTTTGTGGAGAGAAGTGCACTGGACTCGGCATGGCTTAGCTGTTTGTTATGTGGATAATATAATATGAATATGAATCCTACTGAGTGGAGCGCCAGATATCATGTGATGATCATTCATTGAAATAATGATCCCCCACTCAGACAACCGGACTACGCACATCAAAATCTCCCATGTCTCAAACAAATAAAATGAATCCCATCGGGAATTAAGGAAATCTTCCTCCCAATCGGATACCGGAAAAAGGAATCTGTTTTCCGATCACATGCTCACTCTCTATATTCTCCTCCCCACCCCCCAATTTCGACCGGCAGTACATCCATCCATATCCATCGTAAAAGCATCTCGCTGACAAGCGTACCTGACACACCAACCCACCTGCGCCCTAGTTCCATTGCATAATCTACTTATCTTACCTATTATGAAGATCCATCAATCAGCACGCCGGAATTCCATAAGGCTGAACTCACCTCGGCGAGGAAATATGTGAGATTCCGCTTACGGTATCCGGTCATTTATCGTTTCTTTTGCAAGGAATACACAATTTCGACGTGCTGATATTGTTATAGTGGGTGTGGGAAGCGACGGCACGATATGTTCCGATGGGATAGAGATGGAATGGTCATGTGAAATACTGGTATCCGGCATCGTCGGGAGCTTATATTGGGACGAGTTGTTCTTCATATAAGCTCTTCGGAAACGAAGAAATAAATGTATACATATCTCGGAATTGATGTCCCTTCCATTGTCCGCTCTATCCGAAAAAGAGTCTAGACATTCTATGATCGGAATACACCCAAATAAGCTAGCGCCATCTCACCCCACGAGTTCGAGAATAATCCCCGCTCCCACGCAATCTAGACGGTTGGCGAAGCATTAGTCGAGATGTGGAGTATCTGAACCAGCTCTATGGGTTGGTCGGTGGCTTATGTCAGACGAAAGAGTAAAGGCAGGCATATAATACCAAGAACTTGGGATTCAGGTATATATCCTCGCGTCTTGCATCTCCGACATTTCGGTCGTGCCGAGTGAGTTGCAGTTGAAACGTTCGACGTGGCTGTGGCTGTGTCTGTGTAGCTTGGATGAAGCTCAATTAGTATGGAACGTTCTTGTGTTGCTTATATTTGGTGGATGTTACGTTGATATGGAGATTACTTTGATGTGATACTAAGGCATGATGTATGCTGCTTAGCATGTACCAAGGAAGTCCTTGATGGAGCTAGTGTAGAGATTTATTCGAGGAATTTCGGCGGTGGTGTTATCCATATATGCATGCTTAACTGTACATTGTCTAGTGCTAGTGACATTTAGTACAGACACCTTCTGAAGTGCCAATACTCTAAAGAACGGAATCATCAGGAAAGTAGGACATCTTGCAAGTGCGTTCTCAACCGACAAAGATACTTCGAGTAAGACCCATGGTTTCTTCCATCAGATATCTCTCCATATCTTTCATCATCATCATCATCACAGATCAATCCCGAAGATCCCGATCCCGTGATACAGAACAGAATCCTATGTTGCATGTGTTTCTCCACAGGGCTGAAATAGACTTCGTACCGCGACTTTTAGTGTTCAAGCCACCAACGTTAAATATCAAGGTCTAAAAATCTGTACTTGTAAATTATCCTTCTTCGACAGGGCATAAAGCTCCCCTGTGTTCAGTCTCCGGGACAAGGTTCAGAATCTCGGAGCTGCTATGATGAGACTGGTCATATCCACCGCCTTTTATCAATATCAATATAGCTATATATATCGTGCACCTAACAGCCAAATAAAATAGTAAATAAACAAACTAAAAGTCGCGAATATGGGGCAACTAAACCCTTAAACCCCTTTGTAACAAATGATGTCATTATAATCCCCCCTTCTTTTGTTAGATAAAAGTTTTGTTGCACGTCTCAATAATTGTCATTGTTCGTAAAGTATTGTCGTTGTGGTTGCATTGTGATTGCTATTGTCGTTATTATTGTCATTACTCATTATCGCTGTTGTTATAACTATTGTCGCTAATTCTAGCTACCATGTTGCGATTTTGCATGAAATTTCATCATTTATATTGTTATACTAGCCAGTTAGGGAGAATGTCCTGAAAGGGAATGTATAGAATTAGGTGCAGATAGCTTATCCCACCGGTTAGGGAATATGTCCTGAAAGGGAATGTATAGAATTAGGTGCAGATAGCTTATCCCACCGGTTAGGGAATATGTCCTGAAAGGGGATGTATAGAATTAGGTACAGATAGATGAAAGATGGAAGATGGAAGATGGCAGATTTTGTAAAGAAGTCGATATATGCTCTTTTTGCATGAATGGGTGTACTACTACTGAAGCGACTTGTCTTGAGCGTGCTTTTGAACTTTGTTCAATTGGATTATGAATGTAAGTAAATAGTCTTTTAGCACATACAGTGTTAGTGCAATGAAATTTATGGGTGTAGATCTCTTTAGATTTGTTTTAGTAGATTGTTAGTTGTTGGTTGTTGTGGGGAGCTTGGGGTTGGGGCTCTGAGGTAGAGAGATTTTAGTTTGAGAGAAGAGATGGGTGTGGTGTATGGTGTGTGAGAGCGTAGGGTGGAGAATAGTGAGGAAGGGTTGATAGTGGAGAGGAGTGAATGAGAGGAGTGAATAACAGCAATGAAAAACAGCAGTAGTTCAGCCACTACGCTATGGCTCGAAAATTGACTACAAATTTCACAATCAACGATCACCAGCACAAAAGCAAAGGTACATTGCTTTTTTACTTGCTGTCTATCAATGGGTATATATGCTGTTGACAAATGGCATGAAGTACAAATAGAATCAGGGAAAATCCTACTCGTCTAAAATGTGTTTTTATCATTTGCATCAGGGGGAAGATACATCGGAAGTGACACAAAGTGGTTGAGTTGAAGAGGGAGAAGAAGACAGAAACGGAGCCAAACTATTTTGACTCGTGGATTAGAATATATCCTACAAAAACTTTTAGCGAACCAAATCTAGATTCATAGTCATAGCCCTCTTCGGCACTAGAAAGCATTTCGCAATCTTCATCATCGAGTATGGAATCGTCATTTCCGCCATCCACACCCGGTCCTTGTGCAAATCACAATGTGTCGCCCATCCATTGTGCCATTTCCACCTCGGTATTTTTGAATATTCTACACTTGTGCTTTTTCATTATCCCCTCCATTTTCTTCTTCCACGCTCTACTCGCTAATTTTCTGTACAACAGCATCTCCACTTCACTTAACATGAACAGACGGATCACTCTCATTTCCTTTCTTAACTCGATCATTAAGAGGAGCTTCTAGCTTTTCCCAAATACCAGAAGCCTCCAAAGGACTTCTAGTTCTGTAGTATGTTTTATCCGGAACGTTTAATGGAGCTTCGATCTTTTGTCCAAAGGCAAATCTTTTGAAGCCCCTTCTGACTACTTCCTCGGTATCGTTCTCCTTCATTCTCTTTGCGACCATCTCTCTTGCCATTTGAAGTCGCGCTTCTGCTTTTGCGGCTTCTTCTTTGTCGGCCGCGATAGCTTTTGCTGATTCCCTAGATCTCTCCTTGACAATGTTGCTGTACTTAGTATGCATGGGAGTCATACCCTTTGGTGCATTTTTTATGATCCAACCATTGTCTAAATCAATATTTGTGTCAAAGCCGAGCTCGACACACTTCAACATGATAGGACGTATGTTCGGCTGTCTGACTACTGCCCATAATAAGTTGTCCAAGAGAATTCGACGAGTCAATGTTTCGTCGACGGATTGTATAACTGCACAAGCTTCGTCGAATAACAGTCTGGCTTCTGTAACACGCTCCTCAGTTGAAAAGATCTCGCCCATCATGCAATTGAACGCAACGGTGAGAGGATAAATGACAGCCCGCGCAACTAGCTTCTTGAGTTTATATCTCTCCAATCCACGCCTATCGATCCTTTCTGCGCCAAATAGGGGGGCATCCATTACCCTGTTAACAAGGCAATCCACTTCCTGCTCCCTCTTTTCCACTTCGCCTGGAGTCATACCATCATCATAGGTTCGTGCGAGTGGACCTAGAAGGAGTTTTCCTCTGACTATCGGGATGGAACGGAGCGAGTCCCAAATTCCTGTAATCGAATTTTCTCCCACTGCAAGGTCGAGGAGTCAGTATTGCGTATCAAGGACAGAATTCGGAGGAAAATGGGTATTGAAGCTGTCCGAGAAAGCAAAGAGTATATAGGATGAAACATAAAGTGGAGGGGAAATCGGGTAACAGAATTAGGTGATAAAAATAAAGAAAGAAAGAACATTAGACCGTTTATACTTACTGTGCGTGGCATTGATGCATTCAACGAAATTTGGTCGTTTTGATATATCTGGAAACACTTGGTCGTATAGATCTTGGACCAGACCAGGGTTGTTTCCTACTATCACCACCACAGAAGAGGGATGAAGTCTGTGTTTGATGTTCTTGAAAAATTTAATCAAATCTCTAGGTCGTTCGCCATAGATCAAATAATCAATAGGGTCAGTATTGATTTTGGCCATGTGAGTTATAGGCACAACTTTGAGGTCCGAATCTTTTGGCGCTGCTCGAATCTCTACTATATCTTCCCTTTCCACAGGTTTTCCCTTTCCTTGTTCACAAAATGTTGCGTTCAATTCAATAAAATAAGATAAATCGCAGACCTTCATATCCGAGATTGGCAATCGCGCCGCTTTGTGTGCTTTTTTCTTCAGGTCAAGAGTATGAGGAGCATTGTCAATTAGCGAGGAGACATCATCAACTAAGAGATCATCTTCATTCGGAGCAGTATCCATCAATAAACGTTTGTACCTTAAGTTCTTAGCAGGGGGGAATGTTTCATTAGGAACAGAGTATTCCATTGAGAAAGGGAGAACTTCCATATCGACAGCTCCTACCATGGTAGTAGCAATACCATCTTTGATCATCTGAATCTTGCCGTCGGTATCCACATACTGCCGAATATAATCGTTGTTTGGTACCATCAAGGTTACTGGATTCCTCAGCGGATTTTTTGCAGACTGAACGATACCATTGGCAATTAATGTCTGTAAACGATGTGCACCAGCAACATGTATAGGTTTTCCTCTTGGAATTGTAGAAATATCTCGTGACTGCTGGTGGTACAACAGATTTCTGGCTTGTTGAAAGTGGACAATTGAGGCTAAAGGTTTTGGCAGCGGTCCAACCCCCCAGAGGCTTTTAGTGATGAGAGACATGATGTATGTACCCAATTGGAGATAGAGCCGTTACCTGTGGAGGTTTTGAATCTTATTAGATCTTTGGATCTTTAAATCTTTCATTGACCAAATTGATATCTTTACTCTGTTATTTTGTGTTCCTATGTTCACCCGCTGTCACTATTACTGTCATATATCCTTAGGCATTACTGCATAAATAGCACGTGATGAAGTTGAATCTACATAGGGGATTTGCTTAATTTTTTAATTTCTTAAGGACTTGGATCTTCTCATTGAGTTTCTTTTATTGGAATTTCCTGGACCTTCCGTGCTTCAAAATGAACATTATTATATTCTAGAGCTGCATGTTGAGCTGAATATTAGGATTTATTGATACTAGAGCTAGGTACGCGCACACACACGCACACACGAGCGTGCTTAAAAGTTAAAACATTGCGCGGAAACGCTAATCTAGCATTCATGAATCTACTCCGTAATCAGGGACACTTTGAAGATATGAAGCAACTTGTCAAGTGGCCGCCGTCATTGAAAAGGAAAACGTTCTTTGATGTTGAGGGAAAAGGGTATGAGTGATTAGCAAACACTTGAGACTGGAGAAATGCCCAGGCAGGATTACCTAACAGGAAGAGCGTACACGGCTAATCCTTCTCTATATATGAGATTACCCATGCAGGCTACTCTGTCTATTTACCCTTCTCAGATTCCGATATTGAAGCGCTTAAAGCTTGGTTGGGAACGATTGAAAACATTCCGATCCCCTGTCGATTATTCAGTCTTTGCTCAGCTTTCGCAATTCCACACATGCAAGGAACTCGGGTAGCTTAAGGTTGGGGTCGGAATGGGGAAACATATTGTCCATTATAATTCTTCCACCTCACGCCACCATTTCGGACTGCTGTTACCCATCATCTTGACGGGACCGAACACAATACAGACATTCATTGTACTCCTATGTAGGTAGTACTGCGTACGAGTTTATGAGGCGGATGGATGGCCACATAAGCATGGATAAATGAATGATGGTAGGCTATGGACAAGACAGTGATTTGGTTACCATACACCAACAGTTGGTTTCTGCATATCCGGACGTTCATCACCAACAATTGGTTTTATACCTATCTTTCATTCATCATCAACCATTTTGCCTATTCACGTTTCAAGGTTTTTATCCAATTAGCAATAATCTAACAACGGTTCCGAATAAAAGCCTCAAGCATCATTCAGAGCATAGATAGATAAGCTTTAGTTCTTGGACATCTCCAAGACACATGATGAATACCCCCGTTTATTGTTATACAGGTGATGGAGTGTGGGAGTACAAAGCTAATGGTTCATCGTTTATCCTTGTTAGAAATCTCCTGCAGGACATAAACAAATTACGTTATTGGGTCGCCACAGACATACCTAGATAGGTTTGCCGCTCATCCTCCAAGGAGACGAGTTGGAGCATATGTTGAGCACCGACGGCACGGTACCTTATACTTTCTCTCTCATAAATGACCAGTCGTATGGATGAGAGGTAACACAGAAAGCTCGAATCTCGATTGATTTCTGTGAAGAATCACGGATTCTCTTACAAAGCGGCTATTCTCGCGCTCGACAAACCCACAGGACTTCTTCGGATCATTTTGATAATATCTCTACCTTTCGAGGTGCTGCCGTCTTTACAATATGTTCGTTTCATAAATATCTGATCAGCGGAGCCTTTTATGACAAGTTTTACACCTTTACGTTACCGAGTCTGGTTGACTTGTGCGACAAACACGCAAACTCTACAGTACTTGAAAGTCTAACGCAAGGCTCGCAATTGAAACTTATCCTACTGATGATTCCGAAACTTTACTTGACAGCTTCATAATCGTCACTCATGGCCATCATCTTTCCGGCCATGTTTCTGATATCGTTTGGACTACTCAGTCTTGTCAACAATATCGCGCTCGCGTTAATGGTTACACCGGACTCACCATGCATGTCTTTATGTAGTGATGGCCAGGGCTCGGACAGTATTGATGGAAGTGAAATTGTCTGCCAAAATGAACATTTCATAACCACTACAGCTGGCCAAAAATTGAAGTCATGTCTCTCTTGCTTGCAGTTGAGTACTGCAGCTGGTAATGACCAAAATGATCAACACTGCTTTATGTGTAAGTTGGGTTTTGTCATGACTTTTTGAAAGTCACTTGTGTACTAACGCCCGGTAGATAATATTCGTTATACTTTGGCATCATGCCTATATGGATTTGCCAATGCTACAGATACGATAGCAACACCGTGCTCTACCTCTAAAGCTTGTGGCCCATTCCAACTAGCAATTGAAGATGGAAACTTCATCACCAAAAATGAAACAGCTTATGGATATTGCTCGGCCAACTACAATTCTATTTTGAGTGGCGGCACTTCAGCATGTAAAAGTTGTCTTCAATCTGGCAACACCGAATCCTATCTCTCAAATTGTGAGATCTGCTCCCTAAGTTATGACCATCAAATACTAATTAACCTAGTCCTGATAGCTCTCCAAGCAGGATGTCACCAACAGCCCCCCGACGGAACTATCATTGGTCTCAATGCCTCCGTCTTCTCCCAATATGCCATAACCGAAACATCCCCTGGGCAAAGCTACAATACCACTGTTCCCAGCACCACCGCATCCAGAAAAGGTCTATCCAAACACACAATCATTGGGGTATCTGTCGGTCTTGGCATTCTTCTCCTCATTACCCTTTTCATAATTTTCACCCTGTGGCGTAATTACATTTCCTTAAAACGTGGACGCGACCGCCATACTCTGTTGGATGAGAGATGTGGCGCTCTCAATATCACTGCGCCTAACGAAGGCGCATTAGGAAACCCACAAACGCGATCCAAAACCATCACCCTAGCTGCACCTCCGCCAGCTAGAAAACATAATAATGCAAACATCACACCGCCATTCAATCTCTCAAAGTACCCAAGCGACGATGAAAGTTTGCATAAACACGATACGATTATTCTTCCAGCTCATCATGCTTACTATTCCCCTTCGATACCTCATTCAAATCCATATTCGAAAACAGAAGATACGGTGCCAATAATGCTTCACGAGGAATCATCCTCACCGTATTCGTATCCTCATTCGTCTAACACACAAACTCCTATTTCTGACCCTCCAAGAACTTTTTCGCCACCAACACAAAATTTGGTGCGGATGTCGGAGAATAATGAGGGTGCAAGTTTTTATAATCGGGAAAAGGCTCAAGATAAGAGGATGTTAAGGAATATAGACATAGACAGGGGTGTGAGTATGAATTCGGACGTAACGATGAGTTACGCGAGAGCCGCTATTGATGGCACGCAGAATAGTGGAATTGGTGCTTCCTCTCTTTCTCCGAGCGCACGGGATATTGAAACAAGGTTAGATAGTGGTGGAGAGGAGAGAACAAAAAGTCCCCTCGTAGGAGGAGATATCGGAGATATGAGGGAGAGAGGTAGGGAGAAGGAAAGGCAAAAAAAGAAGAAAAGAGCACCGAAGAGGATGTCGGTTATTAACGACCAGGATCAGAATCAGGATCAAGATCAATGGCCTGGAGAATTCTGAAGAGTCGACAATGGATGAGATATGTGATGATTAAATGATACCCGGTCTTTTGTCTTGTCATTACTATCTACATTTTTTAATATATAATTTCTTTAGGCGTGTATGGGCTTTTAACTAGCTACTGGTAACCGGGAAGAGCGGGATTGGTATCAGCTGGCTTGGTATCTGTTTTCTTGCTTCGAACCTAGGCTTGGGATGACGATAGGTGTTTAGCATGTCGGAATCTGTTTGGAAGATCAACTATACATAATTATACCAAATTAATCCATATTGCCAGACATTTTTAGCATCTACACAATCCCCGCAACGCCTTTCACATCATCTAACCTAACCTAATACTCAACTCCCCAAACTTCAATAAATCACTTAAAATCAAAATCAAAATCAAAATTTCAACTCATGTACTAAGTAATATCAACACCAAAGTCTCTAGCTACAAGCTAGGATTTGTCCCTCATCTCCTCCCCCCCTTTTCAGCGCTTTCGCGGAGAATTCCTCGAGTTGATTGTAGCTTCTATCAACGTATCAAAAGTCAGATAAGCGAATCCAAAAGGTAAGCGGCTCCTTTGATATCGTATAGTATAGCTCTTCAAATATTATTTCTTGTGGTGTTGATTGTATATTTGAATGGTTTCTTTTTCCTTTTCAATATCAATATTAATATCAATAATTCGATACCGCATCATATATACCATACCATACAACACCATACCATAAACCACATGATACTCACCACCTCACAAAATATCTCTCTATACTCCACTCCCTAAAACTTCTCAGGATCACAATACAGACGTACATACATACAAAATCTAAACCTAAAACAACCTCCCCCCTCCCCAATTTCTACCAGCGCTTACAAGTTACAACATACAAATCAGAACTCCCCCATCCCCTCTCCCCCGAATCTAATCTTCAGCAACATAAAAAATAGAATTTGAAGTACAGATACATGCAATATGTGTATGGATACTCAATTATGAATATTAAACCATTGGTTATCAAGATCTATTATCGAGATGATCGTTGCAGAACAGTGGAGAGAAGCACAGAGGTTTAAATTCACAGGCAGGGTGTTATTATTTTTATTCATGGTACAAAGTGGATTAATGGATTGTGGTGATATACATAACGCCTGTATATATTCTCCATTGATGATATCAAAAGAGTCTCCTTTCCTCCCAATTCACTTTTGCTGGAGTGGTATTTATTTCCTCGTCTTGTGCCTTCCAAATGACTTAACAGTCAGTATTAACAATTCATTCATTCATTTATTCGTCCATCGATTCCTCCTAGGACGAACTAATCAGTTCTACCTCTTCCCTCCGTCGCAAAATGGTATCATCAAATAATCAAACACAAAAAATGATATACAAAAAATCCACTCAAAATAAATAAACAACGGCACCCCTCTCAAGCCCCTAGGTCCTAGTGAACATTAAAGCGCATCACCTCTCCTCGCATCCTCACTCGTTAATCCTCTCACCCCATCTCGGTCCCTTCCATATCCCGGATGCCCCAAAACCGGAGCCACGTTTTGGTTCTGGAAATGTTGCATATTCTGCAACTCGATTTGATTGCGCTCATTCATCACTTCCTCTTCTTTCTTCCTCCTTGCTCTTTCCCTCTCTCGAGCCTTAAGTTTCTCGGCCATACTGCCTCCTCCTTGACCGAAACTGCTCTGGCCGAAACTTCCCTTTCGATCCATAGGCCACTGATCAATATTCGGACTCCTCCCATTTGCATCTGTAGATGCTGTGGCCGGGCTACTATATGGTGAGGAATAAGGAGACAGATACACTTTCTCAGCCATGGGAGTTATAGGACTATCTTCAATCGGCGTCATGACAGCCGGCCCATTAAAATTTCCCCCATGAGGTTGTTGTTGACCCCAATAATTCGGCTGTAGAGGTTTTTGGGAATTAGGACTATCAAAGAATCCTCCCGATCCAGATGTCATATTAGAGACTGCACTGTCTACTTCATTGACAGGGATATGACCGCCTAGTCCATCGACGTCGTGTGCGTTTTTCCAAGCTGCATAGCCGGTATCGAGTTGATGTTGACGAAGAATGCGACGGCGGCGGCGGCGGCCGTTGAAGACGATGCAAAAACCGGCAATGAAGAGGGCGAAGACAATTATTCCTACTGCGACTCCGATTCGCGCATTGAGAGAGAGGCCGGAATAGGTTTGACCGGGTACGGCGGTGGGAGTGGGAGATGTCATATTGAGTTGAGTTGTGGAAAAGGGCGAACCTTGGAAGGATAATGTTGAGCCTGGTGCGGGCTGTTGATCACAGGCTCCATAGAGGAGAGTGTAAAAGTTGTTTAGATAATATGTTGCTGTGGAGATCTCGAGACAGTTCTGACATTCCGCGATTTGATTCGTAGCGATGTCTGAACAATAGCCATATTCAGTTTGGGTATCTGTCGTTAGATTCCCGTATTCGATGGCATCCTTCATTGGACCACACGATAGAGACGTTATACACGGCGTATCTTCCACATCTGTATTATTTGGGAAGCCGAAGAGACACCAACTCATGGCATATCTCAAATTATCTATGTGCCCGCCATGTTAGTAATGTTTCAACACATAAATTCGAGGAAATAACGAACATAAACCCCATTCCAAATCCGTCTCGTTCGTTGAAGGATCAACAAAGGTACTCGTCAATTGACATCCCACACAACCCGAGTATGTCGTTCCAATTAAGCTTGTATAGTCCGTATTCTGACACACGATATCATCCTCTCCTGAGGTTCCTCCTAAAACATTGCCGCATTTTGATGCACATGGTGAATCCGGCAGAGCTTTCAATGCACTCGTGGATTGTGTGAAGGATGTGATGAGGAAGAGGCTCGGAGCCAATATTGAAGACCGCATGTTGCAGATATGTTATTATTATATATTGGGGAGTAACGGGAAAGAGGAATTCGTGGCAGGTGGTGTATAAATTATTGAACCTTCGTCATTCGAATCAATCTCTTATCGTTTTCTATCTCATCAAGGATCTTTCTTGTGTATCGTAAGGTGGAGTAATGATGAATAATAGTCTGATATTTGATCTCGACCAGCAAGATCTATCTCATCCAAATATTACTGTGATATAGGTATTGAAGGTTGATTGATCCTCTATTGAACCGTCATGAAGATATTAAAGAAAGAAGTATTCGTCCCACAACATTCAACCGACTCATAGACTTCGTGAATAAGTTCGTGTTACGGGAATTTGACATTCTTGTATGACTTGAAAAGTTAAGGTGATAGTGGATTATGTGTGTGATAAGAAATGCAGTTGTGCTTCTACTAATTGAGAAAGGTTCTCCGCAACCAGCATCACACCCACTTCCTTCCCGGTGCTTCGATCACATAAGAGTCTGGCGGTTGAATAGAGGGCCAAGGTAAGGTACAAGGCACCCATGCAGACATGGCTACTGACCCATATGTATGAACATGGGTAAATCTTCATCTTATCATCATGATTGGAGAGCTTCGACATTTTTTTTATCATTTCCATTCTTTCCCATCACTCAATCAAGTCGTCACATTTGATGATTGGTTGAATGAAGAAAAATCATTGGTCGTATGCAGAAAAGAAAAAGCTGGGGTCCAAAGAAATTGACAAGGGAGTTCTTTCCTTGTTTGATCAAATCAGTATTTGCCGTATTCCTGATGTTCCTGATGTTCCTCAGTTTGTGGCGGAATATGCAGATGGCCGTTGACTTATTGTTGTGATCATGGAATCAATTGGATGATTTAGGCCATTTGGATCTTCTCCTTGTTTTCCTTTTTCTTAAGAAAAAGGCATAGCCAACGGTAAAAAGACGGTTGAATTTGACAATACCTCTTTTGGGGTCCAAGATTCCGAATTGACGCATGGCTGTGTATTTATTGATGGAATGATGGAATGATGGATTGATGGATTGATGGATTGATGTAGCAAGCAAGTACTGTGTCTACCTACCTACTCTGTACCTACCTATGTTTGGTCAGATGTTCGAAACACCAACATTTGGTGATATACTTGAAAGTGGCTTGTTGTATGTTATTTGCTTCCACTTTTCCAACCCACGGTGTTTGAGAAGAGTAATCGATTCGATGTTCTCATCGCCACCTACCATTTTGGAAATGTTATTACATATTCAATAATTCAGCTCGGGGGGAAAGAACTCCAGACCATTTTCTCTCTCAATATCGACATTTACATTATACCCACCTAGGGATGATCCACATGATAGACGTGATTCAATTTGATCCAATCAATCTTCTTGTTGCCCAATATTCGCTTATTTCGCTTCTACCTGTTCTTCAAGCTTTATTTATTTTAATTGGCTTGAGATTAGTTTCCGGTGCGGGCCGGTTGAAGTATTGTCTAAATGTTGGTGTTTGTGGATAAGATAAGATGAATCAGCAGAAGGGAAGGAGACAGGGAAAGGAAAAGGCAAAGGGAAAGGAAAGTCCGCCAGTCGGCCCCCAATTTCACTCCGCTTTAAACTTCATTCCTCATCAGCCCAGTCCAGCTCAGCTCATCTGTCGCATGTTAGAATGAATCTATTGCGCCCCTCGTGATCGATCTATCCGTTCCCATTCCCGCTGCAAAACATTCCAACAATATCTTTTTCGACCCCATAGGACATAGTAGCACAATAGTAGCACAACAGCATAACAGTTTAGGGTTCGTATCAAGTTGAGATTTACTTTATTATTGGTATCATGGAACGGATACAAGCCACGCAACTGTTGTAAGTATCAATCTACGTGTCCGAGGTCGTAAGTCATCAAATCGTCAGATCTTTCCACTCATCCAGTTCAAATGATCCGAGGCACAATAATACCTCGTCCATCAAGCATACTTCGTGCTCCAAGGGCGCTTATTTTCTCAATGTGAGGTGACACTGAAGCCAAGTCTTTCGCCCCCCGTAAGACTCAGTACACCCGATCCGCATTGCTTTCCTAAGGCCTCTGTCCGTTGTGAAACCACATACTTCCCCTTCGCAAACCTTTTTCATGCCAGCGCTACAACCAAACTCCCGGGTTCTCACTTCGGATTGTACAGCACAGTACAGACAATTAACCCCACTACCAGAACTCAATTCATCCAGTCACATCAACCACATTGATCTAATGCAACATCAATCTTTCACCCCCAGATCGGCAATTACTTGTTCCGTATACTCAGTAGCTCTTTGAGCATGCACTACAAGGATCTACGCCAAATCGTCATTAGTATTTCGGCAATGTTCTTAAGCCTGTAGTTACCTGGGCACATGATCTAAGCGCCGTCTGTTCTGCACTCATCATCACAGATAGGAGCAGTCCGTTTTACGCGTTTTGTGCTTCTATTGTTCATGATTAGGTAAGCATTGTGAATCGATACCTTCGACAATGTCATTCAGGAGTTAACCGCTTGGGAACGAGGCTTTTGTGCTTGAGAAACTTTATCATTTCACTCGCATGCCATACAGCCATGTAGACATCACCAAAAGCATGTTAAGCTT
Organism: Botryotinia convoluta; assembly: GCA_004786275.1. Classification (NCBI taxonomy): domain Eukaryota; kingdom Fungi; phylum Ascomycota; class Leotiomycetes; order Helotiales; family Sclerotiniaceae; genus Botryotinia; species Botryotinia convoluta. The sequence goes on along the minus strand of PQXN01000038.1, from coordinate 21,050 downwards.
GAAAAGGGTCATTATCGCGGACTTCATTGCTCAATATATGGTTCTCATTTCCGCTTCTTGCTTTCGAGTTCTGCATGATGGTATCTACCACATGTTCCAATCAACTCTTTCCATCTTAAAGTGTATATGCTCATTACCTACTGCCTAGCCAGTAAAGACTGTAGTTGGTCCGGGTATGGTGTAATTGTTTATGGTTTGGTAAATATTGATCAGAATCCCCGGGTCGGTTGCCGAATATGCTCCAGGGAATGATACTCCAGTGGGGTTCTTTGAGCCAGACCCAGTTACACGTAGTTGGAAACAAGACAGGTAGAGTTGAGCACCTCCTACAGAACTTGCTACATGCAAAGCGATGACTTCTGCGCGTAGCAAATAGTCACCAGGTGCTAGTGTTGATGGAATGATGAAAGATCGTTTTCCACAATTGGCGTTTAGGGTTTGCTGCATATGTGTGTTAGCCTCATACTTTGGTTAGGTACTTTCCAAGCTAGGAAGAAGCCGAGAGATTTGACTTGGGTTAGAGAAAAGGGAAAACATGCCGAACCCCACCACTGACGAGACACATCATATCCCTCTTGGTCTACTTTAAACCATGAACCAGCGCCAGTATCGTTCGCCGCATTTGAGACCTTGGACATGTATAGAATGACCGGTCCATAATGAGCGCCTCCAATGGCTTCATTGGCACATGATCGATCTCCTGGTTGTTGATGCATTTCTACGGTTACATTCCCTCCAGCTTGTTGTATGTCAGGTTAAGCAAGGTCTTCATGATTTAGATTGACATACCTGCCACTGGACATACCCCGGATACTCCAACTGTGCCTCCGACATTGCACCTGTTCATATAGTCAGTCGGTAGAAATATCTTTAGAACGCTACAATAAATGGTAAAAATGCATACCGCAAATCAGTCGATGTCAGATCGGTGACAGGACTATTGGTAGGAGGCAAGCGAACACAGCTCCCGACTTGATCAACACCATTTATCCAAAGTTCCTGGAAAGTTGCATGGCTTCTGACTGTTGCCACAATACTCAGCAAGACAAATGTGATATCTGAACTTCTCATGATGATTGTTGTATCGACTACACAATCTTGATTCAAAGCAGTGTCTTCAAAACATATGAAGTTTCACACGTGGGAATTACCATTTTAATACTACATGCCAAGAACGACCTCTTTATTCCACGATTCTATAAAGGCGTTATTAACTTCAATATTAATTAAGTCAAGACTGCCAAGTCTGGAGTACATCAAACAAATCCGGGGAAATGTGTGGTCGATCTGTGAATTAGTTCATAACTTCATATTTGCCTGAATTACCGAACGGCAGTTGCGGTCCGGGCGCTTCTTCAGCAGCAGAAGTGTGTCATTAAAAGATGATTAAGTTTACCGCAAGTGCTCATCTGACAGTATCATATTCATTTAAGGGAAACATATTTCCTTCCAAATAGATGATAGAATGAGCCAAGATCAGGAGCCAAGAATGATGAATTTGATGTTCGGAGTTAGGTGCAAGTTTTTCGCTCCAATCCATACAACGAAAGGCAGGCAGTGATATCGCATCAAGACATACATTGGAGGAATTATAGAGTGCAGATTAGATGGATTTTCCAGATTTAGCTTGCCAAGAATCATTCTCATCATCCTGCCGACGAATAATTCGCGGATTCGTGAAAAGCTTCAACGGAGTACCAAGATTGACGAGGGGATGTACTCTCAAAATCTAGTTCATTTTCGTGTCTAGTTCCCATTTGAATAAACGTCATATTATCGCATCATATTTCACTTGAAGATTTTCAATATCCAGCCAAACCCCCTTTGTTGCATATCTGTAATAACTTCCGATAAGCCTTTTGGGGGTCTAGACCTAGTATTACCACCCTCCATATCTTGATCCGACTTCTAGCTGAGATGGAAAGAATCATGCAGTCACAATACAATAGTATATTCAAGATTTTGGATAACTACTCCAGAATGTAGAACCTAAATTGATGAGCTGAACTTATCCTTCAGACCAGTATATAAGGATTTACTTTGCGGCACTGTGATCTCATCTCTGCGTTATCTAGATAAGTTCGGAACAAAGAGAATTGTTGTGAAAGATTTTCAAAGTCTAGTCTGATGTAAATTTTCTAGAATGAGTAGGCGAGTAGGATGGCAGGATACCCCGGGTACCCGGGGTATTTGCAGACGTGCAACGATACTTTTCACTGTAGATTCGACCAATCGGAGCTATTGAATTGTCGAGAGGAGGGCACTGGAAGTTTCTTATCATGCGGTTATGCTTACAATTACGAGTATGAATATGAACATGATCACTCCGCCCCCCAGTCCTCACTCTGATTCATTCTCGGATCTATCCATGCGGTACAGATAAGATAGTTAGTAGTATAGGATCTCAAGACCCCGAAGTAAACATGTATACGCATAGGTATGCAACAAAAGACTTATGCGAGGAGTAGGCGATTTCTGAGATGTGCAAGATGACTGCAAATCGTGGGAGAAAGGAGGAGTTAACAGTAAGTAGTGTATAGTACAGCGTTAAAGTATCTAATTTATATCCCAATTCAGAATATTTGCCACCTTTTAGATGTAAATACAAATATAACTATAGCCCTAACTATATCCATATCTCCTCACAATCCCACAATCCCACAATATCTCTCCATCTCTCAACTTCTCTTCCTCTCAAACACATCCATCATCATACAACCACACCACTGAACCGCTAAACCTTCCTCCGATCAATATACCTAAAGTCACATTCGTTTCTTCGACTTACTTCAACTACTACTTCTCCACACACCTACCCATTCAACTTACCCACCCCAGAAACACACATCTCAATAAACACAAACAAAACACTTTCAAACCCTCCCCTTTCGTATTCTCTATCAATGTTTATATATAGGTATGTAAATGTTTATGTTTATATTCATACTTACTACAAATAATATTGATATTAATATTGAAATGCGTATATATACCTACGTACAATATCAAGAGAAGTGGCTATATGCTATCCAACCTGAAGATACAACATCATTATAATTGATAGAACATCTGAGATACGCCGCAGGTACTTATACAACTATGTATATACCCAACTAGCACGAATACCTAAACATAAACGCCCATCTCGATTCTCGCTAGCTAGCCAACTCCCTTTCCATTCTTATTAGAAGCTCGAATAAATTCCATCACGCCTGTAACGAAAAACATTCATACAACAACCAGAAAAACAAGCATCCCGAATCCGAATAAAATCCATCTCACTATCCAGTCCTAGTGCTTAAATCACATCATCACATCACAATAATTACAAACGGATAGTCTTGAAATTCTTCTCATTTTCAATCTCACAATTTCTACTTTATCACATAGAGTGTACTCCAGTACTCACCTTCACTGATGTCTCCCGATCTTCTGTTGTCTACTACATCCATCGTGTTAAACAAATTCAATCTCTCCAAATCCTTTAAACCAATACCGTGTGTCTAACTCTTACTTCTTCCTCTGAAAAATGTAACGATATAGCCCATCCTCTCTCGATCCGTTGAATTTCAAATTGAAACCCACATGTATCGATGTGTTTCTTCAGGCCGATTTAGTTCACTTTCACGTCGAGTTTTAAATTCAGACATTCCCCACTCGTCAAAGGCTCCCAATTCAAATCCCATACCATACACCCATCTAATTCTATGTTTCCCATATCCACGCGCCAATGAACACCATTCAAACATATTCCCAATGTCCTAATGACAACCCATAGAATGAAAAATAAGACAAAGAAAAAATTAAGGAACGTGGTATCCGAGGATATGTAGACGACAAAATAATCAAAGAAAATTATGGTGATACCACCTAAACAGCCCCAAGATCCTTTAAAGCTCCTGCTAATCTTCTATAATCTCTCAATAACTCCATTACCTCACTAATTTTGAGATCCCCTGGATTTTGAAGTTCCATGAATCGTTTGTTCGGTGGCGCGATTTTGGGCGTCTCTTTGGGTGGTAGAGACGTTGCTAAATCAGGGAATATCTATCAAAGTCAGTAAGTATGAATTATACAGGGCACATGATACATACAGTAGTCAACTCAGCAGTCCCTCCATCCGGTCCGGTTGATCTAGTCGGGGTAGGCGTTGTTGGGGTTGTTACACGTCCAAAACTACGCATCATACCCATCCCAGCAATCCTGTTCATCGGATTGAGTGAGTTGCCGAGATTTCGCATTGATTCAACGATGGCCGGATTACCGATAGGAGCCTGTGGAGAGGGTGTCCCTTTCTCTCCATTCTCCTCCTGAGCAAATGCAACCTTTTTGCTAGAGCTACCACCACTTCGATTACTATCTGCACTTCTTTCTCTAGTCATTTTGCGGCCACCAATGAAGCTGAGAACTCTATCATCAATTCTTTGAGCTGAATCACTTCGGCTACGTCCTTCAGGCTTCGCCTCTGCGCTAGACCCGTCCTTATGTTCCTTGACAGTCGGGCTTTGAGGAGTGCTTCCACCACTTACAGATCCGTCATCTTCTGGTGGAGGTGTACTGATAAGCTTTCGGGCATCATCCAGCGTTTTTGGTATAGCGATTTCTGAAGCTTGGCCTTTGGAGTCGCGCTCTTTTAGCTTTCCAAGCAGGAATTTATAGCTACCTTCCAAACTGTTCCCAATACTCTTGAACCCCTGATCAGCGGTATCAAATATTGCATCTCCAGCTGCCCCGAAAGCCGCAGGTGGCTGGAATAAATCACTAAGCCTTCGGTCCGCTGATTGAATCGTAGGCCGAAGTGTGGACACGGGTGAGTTCGTAGGTTTAGACACAGAAGGACTTGGGGTTGCCGAAACAGTTGCTGGAGCTGAGAGACCTGTGAGTGTGATACCAACTGTCAAAGAGTCAAGTTTATCTGTTTTCGGTGTGCTGGGTCGACTACTAATTTTGATTGGCCCTGATGGAATTTCGTCTGCCCTCAAACTTGCAAGATCTACAGTTTCAAGGAAAGAAATCGCAGCTTCTAAGTTTGTTAAGCAATAAGCAGCTTCCCCATCAATCTTCGTTTCGCATCTAAATCGCTGTATAAAGTAAAGGTTGCTTATAACATTCATCCCTTCTGGTCGAGATGTGATAAGAGTAAAGATGAGCATAGGCATAATCTCATCCGCCGATGAAGATGGATGAAAGTGTGATAAGGTATCAACAATACTTTTATGGGCTGCCTTTAAGTGGTTAAGTTTCCCAAGAGGATATCTTTCGTCGTTCATCGCAATCAACTCTCCTCTGGCACCTTCTAGCCACTCTCGAACCTCTAGTTCTCGCTTTTCAGCCGCATCTGGCTTTTCACTCGATTCTATGCCCAAATCAACTCCTAAATCTACTAACCCTATCCCAACCACTGACAAAGCGGCAGTTTTCGATCGGAGTTTCTCGTCCTGAGCTTCATCTTGTGAACTCCTATGTCGCCATATCCTATCATATATGCCTTCACAAACTCTCCTCTCCATTGCTTCTTCTAATGCAACACGCTTCTGTTCAAGCGCTTTCCTAGCACGTTTCCGCTCGTTGATTTCTTCGCTAGTTAACATCTGTTGTTCAGATGATTTTCTTTCTATTACTTTGGGACGTTCTTTATTCATGGAAGTAGCTTTCGCTCTGATCTTGCTCGCCGTTGAGGATAATGATGAGGCTGGTGGTGCTGGAGAGCTTGCACGATGTTGTCGGGAGGACAAGGCGGAAATGTGAGTGTTGATGTGATTAGCAGCAACGGCGTAGAAGTCTTGGAAAAGCCCGGATAATTTGTCGACTGAAGGAGGGGTGGGATGAATCTTTGCAGATAGAGAATCAATAAAACTACAGCGAATGTTAATCAAGCGTGTTGGTTGCTTTATGCTAAAGGTTTAACTGACCTATCTGCTAAGCTCACAAGCTCTATAGGAAGTTCATCGAAGTCCACGGGTAACTTTCCAGACGCCTCAGTCGTTTCTCCGCCCTCTCCTTCATCCTCGGAGGTTTTCTCAAAAATATTTGATTGTGTCCCAGGTCGCCTGTTTTCTCCCAACTTTGCTGTGTCCGACATCAGTATCGACGGGACAGTGCCGTTCTGTATGGTGTTTGCTCTAAGCGGACGGGATAGACGATCCGGACTGGAAGGTGGTTCTTGATTTGAAAATGACTTGGAAAGCTGCAATGGACGGGGCCGTTGGCTATCACTCTTTTTCCCTGGGGACGACATGAAATCTGGTAAAGTGAAATGCATCTTGTCAGTAAATGACTGCATTTTGAAGGCAATGAGAGAAAATTGAGAAGAGAATTAGTTAATACCTATTTATGAAGTGATGAACTAAAGTCGCATGAATACGATGACGCCTGAAACTTTACTTTGCTCGAGCAACAACCGGGGATCGTTGTGTAAAAGAGTGTGGGAAAATTGAAGAGTTCGATAAATGTAAAAGGAAGATAATCAAGTTACATTTCATAAGCATAAATTGATTTTGATGAAGCAAGCAGTAGGTAGAAGGCCCTCAAATGAAAGGAAAGGAAAGGAAATAGAAGATAGCAGTACTCGATGTAGTCTGAGTACCTAGTCGAAGTAGTTTCCGTGATTAGCTTGAAGCTACGTGCGTTTTTATATTAGATAAGTCAACGAGGACTTATAAGCTAGCTTCCTTAATTAGCTATGGACGACTCACTCGTAGACGCCAGCTTTTGCCAGTTGGTCTTCGACTTTTGATGTATTGAATGTGGTTTTGTATTCCGGCCGGCGTATATTTTGGTAAATTAAGAGAGGCATGACGAAGGGGCGGCTTTCCTAATCGATCCAGATTGACTTGGGTACAACCTTCAATTTTGGCGTATAACTGAGTATGACTAACGGTACATTTGATCATATGAATCTCCTTCTCCTGTCAGGTACGGCAATCTTCCCAACATCAACCAAACCTAGAAGGTTGTCTCGAGGCTGTGAAATATGAGAGATGCACAAGGATCAGTCGGAGAACCAATAGGATTTCTTCATTTCGATGTCCTGCACAGAGTATAATCCTCCGCCTAATGCTTGTGTGCTTGTGACGCCTCTTTGACATTAAACTATCGTCATCTATCATCCATCATCCATCATCTCTCTTCTCAATACTCGAGTATGCTCAACAAAACTTACCTACTATATTGTTAATCATATACAACAAAGTATCAAAGTAGACTCATTTCTTTTGTTTTCCTCATTCATAAGTACTTTCTAAAAGATGAGGTATAAATCATCTACATCTTGTTCTTCTGTTGGCAGGGTTACAGCTCAATTACTACTATCTTTCCTGGCCTTATCGACACCGATAAGTGCATCGGACTCAACTCATCAACAACAACAGCAGCAACCAATATTGCCCATATTACCACCTTTGATTCCAGAATCAGGTCCTGGACAGGATTCCGCTGGGAATCATGTATTTGTAAATATATCCTTTCACCGCCACATTTTAAATAATGCTAATAGTAAATAACAGTCCCTTCGCCACGTCTTCCATCATGGAACGTACGAATACCCTCAACTACATAAACAACTCGATATTCTAGATACCAAGTCCAAGTCAACAGTATGGCTGGAATCCGAAGATGGAAAGGGGCCATTACAAGAGGTGACAAGGCCATTGGTTATGAAGAAGAGCCCAGTGAAGATAGAACGATTAAAAGACAGGAGACCTTCAGTGGTTGATCCAATGGTGGCGGCATCAAGAGAGAGCGGAGATGTATGGGCATTGTCACCGTCGGCTTGGGCTGTTGACGAAATTCCTGGACCGGATGTTACAGACAAGGATACAATCATAACACTGGCACAAATGGCAGCGAACGCCTATGTGGATAAACCAGAAACAGGGGACTGGAAGGACGTCAATGGGGGTTTTAATCGAACCGATGACTATGGATTTGGCTGGGATGCCGACGGGCTACGAGGTTATATCTATATGGATGAGTCGAACTCGACAATTGTCATAGGATTAAAAGGAACGAGTCTTGCGGTGTACGATGGAGATGGGACAACTACAAACGATAAGGAGAACGACAATTTGTTCTTCAGTTGTTGTTGTGGCCAACAAGGTGCTTCTTTCTACCGACAAGTCTGCGATTGTGCTACTGGAACTTACACTTGCAATGTATCGTGCCTCAAGAAAAGCTTAAGGTCTGAAAACCGATACTACACCGCGGCTCGACACCTCTACTCTAATGTCACAGCTCTTTATCCTAACGCAAATGTGTGGATGTCAGGCCACTCTCTTGGTGGATCGGTCAGTTCTATGTTAGGGCTGACATATGGTATTCCTGTTGTTACATTTGAGGCTGTTCCAGATGCTCTACCCGTAAGTCGTTTAGGTCTACCAGCGCCACCAGGTCACAATCCAAGTACACCACAAAAGCGTGAGTTTACTGGGGCTTATCATTTTGGACATACTGCCGACCCAATTTATTTGGGAACATGCAATGGCGCTACCGCTTCTTGTTCATACGCTGGATACGCATTAGAAAGCTCATGCCATAGCGGTATGGAGTGTGTTTATGATGTTGTGGCCGATCACGGGTGGGGAGTACATATCTGGTCGCACAAGATCATAACTGTAATTGAGCAAATCATCAAAGTCTACGATACGGTACCAGTTTGCAAATTTACACCGGAATGTGTAGACTGTCCACTTTGGAAAGAGGTAGAAGGCAACAGCAGTAGCACTGCCACGTCAGCGCCATCGACGTCGACCACGAACACTCGAAGTCGTACCTCTACGTGTAAAACGCCTGGCTGGTGGGGCTGCTTAGATGAAGATGCATCTACTACCTCCAAGCCTACGACTAGCGTACCGGTTACTACCACATCAACATCAACCTCAACTTGCAAAACCCCTGGCTGGTTTGGCTGTAAAGATGAGAAAACTACCACTAAAAGCAGCAGTACTTCAGTGCCACATACACCCACTTCCACCTCTTCTACTACGAGTACAACAGCAACAACAACTTGTGAGCATCCTGGCTGGTTTGGTTGCAAAGATCCCACCTCCACTTCCACATCCGTCTCTGTCTCGAGCACAAAAGATTCATCCCATTCCATAACTTCCGCACCACCTCTCCCCTCGCCCACAACCTCAACCCCATCGACTACAACCCAAACATGCACCTCTAAAAATTGGTTTGGTTTCGTCTGCGTTGATCCTTCACCTGATGTAAAACCAACGCCTAGCGCGACACCAAAACATAAGGAAACATGTTTGAAGAGAAATTGGTGGTTTAAATGTACAGATTCGAATGTGGAATTGTAAATGGAGTAATAGAAGATAAGACTAATCATTGGAAACGAGAGAAATTACTGGAAAATCTAAGTCTCCACTCAATCGTCTTAACCTCAAAATACGAACATTCACGGATTCTTCACCTTTTTTTTCTCACCGGTCAAATAAGATAGGGGTAGAGTCGCTTGGCGGGGATATAGACAAGAATGTAATTTAGCGACGAGATTCTCGTTGCAGCCATTTTGGATTTAGAAGTATAATATACACACACGCAAACATACAGATACGCAAGCATAGCATCATATTAGCAAAGGCGTTTTCTTTCTCTTGGTTCATTGGGGTTTAGTTGGGAATAGGCTGGTTTTATGGAATAGGTCAGGATAGGTCAGGATAGGATAGGTGCATATAGTTAGTTAATTACATATCATGAATATCATACTTACATACATTCATCGTTGTAGAGTGGTTACTTTGGCTCTCATTTTGATGCTCATTTCACGTTCTCATCAGATTTTCCACGATATCTTGACTTAAGACATGTGTAGGTATCATTTTATTCATATCTTTCTCTTCTGCTGTATAACTACAATCATCCTCAAAGAACGCCGCCCCTTGCTATGCGAAATCGAAGTAGACCTGTGTGATTAATTACCTATTGCTCGATAGATATTCGTTTAATATGCACATATATGCATTTTCCATTATCTCTCGCTCCTTTTTTTGTTTTCATCTCTCTATTCTCCTTCCTATAGTCTTGTCCCCATTCCGGTCCTCGCCCAGATCAACATTTCCTAATCCTCAGAATGTAAACTCTCATTTTCATCATCATCATCCTCATCACTCTGCACCCTAGACGCAATTGTCTTCCCACCCAAACTAGGCCTTACAGGCGAATTCAGATCATCATCCTCGCCTTCGGCATCTGCTTCGGAGAGCGCCTCCTCAACTTTGGCTGCCTCTCTCTCTGCGTCATCCTCATGGTTCTCTCCATACGGCCAAGTCTTAAACCCTTCCATCACCTGCTTCGTCTCCGCGCTCGGGTCAACAATACTCAGATCCACCATATCCAAAACTTCCTCTTCTTCGCCGCTAATATTGTGTCTCATCTTTTGAATATTCTTGGTTCTCTGTGGTCTGATGGAACTTCGTTGAACGACAGGATAGTAATGGGCGGCTTTTTGATGTAAACCATCGGTTCCATCGTGCATAGCTATCACCACATATTCATCATATTTGTCATCTGTCCCACCGCTCGTTTGAACTGTTTCATAGCCACGGAGTCTCTTCAGTCTGAACGCTCCTTTGCCTGTTTCCTCATCAAATTGTGAATACAGGTCCCTATCGTCATGTTCAGGATCCAGAACGTCGAATTTCCGTTTGATATTCTTAGCATCAGTAACCGTATCCGGCATGAACATTTCGTATTGTATTTTTTCGTCCGGAGCTGGATTATTATGGGGATCTAATTCATAAGCTTGTCTAGCAGCTTCTTTCATTTCGATTTCTGCCTCGGTGGGATCAGCGGGTCTTAAAACACTGCTCTCAACCCGAGCGTCATAAGTAGAGCTTGGAGGAACGGGGTTGGTGAGGAACTTTAATAGGACATATCCGCCTGCATCTGGGAAAGCATCAAGATCTGGTATAAGTGGAACTGCATCGACTAATTGAACATTCCGCTTGGTAGGATGGCGGACTCGGGTGCGATCCTTGAGATTGGTAGCGGCGGTTTCGAAGCCCTTCTCAACCTGTGCCTTGATTTATGCAGGAGATTCGCGATCAGCTGGTACGCTTTGGACAGGTTTTGGTTTTCGTGTGTCAACCAGTCCTTTCGCTGAGGTGGTGCCTTCCATCCGCGCTTTCGAGGTGAAGCCAGAAGAGATATATTCAGTGCGTCGCAAAAATGAGACTCCCGTATCGGAGAATTTGGGCTTGCCCAATGTCGCCAATGGTCTGAGAAGAGCACGATCATGAGGATGAATTTGTGGAGGATGTAATGGTGCTTGTATAGCTATTGAAATTAAAAGTGAGCGATTGCGCAAGTTGCAAAGAAATATGCGAACTTACAGCTCTCGTCTCCGTCAAATATACCTGGCATTCCCACCAAGTCTAATGGCATACCAAGTTCCGCATCGGCTTCGATATTTAATGGTTGATCTCGCGCTAATCTTGTAGCAAATCCAGGTGTAGTATATTGACCACTGGCAAGGCCAGTATTTGGGATGTCGAGGAGCTTGGGAGGATTTGGAGGTGGTGGTAAGGCATTGGAATATCGTATGCGAGCAATATATTCTTGATGAACAATTCGAGATGCTGAGGACGCCATCTTATTACTCGACGATTGTTTTATAGATATGCTTGAATTTATTATTGTAGGTTAATAATTTTGGGAATGTCGCGTCTGGATGGATAGACAGACACTGGGAAAATAGCGCTAGTGACAAGGCTAGATTGTTATGGTACGAAGCTGTGGCTGAAATTTTGTCCAATTAAATTTCACTTTCTCACTACGGGTCATGTCTAGTCTTGTCATCTCAGATCATTGGCCCGTACCTAATGGAAAAGGAAGTTGATTATATCACATATATGCACATTAGAGCCTAGCTAAGATGTTTTGAGGGAAGGATTTACATAGAAAGATGCAGTATAGGCGAAGAGTGTTTGAAAAGATATGTTCACGATATACCACACATCCAGAAATAAATGAGAGTATAAGCTTATCAAAGGAAACAAGTTGAGTATATCATTTGATTGCGCGACCTTGAAATTCTGGAATAATGTCCAAAAAGGATTTGGGGTCTTTGAAAGGATCTTTTTGGAGCTTTGCTAATGTTTCGAAAAGCTTGAGAGGTGCGATATTGTGATGATGCTGCTCTTCTCTTGACTTTCACTAGCTCGTATCATCTATTTCCCGATAGCTTTTCAGCTATACCCGACCCTTGAATGTCCTAGAGAACCCCTAAGTATACTGGAACAGAGAAAATTGTAATTAAAATCAATAAGGGTTTCGCCTCCTGCTCCCCAAATCCTCTCATGAACATATATGAAGTACAGCTGTTTGTACACAAGATAGCATTGCTATCATTTCTCCAAGTCCGTCGTCACCCGAGCAGGTCATTTATTCGTTGCATCCTGAAACCAATTGAGTTTACGAGCTGTTTTTGGTATACTTAGTTTTGCCGAACGAGAATGGCACATATCGGTATTTAATCATATGTTGAATTTGTCTGCGCACTGCGGAAAAAGTCAGTATGTTGAAACACTACTCTGTCTCTTAAGTTATTCTTTTATCAAGAAAATTACTTACTGGTCAACGTGAACAGAATCAACCAATAAACAACCAACACTGGCCAGAACACTGGTACATCGAAAATCTCAAACCAAGTACAAGCGAAACCAATTCCAATTGCTCTTGTCGCTGAATGCCAGAACTTAAACTCAGGAAGTCTTCTGATAAATGGGCGGAACTCTTCGTCTTGTTTAGTTGGTAATCCACCAGCAGCTCCATCTTCCATATCATTATCGATAGCTTCATTGGAGGGGTCGAACTTAGGTTGAAGGAATGCGAGAAAGAGGTTAAGAAGGTAGATTCCAAGAGAGTATGCCACTATTGAAATATATAAGTTGAGAACGCGCAAAGCAACCAAGAGTCAACATACCAATATACCATCCTTGTGCGACGAATATGCGAATGAAGAATATCATAAGAAGCCCGAATGTAGCCAACCATCTGTAAGGAACATATGGTGTTGATTTATCTAACCAAGCTTGGTATTGCTATTTATTTCGAATTAGTCTATAAGTCCTTTCCAAATGATGCGATTCAATAAATCGCATCTATGAACAAACTTACACGTCCTATCTTTGAAGTCTGCGCGCTTACAGCCGCGAAAGGGGTTTGTTCTGGTTCTATCGAATCCATATTGAATTGTGTGTCCTTGTGTCGAAATGGTATAGAATTCGTGCAGGTGTAATAGCTTTTGTCGAAGAAGTTGGAGTTGGAAGGAGTGACGATTGGTGATAGGCGCGGAAAGTAGTTGGAGTTTGAACTTTTTGAAATTCGAGACCACCTGTTTTAATAGAATCGCCCCGTGGAAAGCACCGTGGCTTAGATTGTGGCGCGCATGTAGCTATTTTCACGTGATACTTAATTTTGCGGGACGATGGGTCCTGTTTGGGGGGCTCGGGGGTTAAGCTCTGAGTTCCCGAGGATAATCGGTTGTACCCGAATTGCCAGAAATGAGTTCAGTAGAAACGTACACAAGCTGCTTTTGATATTCTAAACATTGGAGTTCTTAGATCTCTATTCAATGATCTAAAGTAACGGCTTCATACAATCGGGGTCAAAGTCTAACTTTACGATATTCTACATCTCAATAAGTCATGTATTCAATTAGAGCATTGAGGCCCCTTGCCTCGCGATTCACAGCTTCAACTCTCCCCGCACTTTCACGAGCCTACTCAGCCAAATCCTACGAGTTCATACAAACTTCAGAACCAAGACCCGGCGTAGGACAAAGTACTTTGTTCTACCCTACCTTCTTTAATAAAGTCTTTACTAACATTTATCAAAGTAACATTAAATCGACCCAAAGCACTTAATGCCTTATCAACACCACTCATAAACGAACTCAACGATGCACTTAAAGCATTCGATAAATCTCCCTCCATATCTGCTATTGTTCTTACCGGATCTGAAAGAGCCTTTGCAGCCGGTGCGGATATCAAAGAAATGGCACCGCTTACCTTCTCTGAAGCCTACACAAACTCTTTCATAGAATCTTGGTCAGACCTCACAACCGCCATCAAGAAGCCTATTATTGCAGCCGTATCAGGGCATGCGCTAGGAGGAGGCTGTGAATTGGCTCTAATGTGCGATGTATTGTACTGCACAGAGAAGGCAAATTTTGGGCAACCAGAAATTAAACTTGGGACGATTCCTGGAGCTGGTGGAAGTCAAAGACTTACAAGGGCGATTGGAAAAGCTAGAGCTATGGAGCTTATATTGACCGGCAAGAACTTTAATGGCAAAGAAGCGGGAGAATGGGGAGTTGCGGCAAGGACGTATGGAAGCTGGGAAGAGCTCATTGAAGCTGCGCTAGGTACTGCCGAGACAATTGCAGGATATAGTAAGGTAGCAGTACAGGCTGCGAAGGAGGTTGTCAACAAGAGTCAGGACTTACCACTCAGAGATGGTGTAGAGTATGAGAGAAGAGTCTTCCACAGCTTATTTGGAAGTGAAGATCAAAAGATCGGAATGAAAGCTTTTGCGGAGAAAAAGAAGGCCGAGTGGACTCACAAGTAACTGTTAGCATTATTTCTGTGCGATAGATACCAATTTTACTGAAAGCGCTAATTATGGACAACACGATCGGACTTTTTTCTTCAATATTGTTGGCTGGATGAACTGTATTATCTTTTATTTCGGACTGCTTTAATGGGTCGTTTGCTGCTTCTATCGCAAATCGTACAATATATTCTCGCCATCCAATCACATACAGCCCACGAACCTTATCGTCCCCCATGAGGCTGAATGCCACGCACTAAAAGTGTTCCCGCTCTATTCCTCCTCGATTCTGACGCTCTCTCACGATATGTCCATCCGAAATAACCAGATGATAAAACGCCTGGGAAAGTCCCAATCCCCATTCGTCTAATTCGCATCTCTTTCTAATTGAGCAGGAAGTATGTTTGCTGTGTCCAATTCAAAGCCGAATACATAATAATACATTATAAAATTGAAAATTAAAAAGAGGATCACGAAAATTGCCACGGGAAAGTAGATGAGTGAAAATCTTCCATTGACTAGCTACTAGAGCCGTCTATTCACATCTATATATATACGGTCTCCGACCAAAATATTTATATACACCAAGAATCTAAAAGTACCCTGTACTAGCTCTGCCCCATTCCTCAAAAGTGCTCATATCATCCAAATAGAATCAAGAGTACTGCTGACTCTCAATCTAGAAAGACAAAGTAGCACCTGCAGTTCCAACAACAGCGGCCTTAACCTTGCTGCTGCCTAAAAGAGTGTATTTGTATCCCAACTTGCTGGCAGACAAAGTACCCTTCTCAGCTTCGTTGGATCCAGAGCCAAAGTCGTTGTCGTTGGCAACAGCGTAACCAGCATCAGTAGAGTACAAAGGCTTCTTGGATCCAGTCCAGGCGTTAGATTCGACAAGAACTTGAGCACCAAGACGGGTGTTGATTCCGTCGGCAACAGTGTCATGGTAAGAGTTGTAGATGTGAGCAGTACCGAAACGAACAGAAGGACCACGGGAGTTGACGTTTTTCCAGTAGTTGTTGGCATATGTGACGCGGAGATGTCCCTTATCTTCGGCGGAGTTGGAGTCGGAGTGACCGACGAGGGATGCCTTCCAGTGGTCGTGGATGAAGGAGTTGGAGAGAGTGACGTAGTCAGAAGCGTGGGACACGTCGAAGAGTCCATCATAGTAATCTTTGTCGTGGTCTCTGTTAGAGGAGAGATCAACGTGATCAACCCAGACGTTGTTGGATTTTTCTAGAGGAGAGGTCAGTCTGCTGTATTGAAGTGGTTATCCGAAGGGAATAGGAAAACTTACGAATTCCGAGAGCATCACCGTTCTTGGCAAGGACCTCCTTGATGGCGATGTTACGGATGATAACGTTGGATTGTCCCTTGACGAGTCTGATAAGATAAGATTAGATAATTGCAAGTGAGAATAGAGGGAGGGGAGCTCATACAATCCGAAACCAGTGAAAACGACCTTGGAGTTTTTACCGATGATGGTGGTGTCACTGGCAACCTTGACTTGGGAAGCAGCTTGAGTGATAGGAGCGGAAACGACAACGACGGTGTTACCGGCAGTGGCAGCCTTGGTGAATTGAGCATAGGTGGAAACAGTGGTGGTGGCTCCTCCAGCTCCTCCCTTGGTACCACCGTTGGTACTGGCATAACCAATGTTGCAGGCGTCGGTAACAGTGGCGCGCTTGGCGATGGCAGCGCGGTTGACAATCTCGTCGGAGGTTGGGGTTGGAGCAGCAGTGGCGAATGCGGCCAAAAGACCAGCAGAAACAATTGAGAACTTCATATTGAAAGAGTGAAAAATGGGAACTTGTCCGTTAAAAGAATGTAATGTGTTTAGTGAATGTAATGAATGTGGAAGTGAATGATGGAAGTGATGATGTTAGATCGTGGGATTCATCTTCATCTTTATAGTAGAATGGTTGCTGCTGAGGTTATTTGTTTATATTGCCAAGTTCATCTGATTGATGGTCCCATGGGATTAACCCAACGCAAAGGAGGATCTAGAAGTTCTCCTTAATTCTCACCTAACAGTTTTCGATAAACAATCCAAGCATTTTGGTGATGGAAGATCCACTGGTATATTCATTGCATAGAAAAGTAGAATGATAGCCAAGACGATAAACAAGGTGGCTATGTAGAATAAACGCTTGAAAATGGAGTAGATGAAGACGGGAACACCAATGCAAATGGCGAATTTTGAGATTGTTCACTGCAATTGCAAAGGGCCAAGAGCATAGTCCCTGCATCTCACTCTCGAATTTTTGGGGATATTTCTTGGTATCGTGGACACTCGCACGAGAGCCAAGACGCCTATACTAGCACCCGTAACTTCGGTGTATGCAAATTCTTGGCGAGCAAACGGACGAACGATATGATTGATTGAATCGGCACTTGCAGAGTTCAATGACTAGATTGTAACCTAAAGACGGATGCGCGCATACTTTGCGGGACAAGTGACACTAAGCACTTTTTCAAGAAGTTTATATCTCCAATTGCTCTAACGTTCGAACGATACACTTTCGTCTGTATTTTCCGAAATCTACTGACTTCATCTGAGAACTCAAAAGAAAAGATGGGGAAATGACGCTTTCAAGTACCAAGAAAAGCCAAGCGTTGTAACTTCATCTCATATTCTCAGATAGATTGAATTTTTTAAAGGTTTTGTTGTTTCCATTGCCCCTTTGTGCACGTTGTTAGCCAATCGTGAATCGTTAATTCAGGGGTTCCTTAAAATTGAAACAAGCTTAACAAGAATCGGAAATTATAACGGAGTATAATCACTTCAAGCGCCGCCTTGGCCACAACCGCTTAGGAAATAACCCAATATGGATTGAAACCCCTACAATCTCCTTTCCATCAACCACAAACGTCAAGATTTTAAAGCTGCACCTCAAGTCTAAACCTATTCTAGAAGCGCAGTCGTCTGTAGATGGAAGATGGAAGATGGAAGATGGAAGATGGAAAATGGAAAATGGAAGGTGGAAGGTGGATCACGTCATGTGGTGTTTACTAAACATATACGGACAACGGAGCAGTACTTCCTCAGACTGGAAATTCGAGAACAATTCCTCTTGGCATTATTCGGAAGTCTCTATTGAGCTCCCGTCCAAGGTACCGACCCGACAAGGTTGGCGGTCTACTGCAAGTTACAGTGGTTACCAACATATTAGCGGTAGATGTTGTATAGTGGCCATTTGCCCAAGACCTCGTGTTGAAAAGCTTCTTCTCGAATACTATCTATCCAACACCGTTGCTAAATCTCAAGTTTTTCCACCAGCCATTTATCCCATATCTCATAACCAGCTCTGTTCAAGTGAACGTGATCCTCATAATGGTTGTCAAGATCGACTTCCGGTGCTGCTAGCCACTCCACACCAGGCAATCTAGAGACTATGTTTTGTAAATCCTCGTTACTTCTATCAACATCTGATAGGTGTACATCTTTCTTGTAAAATAATGCCGTAACCACGATTCGTGCTCGGGGGAATGTTCTTCTTAATGCCTCCAAGTGAAGAGCGAATTGGTAAAGTTGAGCTTCGGTCAAGCTTCGACCGGGTTTTTTCAAATCATTAGAACCGATATTGACAATAACTATTCCCACTTTCTCTTGGGTCTTGGCTTTCCGGAGGAGGCCTAGATTGATGCGGTAAAGTACGTTGGGGATTGTATCGCCTCCTACCCCGGCGTTGAAAATTCCTGGTTTTGAACCTAAATTGAGGTCGTGGCCAGTTGTTTTGAATCGTTCGAGCATGCTGGATCCAATAAGTACGAGATTGGTGGTTTCCAAGGACGCATTGTCTAGCTCCGGGAAATGGACATCGAGAGTGGTCTCTTCTGACCGCTTCTTCCATTTACTATTGTCCTTTATTTGATTATTCAACTCTATATCAGACATCTGCAAGAGTAATAACAGAGAATTGGTCTTGGGAGGCTTAGTTGTGGCCGCAAGGGACGATGCTGTTGATAATGGCATGGTTTAAAGCTTCAAGGGCGAAAGGTTCTTTCCCAATGCAACAATCAATTTCGTTGGTATATAAATTTGATGTGTCAATTCAATGTATTGGCAAAACTCTAATTCTTCTAACGAAGTAGATAGATTTATATTACACGCAAAGCTGATATTTACATACTGCGGCTCGTTGAGACGGAATTCGGAGAATGAGTCATCCGGGCTCGAAGTCTTCAATACATCAGATCATGTATACTTTGCAGCTCAAATTAATTAGAACACCTATTTTGTGCCAAAATGAGGCAGGAAAGTAGGGTACTCGAAATGATACGCTTGGCTCTTTGCCACTTCTCATGTGGCACTCAAAGACTTGAGTGGCCAAACCCGATGTGTAAAATTCATACTGAAGAAGTATTCGTTGATGAAAGGACTACTCGTGAGCTCCATGATGAGCTATTAAGAGTGAATGGAACTATGAAGCAAATGGTGAGTGTCTATTCAATGACCATAATCACAGCGTGCGAGTGGTGATCCGCTGTCGAGAAATGATGGCTTGCCGTCCGTTGACGATTAGCTAAAAGCTTTAAAAGCTAAGAAAGCCAGTAAAGTCTGCTCATGCATTTCTGTGGCGCAAAATATGCTGTACAAACTGTTGTGAAGGATGATGGTGAAAATTTCACTGCCATTGAGATGCCGATTCTACGACACAGTAGACACATAGATACTTGTTCTTTTTCAATCATCTACGCAGAGGTTTCTGCTCATTCAAACAATGGACCGTAAAACGTCCTAAGGTGCATTTGCATACACTACTATCAATCATGCCCACCGCTGAGGAACTTCTCAAAGTTGCTGAATCACCAAATCATCTGTCTCGAGTGAAAGCGACTCCCCGATAGCAGCCATCATTTAGCAATAGGCTTACCTCCGCTTCAAGAAAACTTTCCGAGGAGTACAACACCACCCGAAGTTGAGTCGCACATCTATAACATCGTAAGCTTGTATCCTGTCCGTGAATGAAACTCTGGGATTTGCGTTCATTAATATGGCTACAAAGTGTGAAATGTTTTCCCTTGGGCTTGCATCAATGAATTATAGTTCATACTTTTCGGCCTTTCGCGTCATTCGCAATAAAATCAATTGATTCGACTGCTTACATCGACATCATTTAGTTTTCTCGACATTTATACCTGTATTGGCCAAGCTTTGCGAGCTTTGTGTATAGATGGCGTACCTCTAACTGATCTTTACAGAACAGATACCATTCCAGAATTTGAAGCCGTCGGCCACCCGTTATTTCGAGATCAAGACCGCTTTCTGCCTGAACATCATGTCGTTGGGGATATGTTGAAGCTTACACAATCTCTAGCCAACGCTGCTGGTACTTGGTCAGCTGTAAATATGAACATGTTCCTGCATCTCTTCAATCCTGTAGATGCGGAGCAGGTCTGCACCAACGTCTTGAATCTACTTCGCTCGGAGGCAGGATCTCTCCTTACCGGTACTCAAACTGGAATCATGCGGCCGGGGAAACTCGTGCTTGAGCCTCCGGTGTGCGAGCCAGGAGAATATAAGACGATATACTGGAATAGCGCGGAGAAATTGATTGAGCTGTGGCAGAGAGTAGCTAAGAGGTTGAGTATCAACATCAAAACTACTGCGGAGTATGATGAGGATGAAGATCCCGAAAGCAGCGATTCAAGTAGCTAGCCATCAGGTAGCCTAGCAATAAGATTCTTAATCCTGAATCTAGTTACTAAATTGAAGATGTTTGTACACAGTTCAATTGGACCATTGAAGTTATCTGAAGCGTCTTATTGAAAGTTCACGTCTCTGTGCAAATTAGAAGGGTTCAGTCCCAAGATCCTAAAAGCCCTCAATTGCTTTAATCTAATCAATTATTTTCCAATTGTATCATTAATTCATTTAAGGTTGTATTGAAAATTGAATTGAAGATATTCCCAAATATTTTAGGTGTAAGTTAATCGGATCGGAATAACACTATCCTAACATCAGCATATTACTTATGACCAATCAGAGAAGGTTTCATAATTAGGCTGCAAATATGAAAATGGCACACCATATAGATACAAGATTACATAAGCATACATGAAATACAACTTTACTACATTTGCTTCTACAAACCTATTAAGGAGATAAACCTCCATCTTTCATCCTTCACTTTGTTCCCATCGCATACACCATCGATCAGTTACCATAATAAAAGCGCCATCTGTCCATCGCCATTTGTTCATCGCCATTTCAATTCTCCCTTTATCTCTGTCGCACACCATCTATCGAATACCATAATAAAAGCGCCATCTGTCGATGGAGCCAACAAAATTGCTTCTATAATGTGTTGTGTACAAGAATTGTGTCTTATAGCACCTGTTGTTTAGAAAAACCCCGAAGCTATCTGTATAGTGGTGGTGGTTACGTTCTTTAGCACCTGTTGTTTAGAAAAACCCCGAAGCTATCTGTATAGTGGTGGTGGTTACGTTCTTTAGCACCTGTTGTTTAGAAAAACCCCGAAGCTATC
>PQXN01000037.1:0-188826 GCA_004786275.1 Botryotinia convoluta | reverse complement strand
GAGGGGGGAGTGAGGAGGGATGGGAGGGGTTGGTATGGGGAGAGGAGAAGTAGGAGTCGTTAGATGGGTTGGGCTGAGAGGTGATGGTTGAGGGGTTTGTGGATTCTTCTTCTTCTTCTTATGTTGTATTGGTTGTATCGATATTATTATGGAGTTTTGGGCAAGGGACGGCATAGAATAGGGCACAGGATACCATAGATATACCACGGAGAGAACTCGGGAATAAGGAAGAATGGGCTTGCATGTATAAAGAGATGTGGATATAATGACAATAGCATGGAAAAGAAGGAATAGGTAACATCCGCATCTGTATAGCATAGCATAGCTTGATACAAAAGATACGAAGGAATGAAAGGGATGGCAAATGAAGATTAGGAGAGAAGGAAGAAAGGAGAGAAGGTGGGCGGCTGGTAATTTATATTTATGATTATGAAGAATTCGTATGATACCCCGGGATATGAATATGTATTCCTTTTTTGTATGTGTAATGGATGAAGGAGGAATGGGGAGATAGATGAATGAATAGATTATGATTATTATGATTATTATGAGAGAGAGAGAGAGAGAGAGAGAGATATATACATATAAGAATTCATTCATGGATCATTAGCATGCGTGTGTGTGTGTTTTTGAGATGTTGGTGGGCGGACCGGGGGGGATAATTATAGATGTTGGTGGGCGGACCGGGGGGGATAATTATAGATGTTGAAAGGTGAAAGGGGGAGGGAGTAGGGGGGTGGAGTATGTATGTAATCTTACCTAGGTATCATTTGGTTTCTTTAGTGATCTTTTTGTTGAGCTGTGTATTGGGATTGTGTATGTTTGGATTGGGATTAGGATTTGCATTGCCTGTTGTGTATTTGTATTTGTATTGTGATTGGGATTGGGATTGGGAAGGGATTGTATGTGTTGGAGTTGGGGAAAGATGTGATGTGATGTAATTATTGAATGAGAGAAAGGAGAGAGAGGGAGAAAGGAGAGGAAATTGATATATTTTGTTTTTATTTGAGATGTGAGATATGAGGTTTACTTGAATGATGCATACATTGGATAGATGATTGTGTTATTGTATAGCTGGGAATGGATGGTGGGATATATTGGGGGGATGTGCTGGGTTTGTTTTGGTGTGTGTGTTCTTATGTGTATAAAGTTATGAGAGTAATTTAAATGGATGATATGGATGGAATGGATGGATGGGATGAATAGAGTTGTAATAGTGATTGGGATGGGATAATGAAATACCTTTAATCGGGATTATTGAGTAATCATCTTAGATCGCTGAGATGAATGGAAATTCTCATCGAAATTGGTAAATGAATACAGATATTCTAGACTCAATAGAAGATCCAAGACAAGAGAATGTTAAAGCGCAAGTTTTTTCTGTATGACAGAACTAAGTGAGATAAATGTACTTCCTTCTTCGTAGATTGCACTGTACTGTTCGTAGAGGACACTTCGACGTAGATGTCTGGAATTCATTACTCATAAATCTTCGTAGGTTTTGGCAATCGAGTAGTAGAATGACTCAGTTATGACGAGTGGTAAAAACATCTAGTCTCGTCTAGCCTCGCTAGTGATGAGCTAAGCTGGAAATTTGACCTAGTTCATGTAGCATACAATGCGATAGCCAACCAAATGATACCTTTCGCTGGATGATCAACCTCACCACTGTCTTCTACCTATGTCGATCATGGAACCGACTCGTACAGAAGTAGCCTTCATTGGTTGAATGTATTGTACTTATTTTGAACAGTATACTGACGTTCTAGTCCCAAAGCTCAAATTTGACAGGTATATATAAAGCAACTTCATCTCCTCGAAAAATTCTTCACATTTTTAATTCCAAAAAGAAAATACCAACACATCTAACTATGAATCTTCTAAATTCTCACAAATACAAACTGCCATACGAAAACATGAACACCTCCGCTCTCTATCACGGATCAAATACAACAACCTGGGAAGCCACCTGGGAAGCCGACTGCATAAGATTCACAATCTCTAATAGCTTCAAGATACGGTATAAGGTTAACACTGCCTTCATGTTGATGTATTTGTGGGGGGCTTATTTTGTGATATGCTTTGTTGTTATCGGGGTTGCCACGATGATGTTTTTCTGCTGTGCTTCTATTTCTGGTAGGAGAAGTAGGAGGAGAAATCGAGAAGCCTTGCGGAGATGAAACGAGAAGAATAGGAACATTACATATTCTCTCGCAACGCTGGGGCTCGAGAGGAAGGATTTTATACGCAAGATGCATGTCCACCGAGAAGTTATGGTGATTGGTGGAGGGGGTCTTTTTGCATTAGGGCCATGGCAATTGAAGCTGGAACCCGGAAGTCATTCGAAGATTTGGAGCATAGCGAGCCTCACATAATATTGCATCTTAATCGATGGATAACTTTGTATCGCATACCCCGTCCAGATCGGAAAGTGATTGTGAGATTGGAAGGAGAACATATTCGACGGACGAAGAAGATCTGCCACAATATATCGAGCCTCATACGTATGAGAAACCACATGATTATTCGGAATTTTAGTTTGACAGGGCGAGGGGTCTTAAGATAATGATAGGAAAATTCAACCTGCCATATTTCGAATCAAGATACGGGACCAAGATGACAGAGACATGGGATTTGTATTCGGGCCCCCAAAGTCCCGTACTGCAATACGGCATTTCGAAGTCTTCAATACTCGGGAGCAATTCAGGATTTGAGATCTCTTCAATGTTTTGAGTCATTTGAATGTCTGAAATGATTTATGATCAAAAACTTATAAATGACTATCATACTTCTAAAGAAGAGGTTACGCGAGGGATTTTCTATGAATACGGTGGTTTGGTAGAATCCTATTCTTTTCGTTAACTTTCGCTGAGATTACGGACCAAATGGTCATCCGAGTATTGTATCAGATTTGAGAGGAAATGGGGACTCTATATACGAAATGTAGTGATTCAAGGGCACGCTATGTATTTTCAAAGTAATAGAAGCTCATATAAAGTAATGAGACTTCAGTAAATCTACCACTCTTGAGTTTTTTAATGAATGGCTATCTGTTACAAATCCAGGGTGTCCAGTAGTCGGGACTGCAGTCTAACAATTAAAACCTTTAGAATATCCAGTTTCTTTTAAGTATTAAATCAATTTGAGGCAATGAATTCATGAATTCGATAATCGTATCCGCACATTCTCAACCCTAAGGCCTTGGAATAGACTGCAGTCCGAACGATTGAGTCTAGATTCGACATTGTGATATAGCCTGTGATCTATGCACACGATCGAACTATATGAGACTTGAGTAAATAGTACAATATATGAATTCAAACGGGTATCGGTTAAAGTCCAGGTCGGGAGACTTCAATAGAAATAGACATTGATCACAGCCTTGGGCGATTACTTTACCAATCGAACTCATGGTCATAGGTATAATTTTGTACTGGGATATATTACCCCGTACTTGTAAAACTTATCTATTGATACTCAGATAGGAAAAGGATTTACATCGCAGCAATCATTCGATCCTGTTCTCCACCATAAGAAATCGATTCAGTGTTCCGTGGAAAGACTCTTTATTTTCCAACTTACAGACCCGGGTCCTAACATTCTCCTACCAAGCCGCAGCTACTTGAAAGATTCAGATCCTTCAAATACACTCAAAGGCACCTAAAGAAACGGGCGAAGAAAATATTTGAGAGAGCGAACCGATTATGCTTAAATCCTAGATTTCCTTGAATTGACAATATTGAAGTTTATGTACGATTCGGAGCTGCACCCTACACAAAGAAACACCCAAGCAAAATGAATCATCAACCAACTTTTTTGCATTAAATAAGTAGCCAAATAGGATTTCAATAATTTGAGTTTGAAATTAGTTGGTATTGGCCATAGCCAGATACCCGTAACCTTCATGTATTGTAACGCGCTCCTTTATCTGAACTAAATCGCTTGAACTTTCGTGCTTCTAAACATACGTTCCGACACCCATAACCTATAATTCCTCACATCCTGTCCTAGTTCAACTCCTTGGATCCAGCTTTCATCCCAACTCTCATTTCATCAACATCAAGAAATGCCCAAGCTCGCAATTTCACCTTGCTCATTAGAATTTTGAGCACCAAGTTTGTATGAGCACTTCCACCTCATCTTCACCTGATCACCCTTCCCGTGCTCCACACCTTGAAGGTAAATCTTTTGAGTAATGCCCGAATTTTGGTGGGGATTAAGCCTCCGTCCACTTTGAGGTTGGAGCCGGAGTGTATAGCCCTTTTGTAGTGTTAGCATTTTTGGATCACACTGAAGATAGATAGAATAATAATACCTTTGTGACTGCGGCTTGAAATGTTAAATCAGATATTGGTTCGTTTGAATTATTTGAGAATGCAATTGATAAGGTAATGACATCAGGTGTCCTAGGTTCGCGGGTAGCATTTAAGGATATTTTGACGTTAGTATTACTAAAGGTTAAATCGTTGGTAGATGGAAGACCTTCGGGTAGGGCAGACGAAAATGCCCATTCATCATCATCCGCTGCAGGTGCTGGAGCATTCGCTGCATGTGATACTGGGGGTTTAGGATTCGCAAAATCGAAAATGGAGCCAGATTGTTGAGGGGTAGATTGCCTTGATGGGGATGTGAGAGCAGCGAATGGATCATTGTTTGATGGAGGAGGTCTCGCGGCTGCAACTTGTTGCTGCTGTTGTTGCTGTTGGAAGAGGGATGGTTGTGGAGTAACGGGTTTGGAAGGTGGCTGTGATCCAAATGCAGAGAACGCAGAATAATCGGGTTTCACAGATAAACTTGAAGGTACCGGAGATCTGGTTGGCGTTGGTCCTCTGGCAGTACTATTTTCAGTCGTTGAAGACATTAAAGCAGGACCAGGAATATCTAGAGCTTGTTAGAATGGTGAAAGTGAATCACACATGGACAACTCACTAGTATTGTTTCCAAACCCAAGGGAGATGCCACCCTCTTGACTGTATGAGGAATCTCCCATAGACAGTCCCAGTAAGTCATTTTCTAAATCACCTGGTTGGGATGTGCTCGCCGGAGCATTATTCATAGACGAACTTCCATTGGTCTCCGGCTCTCCATCAAAGTCGATCAAGGAAAGTTCATTTGCGGAATTCTTGCTAACCCCTGTACTGGTACCAAGGGTGCCCTTGGCAATCTTCGAAGCTGCATCCACATCGCCCTTCTTCATCAACTTGTACCGCTCCACAGTACGATGGATACTATCATTAATTTCAAGAAGCTTTGCGACAGCTTCATGATCATCCGATTCCTCTTCGCACATCTTCTGTATTTTGGGGTGAGCACTTTGAAGAGCTGATGCAAGTTCTTCGTAGACATCGCCCTCCGTCATAACATCTCCAGGCTTGAATTCTTCCAAACGTTCTTCCAGTAATCTCGCTTTCTGTTGTACTTTTCCGACTTCTTCTGCTGCTTTGGCTCGGTAATCCGTTTTCGATCTGGTATCGTATCCAGCCATAATTTTCATTAACCTGTTGGCTTCTTGCAAATCCTCGGGACCACCACGACGAATTAGTTCTTGCAATTTCGCAGATTGTGCCGCCTTTTCTTCTTCCTCCATCTCTTCGGCGGATTTTAAATTCTATGATATCGTCAGTGTCCCATCGAAGTAACCCGTACCCAGATCCATCACTAAACTTACATCGCTTGGATTAAGTACCGCAGCATCCTCCACTCTGACCTCCGGGAATACATATCCCTTGTAACTTAATAACCTATGCATATCCCTTATGAAACCTAAATCCTCCTTGTACCTCGAAGTCTGACATATCGTTCCCCTCCATTCTTCGATAGCTTCCAAGATCTTCATCTGGACTTTACTCGGTCTGATAGGTGGTCGTTCCGGGAACCTCCTTACCAATTCATTCAAAAACTCTTTTGTGCTAATTTGCAAATGAAATGGATAACCGCAATTCTTCACACAAATATCCAACAGAACAAGTGCTAATATCGCAACATTTGGGTTGCGATGATTAATATAATTGACAATTGCAATAGCTGCTTCCCGTGGCGCATTTCCCTTTTTCGAATTAATAAGGTCGGAAATTTCGAGGTTCATAGCAAGATTTGGCTCGTAATTTTCAGGGGAACAAGCTTGCTGGATATATCGTTGGAGAGGGGAGGGTCCTGGATCTCCCATCATGGAGAACCTGTCTCGTGCCGCCATTCTTGCGGAAGCTGCCTCCATTTGGAGGTATGTTCTCCTATATTACCAAGCGGAATGGTTATGGATTGTAAAAAAAAGTGTTGGTTTTAAGAACTTCGTCGATGAGCTGATGCGGCGCGATAGAGAGAGTTGTAATGAGCTCAGTGGGGTGGACACGATTGGACTTTGGAATGATGAGAGAGTGCTTAGTCATCACTATTCGCAAGGCTGGAACATTTCTTGGCTCCCCACCTCGATTTTTATATCACATCATACATTTACTTTCTCTTTTGTAAATAAATCGCCACATATTAACATTTATCTGCATATTCACATCATGGTTCGACACAAGAAAGATAATTTCTCTTCTCGAGGCAAGAAATATAGTAATCCTCCACGAACTCGAGGTCCTCGCAACAACTCCGACGATGAATCACAACCCCGCTCTTCTCGCCCTCCATTCAAAGCCGCATGTTGGGATCTCGGTCACTGCGATCCAAAACGATGTTCCGGAAAGAAACTCATGAAGCTTAATCTTATGCGAGAGTTACATGTTGGTCAGAAACATCAAGGTGTTATTATATCTCCAAATGCGAAAGCTACAATATCCCCGGCAGATCGTGAAATCATGCAACAGTACGGTGCGGCGGTTGTAGAATGTTCATGGGCTCGTACAGCAGAAGTTCCTTGGGCTAAGATAGGTGGAAAATGTGAGAGACTATTACCATATCTCGTCGCCGCGAACTCGGTCAATTATGGCAAACCTTGGAGGCTAAACTGTGTGGAGGCTTTGGGAGCTGCATTCTATATATGTGGATTCGAGGATTGGGCAGAACAAATATTAGAACCATTCAACTACGGCAGATCATTCCTGGATATTAATTCGAGTTTGCTAAAGCGTTATGCAGCATGCAAAGACGAAGCAGAGATAAAGAAGGCCCAGGAAGTTTGGATGGAGAAATTGGAGAGAGAATATAAAGAGAGTAGAGAGGGTGGCGCGGATGGTGAAGATGACATTTGGAAAAGTGGAAATACGAATCATAGATTACCTGAAAGTTCGGAAGGTGAGGATGAGGATGAGGATGAGGATGAAGAAGATGAAGAGGGAAAAGACAGTGACTACGAAGTCGATGGAATTTATCTCGGTAAAGAACAACCAAAAAAGAAACCCATACCCGAAGATGATGAGGAGGAGGAGGATGAAGATAAGAATCCTTTTGCCATCTCAGATGATGAGGATGATGAAGAGGAAATGGCAGAACTTCGACGAAGAGTCCTAGCCTCCAAACCATTTGCCAACCCACAAAATTCCAGTCAAAAGGTCGCACCAGAAAAGATCTCAAGGCCAGTACCATTGAAAGAAGATTCCGAAGTCGAAGCGGATTCGGATAATGGAGAAGATGATGAATTTGACAACATCATTGATGCTACTCCTGTCACCGATAGGACAGGTATAATAGCAAAAGAGAAAGCCAAGACCGTTTCTCCAACCATTGCCAGTGCTACATTTTCAAGGACGGTCGTTGGGGCACCAAAGAAGTGGTAGCTAAGAAGTGGTAGGTAGCTTTATCACAAATTCAAACAGATCTAAAGCTCTCCCCCTTTCAAAGCCTATGATTATCCCAGTTGATATCATTGTCCCAATTCATATTATACAATCGCTCTCATATCCTCATATTACCATACAATCTTACCATATAGCCATATGATTGAGCCTAGTAAAGAGTGCCCACGCCATACAAAAACGGTCCGTAGAAACCTTGGCACGATGATTCTCTCGCTGGCTCTGAAATATTATGACTTTCGCCACGTATAGAGCATCTTAACAGTGTGATCGAACATATGGAGACTGGTCGATTCAGAGAAGGCCAGTACAATCTGCAAGGAGTAATGGTATCCGTTCAGAGCAAGTTCAATTTTCCACAAACAATGTCGTCAGAAGAACTGATCGTTGAAGTATAACTTTGAGTAGGCACTGGGTACGGTTGCAATATGATGCGCAGAGTCGAGTCTTATTATATCAACACTACTGCGGAGCAGAACGAAGTCCTCAATGTTTCTTTCGACATGCATTTTTGTTAATAGAGACATCAAAATCGGATTGGCTTAGTGCAACGAACACGTCACATGCTTGTGTCACTATAAATGATAACCAACTTTGCTTCTCGATCTCTGAAACTCCTTTAAATATAATCCCTTAACACGGAGCGAACATTCTTAACACTTAGAATGTTACTCTGCAGCCTTCACTATTCCGGCTTGACTGGGGAAATTCTTGATCTTATTATACACACGAAATGATTGATAAAACATTGACCGAAATTCGCAGTGTCTGCTGGTTCCCATGGCTCGATGTCTATCCCAAGGCTGAGGATTCGCTTTACAGGCTCGAATGTTAAAACATATTTAATTTTGGTGACAATCTATGTAGCTAGCTAGAGATCCATAAATGATTCGGTCTCAATTACCTGAACGTAAATTCTGGATTGAACATTCAAACATCATTTTACAACCATACATAAATTCAACATTAATACAATCTGCCCTCACAAGAGTGGTCCAGATGAGAATAATACAACTCAGATTACTTCATTCTACAACCATCAAAATAATATCCCCCAAAGTTGTAATCAAAAATACTTTAGAACAATCTAGTGCTACGCCGAAAGAGACAGTAGACCTAAAATGGTTTAGCCTCATTTAAACGAGTTCTCCTATTTCAACCAGACCCAAGATCATCACATCATGTACCGACACTAAATGTCTAGTCTATCACTAATTTCACAGCCCTAAATGTCTCCCAATATGTAGTTGTACAAATTCTTACCAGAGAAAACTCTTCTCCATTCTTTTCTAACCTCAACCACAAATTCGGCTTAATTCCCCTTCTCGGAATTAGTATAATGATATCCCCGCCATCCAGAAGACTATCGAATTGAAATATCTTAAATCTCAATTCCTTGTAACATCAAATCACAGTTTTCTCACTCACAATCATGAATTCACAAAATTCGATTTCGAAAGTTATTTACTGGTTTTGGGCTCTATTCGCTACATCTAAGCCTAAGAATCAAAATTCCACAGAAATAATTGTGAATCAGATTCAAGAACGCTATAGAAAAGATGCCATCGAAAGCCGTCGTCAAGTCATGAGTACGAAGCAGAGAATCAATATATTGGTGGAGAAAGTTTTGCTCTTCATGACTAATGGAAATGTCCCTCAATAACTATCAAGGATTGCTTAGTAAAAACTCGTGCGTTATACTCATTCCTTAATATCTGTTCATGGGGTTTAGCTAATTTTCCATGCCGCAGATTGAAGTACTTTTTATGAGCATTAAAGATGTTCAAAATTATACCACTGCGATTGAGCTTCGGTTAGTAATGGGCTCAAAGGTCTCAGAGGCTTGATGATTCTGAAAATTAGGAGTCTAGCATGAGATAGAGTTATGGGAGTTATTTGGGATTGCTCATACTGGGATGTAGTTGTGCCATGTTTATAAGATACCTGGATGGAGAGATATTACAGTCAATCTCTGTGCGGGAGTGAAATATTTTGATCTAGATACCTACAAATAAATTAGATTTCATTAACAAGTAATTTTGAAGATATGAAGTATGCAATTGCTATCGAACAATTAAATTGTGATAGGTTCCTGCTGATGCGATGACCAAATATCCAGCATGAGAAGGTACAGATAACCCTAACTTTCCTACTGACCAAGCCCTTGTCAGAAAATGAATTAAGCCCATACAAACTTCGACATCGATTCATGATCACATGATTCTGAAGATACGGAACCGTAGATTCGAGAGTGAAATCTTTAAGATCCGTTACGTCGCTAGCTCTCTCTAGTACGGTCAAAGTTTATCCACCAAGTCTGAATAAGCATCAAATCAAGCAGCGTATCTAACTCTGATACAATTGCCTACATAAATAGATCTTTTAGACAACCCCGTCAAGTTCTTATGAGATTCCATCCTTAAAAGTTTAATAAATCCACATCCAATCGCCCAAACATCATTTCCAAACCACATCCAACGATTTATCCGCACATAACACCACAACTGAGTTATCAAGATGGGCTGTTTTTGTATCTGAACTTTCTTCAAGAAGTTATCTCACAAGCGACATCAAAAATCTATCCAAAGACAGGACCAAAAAGATGCCCAAATCAAAGTCGATGAAGAAACCAAATTCAACACTGGAATGAACGCTCGAAGTGAAGTTATTATCGAACCAAGACCAGTGATGGAAGTGATCACTGAGGAGGGATACGAAAGAGGAGTCATTATCGATCATGAAATGAAGAGAGAAGCAATCACCATTACCGTGAATGATTTCGATGGAGTAACACATATCCAGGAAGTCATTCATTTCAATCCCTCAGTCTTCTCGAATGAGGTTTCAAACCCAATCAGAGTCGAGACGACGGAGAAAGAGCTTAATAATGGATCTCGAGAAATAGTAGAGATGGTAGAAAATAATCACACATCTATCACCAAAGAATCAAGTGATAAGGGAAGTCTAGAAATGGTAGCCATAGATATGGATGGACAGGAAACACGCATCACATGGCGAGGTATCATTACACGAGAGCGAAAGAAAAGCGACGAATCTATGCACTAGTTTCTTGGGGAATCTAGGCATCTTCGATAGCGCGTCGGTACTGGAAAAATCATCGATACCATGGATGGATTTAGTTAGTTGGTAATGATATAAAGTTTCACGCTTCAAAGTACTAGTGAAGTGACAAAAGTGACATATCTATGCCTCATGGAAGTATTTATTCAGCTCTCCTCCCCTTGAAATATTGTAAGGTCATAATTCACACATCAGATCAGATCATTACTTGTAATTGACACAAAAATCCTCATCAAATTCTATTCTACTATAAATCCAAATCTAATTCACACCTCATTTATACACTATCTCCACCATCTCACCTCCACCCCATCTAAATCCCAAAATGCCTTTCTCAATCCGCTCATCTTTCAACCGACTATTCGGCCACCACTGCCCTACCTGCCAAACCGGCATATTCAACCCCAAACTCCCCAAAAAGACCCCCAAAGAAACCATCTCCTTCCAATCAATCGTCGAAGAACACTTCACCTCCATCATCCGCGAGGATCCCCGAATCATCAAACGAAGACTCCACGTTTTCGTCGGCCAACCCATAACTCTGCACCTCACCGTTTCCGAAAATGAACATGTACATGAATATCTCTGTTTCGATTGGGGGAGACCGGAAAGCAGGAATCTGGATTTCCAGGAGGATATAGTTAAAACGCAAGAAGATCTTGCGGAATCTTGGCAGGTGGCCGAGAGGACTTCGCCGAAGGAAGGAAAAAAAATGGTTGTTAAGCGGGGGTTTGTGATTACTCCTTTGGAGACTGAGATTTGTCGTGGTCTGTATCCACGGAGTCCTACGAGATATTGGAAGGCTAAACATACTTTATCGAGGGAATATGTGGATGTGTAAGTTTGAAATCACGACGTCATCTATTTGTATTTAAAGTGGATTTGGATTGGAAATTTCATCATTTTGGGGGCGCCGGGGCGGGAAAAATCATGCATCGCTGGAGTTCTTGGTGTTAATAAGGGTTCGATTGTTCTTGTCAGATTGAGAGATGTAGTCTCAATATTCTTAGTACATGAGCGTAGCGTTTCTAGAATAAATCTGATATCATGAAAATTTTAAATTGACTCTTTCCCAAGCGTGAGGAGATGTGACTAAAATGCCTAGTTTGGAGCTAAATGGGTACTAATCGATATGCTAAGCGAACTCAATCTCGTCAAATCCCCCCCTTGATTTTTCGACTTATTTCTCGAACTCTAGTTGGACAATGAAACCAAACATATCGGCGGATTAATTTTTGAGTCACCAGCACTTACTGAAGTTTTGACAGATGGTGGCAATCCGCCTATATGTGAGTTGGAAATCTTAGTCTTCAATTGCAGAATCAACTATCAGGAGATTAAAAGTTCGTATGGACACTATCAGTAGACTTAGAGACACTAGGAAGCGAGGGGTCAATTTTCTTTCAGGTCAAATGATGAAGATTCTAGAAGAGAAGGTATGTTACGAATAGTTCTGACTAGCCATAGACTAGATAATAGTACAAAAGCTTAAATCCCACAAAAAATATATATTGGAAATACAATTCCAGTCCAAACCTTCCCCTTCCATCATTTTTTAATACATCTTTCTTTCCTTCATCACTCACATTTTCTCCACCATTTTGAACGAACAACTTATGGAAATTATTGATCCAACAACAATCAAGTCAAACATGGATATGATCATCTCCTTCATTCTAGGCGGAAGCCGATTAAGATGCGCCGTCTTTATATTGACTTTCCTGGGCTGCATCGCTATGTTCGCAGTATTTAGATACCTCATGCACGTAGAAGAATATCTAGTATCCATCCGAGCAGAACCAAACGCAAGACAAGAGAAAAAAGAAATCCAAGAATCTAAAACAAGAGCACAAGAAGATCGAACCACAATGGCAAAAGCAGAAGAAACCTCAAAGGGAATTCCATGTCCAGTTGAATCATATGGGGATTGGAGAACGAGACCATTTTGGTTGGGTGTACCGGATGTGGAACCTTCGAAGAATATGGATATGAGGTTTTTGATGGAGGAGCAGATGTGGGCTGTGAGGGAGAGGGATAGGGTGGTGATGATTAAGAGGTTGATGGAGATGCAGTGTGCGATGAGGAGGAGGTTGGGATTGCGGGAGTGGAGGGGTGAGTTGGATGGGAGTGGCGAGATGGGGAAATGGGGTTCTGCTCATTCATCTGGTGTTGATAGATTGGAGAGATGATTCTCTGGAAGGTATCAGAGGATGGATCTCCCAGACATTTGGAAACATTCCCATTGTTTTGGGGAATATGACAAGAAGAAGGATGACCGGAGGTTTAGTAGATCAGTGGCCAAGAATTATGGAGAGATGCTTAGCGAAAGACATCTTCGAATTGGGTGTTTTCAATCACTAGATATGCACTCAAATTCTATACTTGTCGATGTGTACATAAACTGAACGAAAACAAACATGTAAGAGGGTATCCAACTTCCAAGAAACCCGTTTTCTTCATATCACTTTGAGATCTTTCTACTTCACAAGAACAATTTGTGATGATAGAGTGAGTACATATCGCAGACTCCGATACACATCAACACCCATCCCGCATATTTCTTCAAGCCTGAATTGAACCTACAAAGCCCCTTCCATCATCAAACACCGACCCGATCCGGAACATTAAAACATAGCATAGAATACCCAGATACCCAACGACCTGAATTCCGGAGACAGTTCTTGGTTTCTTGTCAATTCTTCTAAATTTCCAAAACCACAAATTGAACTAGAGGAACACATCCATCATCAAACACCGATTTAATTTTGGACATTGAAACGTGCTATACACTTAACCCAACGAAATAAACCTCCAAACCATCTCCCGATTTGTAATTTGATTGATCGAATCCTCCTCCTCTCAACATCTCAACCACTCACCTTATTGTCAATATTCAAAACATTCACAACATTCACAACATTCACAACATTCAAAGTATTCAAAGCATTCAAAACATACTCATCTCATCTCATTCCCTCCCCTCTCCTCCCCCCCATCCTCCCCTACCAAACTTCACCTTCATATTCAGTTCGCTCACTCACCAAACCGCCATCTCAAAAACATCACATCACGTCACACTTCAACCACACCTCAATCAAGATCAAAAAATGAATTCTCTGATATCAAATTCCGAATTATCATTTTCTTCCTCCACTAATCTAATCTCACCATCCCCCCTCTTCTCATCATCCATCCATCCATTCATCGACCCCTATCCCCATTGCCCCATGCTATGCACGCTAATATGTTTGATCAATCAAAAAAAAAAAAAGAGAAATAACCAACAACGAAAATCATTATCTGAAAGCCATTCAAACAATCAAGAAATATCTTATTGCGGACCAGAGTAGACAAACAAACAAACGAAAAAAGAAAGTAAAGTAAAGTAAAAACTCTTTCTCATCGCTCCTAGCTATCACATTCATGGTCTTTTGCATTCTCATATCATACACCCTTTTTTTTGTTCCTTCATGTGCCTGTTTCTCGTTCGTTATTTTGCCTTGACTTTTGATATCCGGTTCTCATCCATCCCAATTATCGTAGGCTAATACCTTTATGCTCGTACGTTCGTTTTCCAGAAAAGCGAATTGTGTCATGAGTATTTTGATCCATCCATCCAATTCCATCATGCCATTATCGTGAAGACTCGTTCGAGATTCCATTTTCGTTTAATCCAATCCCCCCCTCCCCAAATTGCAGTTCTGTCCTCTCAAATAGCATTTGCACCAGTTGCTTTGAATCCCTTTGGTGGCAAAGTCTTCAACTTTCCACCCGCAAGTTTCTGAGCAGCGAACTTTTCTCTTGCCAACTCGATAGCACTCTTTTGTCTCTCTCCTCCAATTTCCTTCTCACCACCTTTACCCTTTCCATGTGGCTTTCCAATTCCATCTCCAAGAATTTCCTTTCCAACAACAGCATTTGCATTACCATCTTGACTCTTCAATACCATCTGACTTTGAATATTCGATTTTCCTTGTGTATCACCACTCTTAACTCTCTTTACCCAATCCGCTCTTCTTCTCTTGAATAAATCCATAGACCAATTTCTCCAAACAATTCTTCCAGTCCAGCTATCTCTAAGTAAAGGTTCGTAGGGCATGAGGGACATGGCTATACGTTCGCAGAGAGAAAATAGGGAAGCTGATGAGGTAGAAGTTGGGGTGGTCGTGGTATGTAAAAGGGAATCCAAGATGTGTGTTCCTGCAGACGACAAGGATAATGTGATAATTGGAGGTTGAGGTGTTGGAGTAGCTCCGGCTGAAGGTGATATAATAGAATTGATGAGTTTGCGACGGAATAAAAGGTTTGAAGGGGTATTAGGTGGGGATGGAAGCAATGATGCTTGAATAATATGAGTTGTGGTTGGGTATAAAGAGAGTGCGAGAATCGTAGAGGTGGGAAGAGCCAATAAAGAATTCTGAATCAGTTGCGCAGGTGGTCCAGGAATCTTAAGCATAGCCTGAGCAAGTAATGATCCGTGAAGTTGAGATGGGCTAGGTTTTGGCAAGACAGGAACCGGAGCTGGTTTATCATCATCAGCAGCTGCTGGAGGTGGTGCTGTAGCTAATGTAAGAGTTTCGAGAGAAATGTCGGCCATCTTCAATATCAACTCATTTTTATCAGATCCATATGCATCAGCAATACTTTTTGTGAGAGCTTCAGTACTTGCACGTCGTACTTGACAACGTTCCAATAGAACCTTGATAATATTTGTACGTTGTCTGCCGACCAAACCTTCAATTTGAGGAGAAATTTCGGTTATCGCTTCCTCAAGATCTTCTTTGCTGAGACGATTCAAGACTCGAATGACAACGTAGGAAGCAATTTCGTTTCGTGCCAATCCTGCGATTCGATCTTTGAAGATTGCTCGATATATTTGTTTAAATAACTTTCCTGGACTATGTGTCATGATTGTTTCCAAAACTCTAGAACCAATTTGATCATAGACAATACCATTAACGAAGATGGCAGATTGACTACCTTCTACAGTGATGTCATCTGGTAGAAGTGTCGAAATAAGAGTCTTTTGTTCGGAATTACCACCCTTTTTGGAGCTGGGATTTGTGAGCTCTAATTCGAGTAACAATTGTAAACAAGGATTTCCAGTGGGATGTCCAACCAAAACCTGAATAAAAGCTCTGTCCATAGAAGCAATGGTATCCGAAATAATCTTCTCAATTGCCCATAAGAAAGATTCTGGCACAGTACGTTTATTGAGAGAAAATTCTGTAGGAGCGGTATCCAATCCATTTATACCAACCTTCTCCTTCTTCTTGCTTTGTAGTAATGATTTTGTCGAAGATTTCTCCAAAGGTCGCCCGGAAAGGATGATGAGTAAAACTCGAAGTGTATGGGAAGCGAATCGATCGGTAAGGAGAGAGGATAATTGTCCTTCAAGTTCGTCCAACGTTGCTAGAAACAAACTTTCCATCGACTCAGTAATCTCATCTTCTTTTGCCTCTTCTCCATCCTCTGCATCTGCCTTTGCCTCTGCCACTTTCTTCTCTTCCTTCTTTTCTTCTCCCGTAAGTTCCCCGGTAACAATTGAAGCCGATTGAATGAATAACGTTTCACAACAATGACTTGCGAAACGATGTGATACCAAATGAGGAAAATTTCCGGCAAATTGAGAGAACAATTTCTTTTTTTGCCGAGGTGTACTCAACAAAATCAATCTTTCCATTAATCTCGAACATGATTGACTACAAGCAATCTTCAATTCCTTTCCCTTTGCTTCCCGATATACATTTGCGAGAAAAAGACTTCGTTCTTCATCTGAGGGGAAATCGTTCAATTCGAGTAATTCGTCTGCTCTTCGAAAGTATTCTTGTTCTTCGTCCTCGAGTAATCCATAATAAGGTCGGTCAGCAACTTCGATTGCATTTGTACCTGTGGCAGCTGGGAATGAAGATAGACTTTTGTCGTTATCTAGACCTATGAAAGAAACCTCGTCTTCAATTTGGGAAGATCTTCGCTTTTTCAGATCTTGAGAATCATTATCATGATCTTCTTCCCTATCGGTATTTTCTTCCCTCTTTCTTTTTAAAGTGTCTCTTCTACCTCTTGCATGCTTGTTTTCTTTTGGCATTTTGGAGGGGATGTGTGGTTTTTGAGAGGGAATTGAGGTAAATCGAATCGAATTGAGTGGAACTAAATTGAGCCGAATAGAATTGAATGTAATGTAGAAATGAAAGAATGAAAGAGTGAGAATATAATGTAAATAGAAGATTTAATTTCTTTTTCTCTTTTTTCCCTCTGAATCAAGGGATATATGGAGGAGGATGGAGGAGGAAGTAGAAGGCAGTCAGAGGAAGTTGATGTAATTGAAGAATTCGAATCAAAAGTTTTGGAAATGTAAATTGCGGGCGCTAGCGGTTTATTGTTGTACTTTTTACCTATGAAGTAGTGGGTATTGTGAAATAAGCTTGTATCACAGCTGAACTTCCTTGGCAAAATGATGAATGAATGGAGTGGATGGAGTGAATGGACCTTTTAATGGAGACAATCGAGTGATGGATAACGAGTGAATGAACGAGTGAACAAGTAAATTGGTCAAAGTGTTGGATCGAAGTGGGTTGTAAGCCTTGTTGTGCCTTGTTGTGCCTCGTTGTGCCTCGTTGTCACATACCTAGGAAGATAAATAAGAAGAAAAATCCCAGCGTTTATCAAAGCGGTGAGATCTTCAGCCTTTTTATTTTTATTTTTCATCTTTTTTTTCCATTTCTTTGCTTTAAGTTTATTTTTATTTTTTTTACCTTCACTCGCTTGACCTTTATCTTCACTCGAACTTCACTTCATCTTCACTCAAACTTCACTTTACTCCATACATGATGATACACACCCAGGCCTAGGTACAAATCACCGCCGTTTCCTTTGGTCCGATATTCTGCCGTTTTTCTCGCTTTTTTGGGTTTGCTATGGCCCAGCCCAGGTAGGGTAGAAGGTACTGGGAAGGGAGGTATAAGTACTAGGTATAGTAGAGTAGGTTTATGGCTTTGACAATTCCAAATGACTGATGATGGTGAAGTGAAATCTTTGCGTCATGGGAATCGAATATATTTTCATTTGTTACTAATACAAATAGTTAGTCATCACCAGTAACATCAATCCATTCATCATTGACTGCTTGTGTGAGGTTATAATTCTATGCTGCCGGTACTGGTATACACATAACTGGTAGTCCATTACCTACCGACTAGGTATTCATCACTTCTGAGCAATTCGAATTCTCTTTTTGAAAAGTTTTTAGATTTCTTTGCTCTATTGATATTCTTCTCTTGATATTCCTCTATATACGTATATCACCTCTCCCTCTATCAAATCCTCTCCCTACTTACTATATACGTATATCACCTCTCCCTCTCTATAAATCCTCCCTCACAATGTCTTCAAATGTAACAACAGAATCCGCTTTACCACTCCGGGATGACACGCTTTCAACTGGGCCAGACGCTCCAAACCCATTGAACCGTGCCGATGAAGTAGAAGATGTGAGAAAAAGTCCATGCATTCATTCATTCCATCATCATCATTATCATTACCCTTCAATCTTATACACATACCTAGCTACCTCCACATCCTAGCTACACATACCGTATACCTCATCTCAATATCAAAAACCTTAATCCAGCCAGCCATGTCTTTCATCCCCCATCATCTCGATGTCATATCATAGCAATCAAAAGTAACCACAGTAACCATCAAAGTACACATCATCTAACATATTCAATCATCCTAGTTACTCAATGCCGTTCAATCTCTCATCATTCCATTCATCAAATCGGCCGATGAAGATGCCATGACCAAACACACCGGTCATGGAAAAGCCATTCCAGGTGGAGGTCCTCGAACCACTCTTCTCGAACATCACAAACCAGAGAAATTACTCCAACTGCTAGATTTCAATCTTCCCATCAATGGAAAAGGAAAAGAGGGTTTATTATCATCCATCGAGCAAGTGCTCAAATACAGTGTGAATACGTGGGATCAAGGATTCTTAGATAAACTGTATGCAAGCACCAACGCGGTACGTATTCATATGCATCTCTCTGCATCCACAATTGAAGCGGTGAAAGTTACACATTCAAAAGTACTTCAGCTGAAAACTTGATCGATAGGTAGGAATTATCTCGGAATTAATACTGGCCGTTTTAAATACAAATGTAAGATTAATCCTTCATGGGTCATGTCTTGACTCCTGATAACCTTGCATATCATCCATCATGTCAGCCCTATACTAAACTCATCAATAGGTTCATGTATACCAAGTTTCCCCAGCCTTGACCATTATTGAAAAAACCACGGCAAAAGCTTTTGCCAATCTTTTCGGTTTCAATGGTCCTCACGCAGGAGGTATCTCAACTCAAGGTGGTTCGGCTTCAAACACAACCTCCATGATCATTGCCCGCAACACTCTTTTCCCAGAAACAAAACAAAATGGAAATGGAAATCATCAATTCGTTCTCTTCACTTCGGCTCATGGTCACTATTCCCTGGAAAAAGCAGCTCAAATGTGTGGTCTCGGATCCAATAACGTGATTCCCGTCCCCGTCGATCCTCAAGGTCGTATGATCCCCTCTGAACTCGACTCCCTCATCAAAAAGAGCATTTCCGAAAACAAATCTCCCTTCTACGTAAATGCCACAGCCGGAACCACCATCTATGGTTCCTACGACCCCTTTACCGAAATCTCCGCCATCTGTAAATCTCACAACCTCTGGTTCCACATCGATGCTTCATGGGGTGGTCCCGCCATCTTCTCTCCCACCCACGCCTCCAAATTAAAAGGTTCCCACCTCGCCGACTCTCTAGCCGTAAACCCGCATAAAATGCTAAATGTCCCCGTAACCTGTTCCTTCCTCCTCGCACCCGATATCACAAAATTCCATAAAGCAAACACCCTCCCCGCAGACTACCTCTTCCACACCATCGAAGACGGAGCCGAAGTCTGGGACCTCGCAGATCTCACTCTGCAATGCGGTCGTCGTGGGGATTCCCTCAAATTGGCTCTTTCCTGGATCTACTACGGTACATCGGGTTTCCAGCAACAAATCGATCATGCTTTTTCCGTGGCGGAGTATTTTGCCCAGTTGGTCGAGGAGCATAGCGATTTAGTACTTGTTTCTGCAAATCCACCGCCCTGTTTACAGGTTTGTTTTTACTATGCGAAGGAGGGGAAATTGGGGGACAAAGAACAAAATACGAAAATCACACAGGACGTAGCGCAGAAATTGTTGACAAGAGGATTTATGGTGGATTATGCGAGTGGGGAAAAGGGGAAATTTTTCAGGGCGGTGGTAAATGTTCAGACGAGACGGGAAATAATGGAGGGTTTGGTGAAAGCTATTGTGGAGATTGGAGACGGGGTTGTTGTGTAGATTTTGTAAGAGAAGGAATTGGAAAGGAAGATTGGTATGAGAACTTTTCATTGTTTTTTCGATGTTTTTTCGAGAACTAAATGATTAGATAGATATTTAGATTTCATCATTCCACATAATCCAATCCACACAAATTACAATAAGAAGACATCAAATCGATTATTTATATCAAATTCCATTATAAAAGCGTCATTAACTAATAACCATCCAACGAACAATACTCCATCTCTCATTCCCATCATCCAAAACTCCCTTCCCACAACCCCCACCAAATCAAAAATCCCCCCTCTTCAAAGCCGGTTGAAACATCGAAATAACACTTTTTCTCCACCTCCCTCTTTCTCTTTCTTTTTCTCTTCTCCCCTCTGCATCTCCATCTATATTCCCCTCTCCCTCCTCATCCCCATCCATCTCCTCAATCGTAATCCATTTATCATCTCCTCTTCCCCTCCCCATCCCTCTCTTCTTCTCTCTCCCTTTCTCCCTCTCCCTCTCCTCTCTCCTCCTTTCCATCCCCATACTCATCCCCATTCCCAATCCCCCAATAGTAAACCTCCTCTCTTTCTCTTTCTCCTTTTCCTTCTCCCTTCTCCTCTCATCCCCTTTCCCCAACCCTCCAATAGTAAACCTCCTCTCCTTCCCCCTCTCCCTCTCATCCCCAAACCCTAATTTACTAACCCGATACCCTCCATTCCCATCATAAGTCCTTCTCCATTCTCGATTTTGGGTGCGTTCTTCGGCGGCGGTTTTGGTGCTGCTGTAGAGGTAGGTGAGGGCTGATTTCATGGTTTTGTTTCCTGAAGAGGTGGGTTTGGGGGTGTGGGTTTTTAAGAGGTGGTTTTTGTGGGTTGATGGAGGATCGATGTGATGCGATGGGATGTGATGTTATTTGTATCTCTCTTCCTAGCGTAGATGAATGGATGGATATCAATATGAAGGTGTGGATGTGTAAATCTATAAAGCTGATATGATCTCGAAACGAGATCTTGTTTTGTATAGCAGAGGTTTAAGGGTTGTAGGTGTTGGGTGTTGGGTAATTATATCGTCGAGAATTTTCAGATGTGATAGAACATAACACAATAAATATAAATATAAATAAATCCAGATCCAGATCCAAATCCAAGGAGTCCGAAAAGAAACAAATTAAATTAAATAGCCAAATCATAATTCCCAACGCAATACGCAGATAAATAGCTAGACTAGCCCCTCCCCTCCCCTCCCCTCTCCATCCCTTCTTCTCGTCGATCAGTACCTACCTACCTACCTACCTACCCACCCCATCCATCCATCCGATGCGAAAACATCAGTGACACACACACACACAAACCTCGCAACGAAATCTTACCTCTCCCCTTCCCTCCACTTCCTTCGTCGATCAATCATGCATTATGCATTGTGCGTCGAAACCGTATAATCTACCTAGGCACGTACACATACATACCAAACTCCACCTATCTCTCTATCACAGTATCACTCTAGAAGAAAGTAAAGTAAAGTTTCACCCCTTCCATCCTGAAACAACCACCAAAACACCATCTATCCATACCTACCCATCAATCCCCCACCCACCCCGTTTCAAAAACTCAAATATCAAATATCAAACATCAAACATCAAACATCAGACGAATCCAACAATCAACGTCCAGATTCCATGCGAAGTATACAGAATCCCAACTGACTGATGGTCAGGAAATGGGTTTCGTTCTTTTAAATCTTCGTTTCGTTTCGTTTCGTTTCGTGTCAGAGCACAGACTTACTTAGGTACCTACCTAGGTATATCATACTCTACTGTAACATTAACATCTGCATTAACATCAGCATTAACATTAACAGTAACAATTACAGAGTGTCTGAATGAGTATATGACACTTCCTATTTCATTGAGAACAATTCGAGCGAGTAACTACCTGAAGAAAGGAATTGGCTAGCTATCCTCTGAACTCTACCTATCCATAGGAGAAAAAAACAGACCAGAATTGACCACTAGCGAAACCCCTCTCTCAACAATTCAATTGTTCCATTTCAATTCAGAGAATTATAAGTGTAAATAGTGTTATGACTAAAGACTTCCTCAAGGTCTGTTTAACACTATTATCTCTCATAACTTTATTCATAGTTGATTTATTATCGAATTTATGGGGTGATGAATTTTGACCTATTTTTTCTTACATGTACCTAAGTATAGGATGTGTTCAATAGACGAGGTGAGATAAATCCATCCATCTCTTCCGATAAAATGAAATGAATTCAGAGAATCTTCGATCCATACAAGAGCAGTGAGTGAATTGAGGACAGAATCTACTAATCTAATATGTATACATAAAAACCATATGTCCTTTCATACTTTCATGCGGCATAAACTTTTTTCATCCGTCCATGCATTCATTCATCCATCTCTCATTTCTCATCTCTCATTTTCGACTTCCGCAAATGCGAGTGGAAATCTATATTTATACATATCAAATCCACACAACTACTTCTACAAGAAATTACAAATATCTCTTCTCCTGCTTCTCCTCATAGGCCTGTATTTGATCTCCGATTTGGAAGTCTGTCCATCCTGAAAATCCCATACCACACTCACCACCCTTTTTCATCTCTGAAACGTCTTTCTTTACATTCTTGAGAGATTCGA
Source organism: Botryotinia convoluta (assembly GCA_004786275.1). Taxonomy (NCBI): domain Eukaryota; kingdom Fungi; phylum Ascomycota; class Leotiomycetes; order Helotiales; family Sclerotiniaceae; genus Botryotinia; species Botryotinia convoluta. The sequence continues at coordinate 165,997 of PQXN01000037.1, read as the reverse complement.
GTTTACCTATCAAACGAGTTAGTATATTGAATCTTCATTACCCCTCAGAACGAGAGCTGGGAAATGGCAAAGTAATGATAAGAATCAAAAGAAATAATAAGCAATGACATACCATCAAACACCTTCTCCCCATCTCTCAGCACCCTATATCTATCATCCTTAGACACGGTACCATTACGAACCTTACAACCTGCTACACTCCTATATTTCCTTCCCTTGATATTGATATCGAAAATCTGTGCCACAACAGCTTCGCCCAATACTCTTTGTGTAACCAACGGTGGTAAGAATTTCGACATCTCAGCTCTTACATCATCCATCAATCTATAAATGATGTTATGATCCAAGATCTTAACCTTGTTCTGCGCAGCAAATTGAGCAATGTTCGATTCAACCTCAGTGTTGAAGTTGATAACGTAACCTTTTGCAGTGGCAGCATGTTCGATATCAGATTCACTGAGTTTACCGACTCCAGATCGAAGGACGATAGGTTCTACTTCTTTAGTACCAGTTGCGTTCAATTGATCGACGACAGCTTCTACAGATCCACTCACGTCTCCTTTGATGATAAAGTAGACAGGTTTAGGACCGGTAGGATCTTTGTTAGGAGTAGAAGAATCATTTTTCTCGCTTTCTTCGCCAAGAAGAGCAGATTCCTTCTCTGCCTTTTCACGCTCGCGTTTATCGTGTTCCATTTTGCGGTTCTCATTGATAGCTTCCATATCCGCGGCCAGTTTATCCCTTTCCTCTTTCTCAAGTCGGAATTCAATAACGCTTTTAGCCTTTGCTTCATCAGGAGCTTGAAGAACTTCATCTCCAGCAGATGGTTGTTCTCTCCATCCATCGATTTCTACTGGTGTACCTGGACCAGCTTCTTCAATCTCCATACCAGCTTCATTGCGTAGACATCTAATTCTAGCCCAAGTTTTACCAGCGACGATAAAATCTCCCGGTCGCATGGTACCTCTTCTAACCAAGATTGTAGCAACCTTACCCATAGACTTGATACTTGCTTCGATGACATAACCTTCTGCTGGACCATCTGTTTCGGCACGCATATCAAGAATTTCGGATAATGTAACAGCGGCTTCTTCCAAATCATCCATTCCTCTTCCAGTTTTGCCACTGACGCATACGACTTGAGTGTCACCACCAAAATCTTCGACATCGACACCATGACGAGCAAGATCTTGTTTAACTCGCTCAATATCAATTTCAGGCCTATCGATTTTGTTGATTGCGACAATGATTGGTACCTTTGCTGCTTTGGCATGATTGATAGCTTCAATAGTTTGTGGTTTAACACTATCATCTGCTGCAACAACCAAAATCACAATATCAGTAACATTAGCACCTCTTTGGCGCATACTCAAGAAAGCTTCATGACCAGGAGTATCGAGGAAAGTAATCGTCTTCCCTGAAGGCATAGGCACAGAAAATGCTCCGATATGTTGTGTAATACCACCATGTTCTGATGCCGCAACGGAAGATTTTCGTAGATAATCAAGAATTGTAGTTTTACCATGATCAACGTGTCCCATAATAGTAACAACCGGAGCTCTTTGAGGTAGTATTGATGGATCTTCGGCTGGAGGTCTAGCTTTCAAATCTTCAGATTCGCCTCTTTCAATGATAGCCTCAAAATTGTATTCCATAGCAATAAGTCCAGCATTTTCAGCGTTCAAAATGTGGTCATGATTAACACCTTCAAAACCTAATTCTTCCAATTTGTCGATGAAATCTTCAAGCTTGACTTTGAGTGCGACGGCTAAATTTGAGACACTGATGAACTCTGGCAAAATCATAGGGGTAGGTGCAGCTGCTTTCTTTGCTGCCTTTTCACGCTTTCTTTGCCTTTTGAGTTCTGCTCGCTCAGCAGCTAACTCACTCGCTTCATCTTCGTCTTGGTCCCGTTTTATTTCTCGCTGTCTCCTGGCTGCCTTTTTGGCTTGTTTACTGTGAGCATTTTTTGGCAAGGAGTGATCTCTGTGATTTGGATTATTCCCGATATCTTCGTCAGCTCCCCAACGCCCCGACAATCTTCGATGTCTCGTTTCTAATTCCGCTGGAGATGAAAATTCGTTGATCACTTTTTCACGCACATTCGACTCCTCCGGCTCTGTCGCTAGTGGACTATAAGTTACTTGTTTTTCGGTAGGCTTCTCAACCGAATCTTTAACTTCCTGATATTTCGCCGAATCAATCAATGGGCTTGGACTTGTCAAACCGGGAATCTTGAAACTACTTCCATCAGTCTTACCAAAACCTGCACCAAATGAAGGTCCGAAAGATCCAAGAGGTTTCAACATATTGCGAGCTGATTGTGCTGATTGAGCTGGACGTACGGGTTCAGAGTTTGTGGCGGGGCGTGAATTGAATATGGATCTGCTGTAATCATTGTTTTGCGAGGGTTGATAATCATTGGTGGGACTCGCTTGTGAAGTTTGGGCCATGTTATCACTTCTATTATAACTATTTGGCCTACTCCACATGTCCGCTCTTGGAAGTTCTGTAAATTGACCTCTTTCTGATGGAAGTCTACTTCTCAGCGGCGTGTAAGTCCCCGAACTAGCTTCCTGTTCTCTTTTGGCTTGAGCCTCAGTGATAGGATCTTGTGGTTGTTCAACTGGTGGTGGCGGTCGATTCTCTCCAACCTTCTTTCTTAATTGGATCCATTTGGATACATCTTCGGAGGGCTCGCCATTGCTTTCATTTGGAGTAGTTATTTCAGTTGAGTCATTGATTATTTGACTGGAAGTCTGACTACGAATAAGAGAATCGTCTTTTTCAAAAAATCGCAAAGGCGCATCCCGTACAGTGTGCTGCTTGTTCACCGCATGTATATCCATAGTCCCCTTCCTTTTCGCGGCGACCTTAGCTATCTCAAGTTTCTCCTTTTGTGAACGTGGTGGTGGTCTAAAGGCTCTATTTGTCTCGGGCCCCGGCCCTGAATGTATCTCGACTTTTCGTTGTTGACTTATACGGAACTCATCTTCGGGAGAAGGCTGTGCAGGTCGCTCTGGTTTGGGAGGATCTGGTATTCTTGACTTCATAGGAATTCCAGCAGCTGGACGACCGAAGCTAGCAGAAGGTCCTACTCCTGGAATTTTAGAACCTCCAAAGGCCGGTTTACTGAAGCCACTTCCCATTCCAGGTCCTGGACGCCATGGTGTGGCAGGTGCCTTGGGCTGCGCAAGCGGAGTTGATTCATACTCTTCAGATTCTCGTACCGCAGTACCTTCGGCGGGTGGTTTTAATCTCGAATTAGAGGATTGTAAAAATCGACGCTGTATGTGTGAAGTAGGGCCAATTGCTCCAAGTCGATGCCAACAAAAAGCGCATACTGATGGAGCTGATGTTTCCTATATTGATTAGAATATCATAAAACATAATAAGATTTGAGTTCCATACCGTTATTAAATTGCGACCCCTCCTCATGATTGCATTGTCGTTTCAATGAATATTTAAATAATTTTCATAAACTTGCCATCATAATGATTGAAGGAATTTACGGATACCGAAACGTACCAACTACGCATTTAATTATTCCGAGACACTGTTCCAGCCCTTCCCATTCATAGTCCATACAAATTAGACTTCACAACCACATAATTTTTAATTCATTCTTGTATCTACGGGTCATTATGCCTCCTAAAGCGAAGTCCAAGATGACTTTTAATACTACCTCTGCTAAGAGATCATCCCCAACCACTTTAGATGAACCTCCTGCCCCCTTTACACGGCCTCCTCCAAAGCTTCAACCATTCCTAGAGAAGCTCTCGAAGTATCATATTTACATTGCGCATATCGACAAACATCCCGCAGATTTCAAAAGGAAGATCTTCTTGGTTCCGGTGCTTATGAATGTTGCAATTGTCGTAGGACTCCTATGGCGCGCTTCTACTGTCTTCCCCTTTTACATGAAGATTTGTTTTTCAATGATGGGGAAATACAATGAGACAACCATTGAAACTCACAAGATACCATTGAATGATACAGGATACGAGATTTTACGTCGTGCTTCAATATTTATGATCGATTTACTTCTATATGTTTTTGTTTGGCCATGGCCTCGAGATTTCTTTCTGGGACGAACAATCGGTAACCCGGTATCATGGAGATTAGGAGTAGGTTTCCGCGAAAGAGAGATTGTTGTGCGCCGTAGTAGAAAATGGGATCAAACAATTGGGGACTTCTTAAAGGAAGATAATGAAACCGGAAAAGAATTAATGGCATCGAATGTCAGAAGGGCCATTGAACCATTATGGTTGTCACAAAAGACCGGATATTTGATGTTGAACAGAGAATGGGATTTGGATTGGAAAGCTATGATTCAGGCTACAAAACTGGTGGATAAGAAGACTATGGATCTTCAAGATTTCAAGACGACTGTTTTCGCATGGCACGCAGCTTATGGATGGATGATTCAAACTGAGGCTGCTATCGACCCAAATAGTAAGGAAGAGTTGGGAAGGAAGAAAATAACAGCTTTCAAGGAGGAATTGACATTGATGGGGAAGGAAAACCTTTTCTTCAAATGGATTGAATTGGTTCAGTTCGAATCATCGAAACCGGAAGGATTTGGTCCGGAACAACAAAAGGCCACAATGGAGAAGGCCAAAGTAATGTTCGAGTCACAAGGAGTTGACTTTGAAGCATTTTGGGAAAAGATTGGTGGGACTGAAGGGCTTCCTGGGATGGATTGATTTGGTTTCGAGATTCAGATGATACCCTATAGAACAAGTGATACATTTTCCACCAAAGGCATGAATAAGTATACAAATGATTACGCAGTGATCCGAATACAACATTCTGATCAAGTTGATAGGTTTGTGCTATTAATGGGGCACGGTAGAGCTACGCTCCCAACATACACAAATGTTGGTTACCAAACATCATGCTGATGCACCTCTCAAAATCCTAATTCCTACAAGTGTAGACAGAATGGTGACAAGTGGTACTTGAATAATCTTTGAATCACTGGCATCACACTGCTTTATTCCCGTCTACATCCAGTAATCGTGGTTTGTACACTGCGGTTATATGAAAAGTAGCATTCTAGTCGATTATTTGATTCATTTTGTTTGGATTACTGAAGTAGATTTGATACACCATTCTCAACTTCGGAAGCGATCGACATCATGCTCCTGCCGAAACCTGTTCCTCCCTACATTCGAAATGGATCCGCCTCTGAAGGGCTTCCACGCTCGACAGCCTGGGAAAGCTTTATGGTTCTCCATCGCAGCAATTCATCTTACAGCCCATATGCTTTTCCTAAGTCTCTACTACATCCCAAATTTACACGTCAAAATTCTGCATGGACACATCGCTACGCCATGATCAACGAATTTATCAGAATTGCTCTCTGCCTTATCACATATATCAAGCTTACACTACCTCTTTCAATGGATCCAGGGGCAGAAGGAGATCGATTTCTAATAATCAAAGCATAAAAAAAGAAGATTTATAGTGACATTCTTGCGATTGCTCCCGTCATACCAGCTACGATTGGAGGCACATAGTACCCAGAATTATTCTAATTCGACGAACAAGACACCGTCGTTCTACACTTTCACGGTGCCTCATTTATATTCGGATCTGGTCGAATGCGGCCGAGCTTCTCATCAAACACAGTGCTAAATATGCACTGCTTGTCCAATAAAACCTTGTCGGCGATTCCGCTTTGTCATTTTCAGTGGCTCTCCAGGACGGAATTACTGTATACAAGCATCTTGTTTATCTGGCTATCTCTCCATTTAAAATTGTCATTTCGGTAGATTTTGCTGGAGGAAACATTGCGGTTGCGTTGTTGAGACATGTTTCTGAGCAGAAATCAAATGGTGGGAATGGTTATTTCTTACCCAATCTTGTCAGTTGTACATTGTGGAGTCCATCTATTGATCTCCCGTCTCAAACTTGTGCCCATATCGATACGCATCGGAATTACATAACAGATTACCTAGCGGGCTTGACATTAGAATAGGGTATCAATCTCTGTTTCCCAGACCCAATGGAAATCACGGATTCTTGGTTCTCACTACTACCCCATTCATTTCCCACGCCAGTACCTATATGGATGGTGACTGAAAGGCAGAGGGAGGTACTTACCCATACAATTGTTGAGTTTGCAGCGGAGACGAAGGAAGTAGAGGGTAATAAAGTGGAGTTGCATGAATTTCAAAATACACCTCATGATATTCTCCTCGTGAAGAATAAAATGGGATGATATAAAGAAGCAAAGAATGCGGCAATTGCTGCAGATCGATGTTTAAACTTCCCCGGGAAAATTGCCAATCCTTGATGATATTAAATTGATGAATTGACTAATAACCTAAAGTACAGTTAACGAAATTTTGTAACGTGGTTTACTTGATGGAAGTTACGTGCAGAGGCTGGAAAAGATGAGTGGACCGTATCGCTCCGAGCTTTCGAAACTTTCATCCTTGCCATAATGTTTGGAAGTGATGAGTATATCGGAAAGTAAAATTCCATATGTCATCATTGTTGAAGTTATTATTGTATCTTGTCTTACCAATCCAGATATGATTGGAATTTTTCAATCCTGCATGTTCCTGATCTGCCTCTTTAGTTTAGAAGCAAGTACTCCACGATTTGTCCCGAGGTCATTTTTTCTTGTCCTAGCCTCTTCTTCTGATGTTCATTCGATATTCTGATTAGCTATTGGTTCTGTTCCTTACAGTTTTTCTCGTCAGCTAATGCCGATCCAAAACTCTAATGGTGTTCATTAACATTACTATCATCCAATCAAACTTCTTCACAGCTCTTTCAAAGTTTTTGTTGCATATCTATGACCTTTTTCCATAGGCTACATTCTAAGAAGCGTTCGATTAGTATTCGATAGCCTTGGTAATCTAATTTTATAAAGCACTAGGACTCGAGTACCGTCATTTCTATATCCCTATGACCAAATCACATTTCATTTACACTTCTGTTACAAACTAAGATGACGATGAACAAAGTCGTCCAAACAAAGTCCTAAATGGCATTCATAGGGTCGCTCTTCCAAGAGCCGCTAGAATCCACTCTACACTAGTACCTGGCATATCATCTCAACTCACACATTTTGATCTTCAGCTAAACGGGTTATATACCTAAGATGGCAATAAGCAGTGTGTATCCTAAGAGGGGTTGTCTTGTCATCCATAATCCCCTCTCTATAGCTTCCTTGGCTCCTCCTTCATCTTCGTCGCACCATTACTCAAGAGAGAATGTCAGCGTGTCTTTCATTATAGCGACTCGCGCTGAACTGTACCTTACCAAGGCAGTCAGTTTCAATTTGTCATGAGATTTGAATGTCATCAATGGGTCAACAATTTTAGCATTGAAGTCTACTCCTTTCAAACTCTAAAAACCTTGCACTCGATGAAGTATCTGCTTGTCAAATTCGAAAATCACTTAAGCTCAAAATATCATCTTACTGTCAACCATGATTTGTGGCTTTGAATAAAACCTAAACACTTTTTTATTTTTTTTATGTCTCTCATAAGCATTGCCGAGCGGTCATGGGACAATCTATGTTCAAATACCACAATTAGTGCAGATCGCCCATGAGCTAATTGATACCACAGAACTAGTTTCAGGCTGAATAGTAAATTCTATATGTGCGCCTCAGGAAAACGTCATTCACTATTCGAGATCATCCCTAAATTAGACTTTAAACATGATAACTAATTATATGCTTTATCTGATAGGATGAAGTAACCCCTATATTGATCGTTTTTTCTTAGCGTATAACTTCACGAACGCATATAAATATTTCCCCAATTTTTCTTCACGTTCTGATCATACCCAATCACTCTTTTACAAACATTTGCGAATCTATCATTCAATTTACATAATATACATATATACAATCGCTTTCTACACAATTGCTTTCTACACCATCTCTTTCTACCACAAACAATCAAATTCAACTCGACATCTACCAAATTATAACTATGAATCCCAACAACACCATGAATTCCAACAGCACCGATAACTTTTACGTTGGAATCACCTCCAAAAACAGCACTTGCGCCAAAGCTATCGCCTTGAGATCATGTATTCCAATACATGATGCTAAATCCATAAGTGACGAGCAAAGGCCCGCCTACATTGCAGGTGTCTCTATCGCCTTCTTCTTCATCATCATTTTTGCTATCGCCATACAAAATATTCGTGCTCGCATTGCCTCGAACAGAAGGTCTATGGATGAACAGAGACGAGTTGAAGAAGGGAGAATGGCCAAGGCTGTTCAGAAGGTCACTGGTAGTGAGATGGTAACTGATAGTGAAAAGACAACTGGTAGTGAAAAGACAACTGGTGGTGAAAAGGCAGATCAAGTTTCAAAGGAACCTGTCAATTCATGAGGACACGCAGTTTACCTAAGAGAATGAGGTAGAAGAATAAGGGATGGTAAAAGTTTGGGCTGTGATTTTCTCCAGTGCGGTTACGATGAACGATTAAGGAAATTTTGGATGATAATTAATGACGGTCTATTTTGTATGATGAAATGTTAAATAATCAAATACGGTTCTCATGAACAATTCTCATGAATTTCTCTTGTAACATTACTTATTACCTTGAAGACGTTTTTCTGAATGGTTTCATTGTCTCCGAAAAGATGAGGAAACACTGTTAATTAGGACAATAGCATTCATCGAGATTGACTGGGACCAGAGCTCTTGTGATCGACGCCGTGCTGGAATATTTTATCTGCTGGGTAAGTGATTCTGTGGCTTATAATTGAGCATTGAAAGTTTCACAAACTTCAGAGGTTGTCAATGTTCGAATATCGAAGGAATTAAATGACGTGGATGTCTTATGTCGTCTTCGAAAAGGCTGTGCTAGTATTAAGCATCCGTCATGCCAACTATAGACAGATAAAGTCTTGAAAATTTTCCGACTCATCACGGGATTCGACATTGTAATTGGTGATTATCAAGTCTTTTGGTGATTGAGCTAAATTGATAGGCAAAGTAAATCATTGACGCTAGTACTAATATGTTTGTTCTAGAAATTTCATCACAGACTTTGATCGGCCGCCCGAAAGTTTATTTTATGCCTTCCACCTATCAATTCTATCCTCATCATGAACAATCACTGCCCCCTTTAACAGACATATTTGATCTAAAAATAGTAGTACCTTTAACATACCTGCAGTGGCACAAGCTGGAATGTCATATCAAACGAAGACTGGAATTCAGAGTTCTGGGCTATCTTGTCCTAGAAGTTAAAACCTTCTTCCATCCAAGGCCTCTCTTAAAGCGTAAAAGTATACGTTGTCCTATAATCTCATCCTTTCCTCACTTTAACCTTGGAAGAAAAGAAAGGAACTGTTGAAGCTAAAGTAGTGAAAACATTACACCAAATTACTATCTAATCTCAAAGAATTGCACAACCGCCCACACGCACTTGCCATCTACCGTTGGAACTTTAAGTTTTCAATAAAGTTTTATTGTCGGAAAAATATTTCAACCAGAATAAAGTCAAAGTTTGTAACGTAAGTCGTAACACAATATAATATGTAATTTGGAATGATCCTATCATTATAGAAGCGAAATTGCAGTTGAATTGAATTTAGAACGATGGAAGTATTAATCTTCATCCCTATACAGATTAAATACATAGATAGATTATCCGTAACCGACCGCGATCATGAAATCACATCTCGCAAAACTTCTTCGCACCTTCTTTTAAGCGAGATGTCATATCTGTCCCCCTCATTTTAGCGCACGACTAGCATGAAAACTAAGATATTAGACTCATGAATCTGCCTCCCCCACACAGAAAGAGAGTTAAATCTCTTAGCTCGTAGACTAGATATCAGTAGTTAATATTTAGCACCAACTCAAAACCCAAAGGTAGAAGAAAACTGAAATTTATTATAATGACCTAGACTACCATTGAGCCAGACCATACCCCTAAGGGCATGAAAACCGATCTTATTGTACAATATATGCCTATCCAGGCTAGCTCCTTCCACTGTAGAGCTCATCAAGTACTGCAAAGACTTTTAAGTACTAAGATACTGAATTCTCTGGACTAGATTCAACGGTTTGTCTTTAGCGGGTAGATCTGTTCTTGGGACTTGGCTGGTTTGTAAAGAAATTTTCTATATAAAGGTTGCCCCGCCCGCATTTGAGAAATTTTACTGTCTCCCTCTTTGTACCAACATTCAGAAATATGTTCGCGCATACCTTTACGCATACCTTCACATATACCTTTACACACAAACCAGACATAACCATGACGAATCCAGCCAACATGACTTCTCCCCAAGTCCATCAATGTAGATCTTTATTCCAAACATTATCCTGTCACCTATCGTTACTATCACGAGCACTCAGCATCTTCACACTATATCTCTTTATCTCGATGATGATTACAAAAATATCCTTATTCTACCCTACTTCTAATTACAAAACCGCCACCTCTCAGCCCCATCTTTGGAAGAACACAGGAAAAGTTCTTGTATCGCTCATAATTCTGATAAGTCTAGATCTGGGCTTCCTCTTCTACTATGGTGTCTATCAAATTGCGAGCAAATCACTTACGATTTCAGGTTTGAAGCAGAGAGGAAAGTTCAAGCTCCTCGCATTTATGCTCACCGTCAAACCATACTGGCTTTTAGTTGGCGCTGCTTACGAGATTGGTGAAGTGTGTGCAGATATCACATTGGAGCATTTACAGAAGCTATTTGGAGAGAAGAAAAAGAACGCTACTGAGAACGAAGAGGAAACGGAAGATAAACTTCACTCTTCAAACTACCTTGAACCAATCTCTGCAATCATCAATTACATATCCTCACTACTAGACGGATTTGAATACAATATTGTCACAGGGTCGGACGAAACACACTCATACAAGAGAATAATATGGAAACTAAAGGGAAAATACAAAGCCGAGATCGATGCAGACATACAGAAGGAAATGGAAGTTTCTTCCAATCTCAGACATTCAGAAAGTCAATCCCCCTTGTCCCAAGCAAGAGAGCGTCTTTTCCTCGATTTTATGGACTTCGACACCAAGGAAGAAAGCCAAAACCATCTCGATAAGCATGCTATTGCAGACGAAACAATATCCCCGACTTTTTCTCTTCCTCCATTTCAATTTACTAAACTCCGGTCAACAATCATCGTTAGCCTTCCAAGCCCTCTAAGATCAAGAATCTGTGAAATGATCGACTCAGTTGCGCGGGATCTAAACCTCGTAGAGAGACATAAGGCTGTGCGGCTTATCATAGAAACCGAGCAAAATATAGAGAAATTGTGCATGAAATCAGAATCTAATATGCCACGAATGATTGAGCAATTGGAGGGATTGGAAAGAAAATTGAAAGATATTTTTGAAATGCAGAAATGGCTGCAGCTAAGATTGAGGCTGGCGATGAAGATGAAGCTGATGATGAAGAGGAGGAAATGGATTCAGATCTCTTGACTCCCTCAACTTCTTCAGGTGATTGGACACCTGTTGAACCACCATCGACTCCCTCGGCCCGCCCTGAACTTACATTTGAGGATGAAGAGGAGGATATGCCGTCGTCGGGTTCGTTGAAACCTTCAAATTTTTCAACGCCTTCGTCGCCTATCCCAACCCCTGCAATTCCCTCATCTTCTCCATCTCCATCCCCGTCCTCACCCAGTCCAACAACCACCATCAGCGGCCGTCCCTGGCATCTCTTCCTAGTCGATACAATCTATAAATGCAACAATTCCCTACATCATGAATGGAGAACCGCCGAGCTCTTCAACGCATGGTGTAGCAAGGATTACTGGTTTGCCGTTACAGAGGGAGAAATTGAGCTTTTGGAGAAATGGAAATCGTGGGCTTTGGATGATAGACCTGTCGATCAGAAGTGGAATTGGTAGATAGTGCGGATTGGGAATGTGCACCATGATTGATGAGCTGATGAATAACTCAGAGTCATGTTAAACGGGTGAGGATAATTTGTAATTAGACATAGATTGACATACAAGAAGTAGTGGAAAGTTTGATTTAGGATGAACATTAATAATAATAAAATTGAAGACCATCTTATGATCATTTACTCGGTTGTTTCAATTGTGAATCTACGAAAAAGAGGTATCAAAATCAAAAGACCTCTCAGTATGTGAATTCAATTAAGTATCTGGCGATCGGAAGAATGATGATTGACGATTTAGACAGTATTGACTTCATTGAATTCTTTGATATGCGACTGTCTGGGAGGCACCAATACCACACTATATGTAGCCTCAGCCTATCTGTTTCTATACTGTTCACTTTACCCCTCAAATAATCAACCCACAACATTCCCGTCAACACCCTCACACCACCCTTTAATATTTTCCATCACAAACCTCCTCAATTTCTTCACACTACTTATTCCATACCAAGCAATATGCGGACTCAAGATTAATCTCCCACTATCCCGCAACTCGCTATCTCTCGCTGCTTTCACTAGCGTACTATTTTCTCCGGCTGGTTCTTCTACATAAACATCCGTTGCGGCTCCTGCAATTTTGCCTTGCTTCAATGCATCTACTAAATCCTCCTCGTTGACTATTCCTCCTCGTGCGATATTGATGATGAGAGCATCTGGTCTCATTATTGATAGTTCCGCCGAGGCAATCATATTTTCAGTAGTGGGTGTCAAGGGGAGAGAGAGGAAGAGGACGGTACTGGTTTTCATGACGGTGGTGAATGGGGTATAGTTTGGACGGGTTTCGGATTCAGGAACACCTTTTCGTTCGCATATTTGAACGGTCATTCCTAGGGCTCGACAAAGGTTTGCTATTCGGTTTCCTATGATTTATTAGTTTTTATGGTTCGTGTGCTTGGTGTTGTGTGATTGCGGGCATAGTGTCCAATGGCCCAGTCCGATAGTGAAAGAACCAGAAGCTTTCAATCCCGGAAGCCCATTTGAGCACTCGGTTCTTATCAGGGTGTCCAATAGTCCGGACTGCAGTTCAATAATGAAGATTATTTGAATCTCCAAATCAATTAAAACATTCAAATCACTTAAGATATTGAAGTTGATTAGAATATTGAATTATTTTCAGATTTCTAACTGCTTTTAGATATTCAAAACTTTATATTATTGGACTGCAGTTAGGACTATTGGATACTCTGTTCCTCATACGGAATACATCATTCAGACTACTGACTACCTTGGTTTGAAAAGGAGATTGGAGTTCTATAAACTGCCATGTCACATGATCTGGCCAACTTTGACGACATCACCTAGGCAATTCCTCCCAATGATAGATGATGATAAGAGAAGCATGAAGCGAACTACCTTTCAATCACTCCTTCGATTTCGTCCCTTAAAAATAACCCCAAGAAGAATTAAACTGCAACCTTACCTAGCTCCCCACCCCCTACAATTCCCACCACTTCACCCTTGAATCCTGTCATCAATCCCCCATAGAAATACTCACTCAAACTTCCCTTCTCCTTCCATTCCTTTCCCTCTCTGGTTCTCTCATGCATCCCCACTACATTTCTTCGAAGCGCCATATATAACGTTAATCCATGTTCTGACACCGCTTCACTATTTGCCGCTGGAACATTGGATACTGAAATTTCATGTTCTTTACAATAAGCTATATCGATGTGATCTGTTCCGATGGCGAGAATAGCTATATGCTTCAAATTTGGCAGTTGGGAGAGAATGGTTGACGTGAGGAAGAACCGGGTGGAGATTAAGACATGGGCGGGTTTGAGATATGACATTAGTTCGTCACCTTTTGGAGGAGGATTGGGTAGTTCGGTGACGGTATAAGGGATTGGGAGAGATGAGAAATCTGGTGAGGGTGTATGGATTGGATCAAGACGGAGGATACGGAGGGTTTCGGGGAGATTTGGACGGAGGGTTTGTGGAATTGAGTCGACCATACTTGCTTGATAAATTGAGACGGGATTGGTCGATTAGATGAAGAGGTCTGCTTTTATCCGAGTTGTAGTCTTGCACGTAGTTTGAAAAGCAATAAAGAATCAAAATAGAATCTATATGATGAGGAACAAGATAAGAAAGAACGTCTACATTGTAGTAAGCATATGTCTATTTAAAGGCGTAAAGTTTTAGTGGAACCTTTCCCCACATTTGAGGTTCGGATGATTGTCCGTGATAGAAGGCTTAGCTTATCAGATTGGACGACCACCAGGAGGACATTACAGATAAGTAATGTTTTGCTTATCTTGCGACAAAGATTATGTGGATATCTGAGCTTGGATTGGAAATTGGAAATTGGAAAGAAATGATTGAGATGTTGTCGACGCGGTACAACCAATATCAGCCGATTTACAGCCGATGAAGGTAAGAGTCAGAATAATCCTCGATGAATGAGGCATGTACTTGCCATTCTTCCTGCAAGAGAGATACTGACGGCCCTTCATAACGAACGTGATCGTGGATAATGGTATGCAATTATAAAACAGGGATAAAGTGCAGATTTGATCATCAATATGATCTACTCCTATCCTATCCTACTCCAACGATATCAATCCAAGCCAATTCAATGGACAACTGCCATCAAAAGAAACACCAATGCAATACAATCTATGCCGCATAAGTTTCTCCAAGACCAAGCTGACAACAACTAAACAATACACCACGATATCTCCACCATCTCCGCTTCATTAGGTATCGCTTTCAAGAGTTTATTGAGTTCAAACTCCGTCTAACCATATATTTAGAATGGAAGCTGTGAACTCCAGACATGCAATCGATTTACATGCCAGAGTTCTTGGCAGCTACGTAGTTCTAGTGTCAGTACACCAGAGAAATTGATCTTAGAAGATGAAAAGGTAAAGACCAGAGGAAAAAGACGGTCATATTTTCCGGAAAAGAGAAGAAGAATTTTTGTAGCGTACCTTGATTAACACTGGCAGAGTCGAAGCTAACGACGTTTCCCTGAGCATCGGTCATTGAGGCAGTCGATGCATCTACTGCGCGTGCTGCGAGTTTAATAGCTGTGTTCTTATCAACACTGGGGAACAATATATGGCTTCATTGAAAACGAGAGCGGAAAGGGGACTGTGGATGACAAAGGTAGGTCGGCGTGTGGGAAATTGGGACAACATACGTGTGGCAATCGCAATGGCGACGAAAGAAAGAATAGTGACGAGTGTGAACTGCATGGCTGCTGGTGGGTATGTTTATTTAGGTATTGAGCGATAAAAAATGCAGAGGACTGTTTAATGATAGTGATGATTTAATGAAGTCGACCGGCAACAAGTAATTGCGTATAAACAAGAAATTAATCAATGATTGATAGATGAATAGATGTATAAAGAACGAGATGAAAATAGTGATAAAACGAATCCCCCATACTTCGAGGTCATGTCTTTATATCTTTTCTTCATCGAACCGTCAACATCCCACGAACTCAAAACGAGGATCCAGACTCAAACCTGCGCCTCTCGCTTCCCAAAGCCATCATCATAAAATTCATCCAATATTAAGAGATGATTTCAAAGGGGCACCTATCAACATGCCAGTCCCATGTCTACTCGAATCCATCGCTTTGCTTGATTCGCAGAGATCATGGTTCGAGCAGAAACTGGGGTTCACTGCATTACAAATTGGATGACAATCACATGGTTATGATACATCGAATGTATGGGCAAGGCTTACGTTGTATAGAGTATTATTTAAGCTCGTGCATATCCCTCAGATTTGCTGGGGGAAGTTGGGGATGATAGTAAAGAAAAACTGGATTGATGTGTTATAAGGTTTAGAAGAAAAAGGGTGATGAAACGTGGATGAAGTGAAGCGAGATGCAAAGAAGGCTGTCATCCCAACATTACCCATGAAGCTCCAAAACGATCCAATGATCCGATATAATAGGGATCTTTCATGCGCAAAGGGTTTTGGAAGGACGGGAATCTTGAGATCCGAACGGATGAACTTTTGAAGGCTGTAGATGTTGTAGAGGAATAAGGTTTTCTGTTGTTGTTTATAGATTTAAGGGGTAAAGGTCTCATTTGAGGCTGGGTGGTTTGGGAAATGATTGATGAAAGGCTACTTAGACAGATACCTGATATTGATCTGTAAGTAAATTGATTATTGCTTTTGGTCTGTAAATAGCCTTTGAGTACCTAGGTATTCGACTTGCGATTCGTATCATACTTGGCAGTGAAATCGTGGCGTCGGATGGGCTGAGTACCTGAATATCTCGAGATATTTGTCTTTGTACTTTGAAATGATGACATATAAGGAAAAATATCTTTCAACCTTAAAACAGGAGCTCTTTCAATTATAATTGGAAAAGAGGGGGTTTATTGTCAGCTGCACTTTCAATACAAAAGAAGTTGAAACAAGAACTTCATTACCGTCGTCGCCATGGTATCAACGTCACGTTTGTTGGTTAGCTCGAACCACTCCAGCTTCATGCTTCACAATGGAAATGAAATATACTCATCATTGATATGAAGCAATAAAAAGCAAGCATATATTCAATTACTCATCTGTATTCTTACCGACCGACCGACCGACTAGCGGAACCTAATGAACCGAGCAAGCCGGAGATCTCGGACTAGAATGATCCATCATCTCAAAGTCCGAATCCGGAATGGATAATGCACAATTCACAAATTATCCACTCAGATGGAGATTTATGCAAATCATAGGTACCTGAAACATTCATCATCGATTTCCACAAATCAAGACTAAAGCTTATCGATAACCCCCGCTATGAAGTCCCACAACACCCGAGCTCCTTCTACCGGTACTGACATTCACATTCACTCACAACAACCTTCCTATCAGACTTCACTTCCACTTAGATACCTTATCTCAACAACATCAATAACCTCACTTCACCAACTTACTCTCATTACAAAGTTTGTCAAGTACAACAGAGTTAGTTTATTACATGATTACAAATACAAATTCAAACACGAGTTCAAATATTCATACAACTACTTGTATCCATATTTGTATCACCATTCCTTAATATCCGGTCGACAACTACAACTCCTTTCAAATCCAATTCTCAACACAACAACAAATCCATTTTCTACCAATCCATCCTCACCAATAACATCAAAAACCATGGCAACTCCAGATCATTGTCTCTATTGTTTCGAAGTTTTAGCTGCTCATCTCGAAAAACGACAACCATTAGGTTTGGAAAAGGTTCAGGAATTATGGACATCTTATCCCAAAGGTCTCGAATTACAAAATACCGAAGAAGAGGAAGAAGAAGATGTTGATCTTCAAATTACTGGTTCCCATCCACCAAAAACAAATCCAAGACCAGATCCAAATTCTACCACAAATTCAGCACGTCATCCTATCCTCCAACGAATTACACGATCTGCTTCCGGAACCAGTACACCATCTTCTAGTTCCTCCGAACGAACATCTACCTCAAATTCTACATCTGTAACCACCCCCTCTAGTTCAACCACCTCATTCACCCCCATCGGTATCTCCCCTACTCCCCGTCAAACAACCCAACTCTCCCCTCCCCGCAACCTCCGCGAATGGTCCACCCCCCTCTTCGTAACCTGGAATACTCTTTCCTCCTCCTCGCAACCCCATCAACAATCTCCCTCTCTACGCGGCTGCATCGGTACTTTCTCCTCCGAACCTCTCCTCACATCTCTACCCGAATACGCAATAATTTCCGCCCTGCACGATTCCCGCTTCGATCCCATTACGCTGCGGGAACTTCCAACTCTCGAGGTTGCCGTTACTTTACTTACGGATTTCGAAGAATGCGCTCATCCGCTGGATTGGGAAATCGGAGTTCATGGGATTAGGATTAGTTTTTATCATAAGAATAAGAGGTTCGGAGCGTGTTATTTACCTGACGTGGCGGTGGAGCAGGAGTGGGGAAAGGAAGAGACGGTTGTGAGTGCGATGAGGAAGGCGGGTTGGGGAGGAAGGAGGGAGAAGTGGAGGGAAGTCAGCCAGTTGAGTGTTGTCAGGTATCAGGGAAGAAAGGAGAGTGTTAGTTGGAAGGAATATAATGAGTGGAGGACTTGGGTAGAGAAGCTGGACAACAAGGTTGAGACGAGGAATTAGAGGGGTTGGATATTACCTTCTAGATACTGGAGATAGAAATAGGAAGGGAAGGAATCTCACTATCATCGATTTAAGCGGGTGGTAAAAGTGTGCGGGAACATGGAATATGGAGAGCATAAGATACAACATACAATGATTTATGACAAGTTACAACAGATAGAGATCTAATTGGGGGGGAGGGGTTCATTTAATTCATGTTATTCCTTCTATTCATTCTACTTCATTTTCTCCCTTCTTCATACCATCGCATTTACTTCCCTCACTCCTACCGCCTAGTCGTAGGAGAATAAACAGCCCGGAACTAACCACTGGCAAAACCCTCCAACAATCCAATTGCTCCGTTTCAATTCAAAGAATGAATTTAGACAGTAAAGGTTTGTAGGGTCTTCTCTAGCGATCCATACATACTATACATACTACGTCTTCTCTCCACCTGAATCTCTGATACATTTAAATCTCGGAAACATCAATAGAATTACCTCAACCTCAATCTATCTCACTTATGTGGTCTAATGCGTTCTTGTGTGGTGCACCCAAATTCACACACAGTCAGTCACATCTCGAGCAGCGTGCTGGACACCGTTCTATGATAAGACTAGAGACATCGCGAGTAAGTTGACATGTCCTCACCTCGTAGCTCGCATTTCCACGCGCATCTAATGTTTCGTACATAGTTAGGTACATATACACTAGATTTCAAGACCCTTCAATGCATCCAAGTATTCGATACTCAGTTTATTAATCGCTAGAGAAAAATATAAAAAGCTCCTCAGCTCCTCGCTATATGCTTTCCTATCCTATGGTATATGGTATATGCTATTCCTTCTTTTTCCTTTGTGCCTTTTCTTTTTTTGCAATAGATAGCAGACAGTACTTCAGCAATGTATTTTTATTCCATTTCAATCCGTTCAGCCCATCCAACCCCTTGACATTGATTGGCATTTTACTTGCCTAAATTGACAAACCCAACCATTCCGTATCCATCCCGTCCAAGCGTAACCTTCCTCCACGTTATCCCTATCCCTATCCCTATCCCTATCCCTTCCCTTCCCTTTCCCTCCCAAATATAAAATACAAATGGATATCCAGTAAATCAACTAAGCAAAATCACTACTCATAAGTTGTGATGTCATTAATATATGTCGTAAGTTCTCGTCTTGTGTCGTCCATCTCGTCTCATTCCTTCTTTTCCAGCCACTGGCTCTCAGTCAGTATTACCTCCAACCACATCCCACCTATCAAATCGGTTTATCTCCAACAGGCGAACTTCCTTCCTATCTCCCTCAATTTTCCCTTGCTAATTCTTCTCCCATTTCTATTCCCTCTCTTTTCATATTCTCCACTTGGAGTCCCCGGCGGTAAAGGCGTCAATGGTTTCGTCATCGCTCTCCTAGTCCCCAACTTCTCCCTTTCCCCATTCATTTCATCCCCTTCCACCCCATCCATACGCACTCCCGATATCTCATCCCCAAATTCCCCTCTATCCATCATTTCCCTATCCATCAGCGTCCTCTTCCTTCCCTCCACAACCCGTCTAACGATCAACGCAAAAGTTTCTTCAATATTAACAATACTCCTCGCGCTTGTTTCCATAAACCCACAATTTCTTGCTCTAGCCCATTCTAAACCCTGCGAAGCCGTCACCTCGCGCGATTCTTGAAGATCGCATTTATTTCCCGCAATGATTTTAATCGGAGGCGTATATCCATAATCAAATCCTCCGCCTTGTATTAATTTTGCATTTGAGCTCTGGAATTTCTTTGGTTTTGAACGAGATTTCGAAGGAGAAGATTCGGCCTGCGCTCTTCTCCATTCTTCGCCCCGAACTTCTCCCTCCATAGTAACCAATTCGTCGAACCAATCCAGCGCATCCAAACTTTCCCGTCGCGTAATATCATATACCAATAAGAAAGCATCGCTTCTCATACTCCCATTGGCACTCTGCCACATCCCGCGATATTCTTCTTGGCCTGCGGTGTCGGTTATAGAGAGATGATATGTTTGGCCATCGATGCGTCGAGTGAGAGTATAGGAATCTTCAATTGTAGGGTCGTAGTCAGATGTCCATTGAGATTTGACGAGGCGGAGGGTTAAAGCGGATTTGCCAACGCCACCGTCGCCGAGGATGGTTATGGTTATGCGATTGGAGTCATAAGAAGTTGCTGCCATGGTTGGTTGTGTGGTATGGTATGGTGAGATGTTTGCGGAGACAAGGTCAGAGGGAAAGGGATTGAAGATTGATCGATTGGTAGGGTTTGTTTAAGGGCGAAAGCGGAAGGACAATTGTTTGAGGAGGTGTTTGAGGTATGGCAGAAGTAGAATTGAAACCTTCACTCGAAACCAAATCGGTTGTCGCAGATACCTGTTCTTAACTGAGCGTTCAATGTCCGTTCAATGTCTGTTCGTTCGTTCGTTCATTCATTCGCTCGCTCGTTCGTTCGTTCGTTCGTTTGTTTGTTCGTTCGTGTATGTATTGTATGCATGTATTCCTCCAACCTTCCTACCTTCCTCCACATTCACTCACGAATTCCCTTGTATCCTTTCTCCTTTCTTTTCTTTTCTTTTCCCAATTGCGCCAAACCTTCGATCCAATTGATTTAAAACAATTTGATCCAATTCGAATATCCTTCTTTCAACTAACTTCCGAAAACCCAATTGTCTTCTAGTCGAAAGAAGAAATTCCGCACAGACTGTAATATAAATATAATCTATCCCGCGTCTCTTTTTAATTCCAATCTATCTTACCGTTATCCCCTTTCTTTTAATAGTATGTCTTCTCTTCAATTGGGTTTGGCGTATATATATTCTCCTATTCTCCTATTCTCTTGAAGAATGAAATCTTCTATACATTTGTAAACTTTGGCGACCTATATGTAACGATGAAAAAAGAAAAAGAAAAAGGTGTGGCACACTCAACAATTCATTTGTACAACCACACCCCTCAATTAGTCTTCTCCAAATTCCCGAGACAAACAAGCAGACAAGGAAGGGCAGGACGTGAATGGTTGTGCGATTATGTTGAGTCAAGTCATACCATTCGATAGTAGATACTGGTCTGATATCAATCTACATGGACAGCTTCTCCCTGCTGTGCAAGGCGAGCGATGAATAACCCCCTGGTAAATTTTCTGACCTACCTATTGAAAAGACATTTTACTCTCTATGCTTTTTTTCCATCTGGTTTGACTCGAATGCTTGTATTGGGTAATCCGTTCTTGAGTCCCGAGTCGATATAAGACCTTATGAAGGCGTGGAAGAAAAAAGGGCCAATCTGAATCAAATCCTAGACTGAACTCTCCGGGGAAGGAAAAGAAATGGAGATTCAAGAGATTCGAGAGATTGGGTTTAATGGAATGATATGATAAAAGGTAAATATGCGGAGATATACCAGGGGTATGTGAACCAACAAACTATGAGAATTGAAGTATAAAAGGTAGACACAGGTAGGGATTATTTGAATGGTGTTGTGGGTAGATGGATAAGATGGATCAATGAACCTGTGGGTGGCTTGGTGGGCGGACGGCCGAGATGGTCTAATTGTGATTTGTCTTTTGGATCTTCTTTTCTCTTCCTTGGTACTTGGTCGGAGAGATATAAAGCAAACCATTCTTCGCAGAAAGACAAGCTTCTACATGGTGTCTTCATATATAGACGTCGTAAGAAAGGGGAAGAGGTTGAGATCTTCGATAAGCTCATTCGTGCGTGGACTGACCAAGTGCGGAATATGAAAATACTGGGAGGAAATGGATCAAAGGCTGCAAGAATCAACAAAGCAAGCAAGCAAGCAATCAATTGATCAATTAATCAATACATAAGTAGGTATTGTGTACAGACTATTCTTATTCTTAATATCTTTCCTCAAATTCCTTGCTTCATTCACCCATCCCCTCCCATTGAATTGAAGAAATGTACTCGAGTAGTGAGGAAGGTATTCAACTGGTTGCAAGCTGCACCTTGAATAGAATACAATCTCATCGAGTTGAGCTTCCTTTGCGAATAAACCACCATGGATGAGAGATCATTAGTGAGGCTGGTCTGGCCTGGGTTGGGGAGGTGCTTCAATCTTTTTCCCTCTTATTGTTCCGCTACACCAATTGAACATTTTAAACATTTGTTCTTATACTATTAGATAGATAGGTAGTGAAACTACTGATATGTATATCAAATATAATACAATGATATATTTCATCTTCCATCTTCTATCTCCCATCTCCTATTTCCTATTTCCTATTCCTTATATTCCATCTTCTATCTCCCATCTCCTATCTCCTATTCCTTATCTCCCATCTCCCTCACCCCTCACCCCTCACCCCTCAGCCCTCAAAAGGCCTAAGCTCACTCATCTCCATCTTAGAGGGTCCCTTATTAACCAGAATTGCATTGATCGTCACCATCTCCTGTCTATGATAACCATCTCTCACATGTGCATCAAACGTCCCGATCACTTCATCTTTCTCACCAAGTCCTCGAGTGCTTCCCCTCCCTGCTCCTTCTCCTCTTCCTTCAATTCTCCCCTCCCCTCCCCCATTCTCTTCATCTCCCTGATTTGTTCCATAAGAACTAGGTATTGTACGATGGGCCGTCCACAAAAGGCGCAGGAAAGCACACAAAAAGTAGGTTGCCGGAATGCCACAGATTAATCCAATTACCCATGGTGGTAACTTTCGTTTTATTTCTATGGACAAACCGTATTCCAGAATGTCGGTGGAATTCGAATAAGAGGAGGAGGAGGAGGAGGAGGAGGAGATATTGTGTTCGGGTGAGGCGGTTGCATTCATGGTTGCATTCATAGTTGCTGGCCTTGAATATCAATTTGTTGGTATAAATTTCGTGAACTCTGTGTTGTTTCTAGGAAACTATTCGCGAGGTAATTTTCGTGTTCAAAAAATTCTTGAGGACAAGTGTATCTTGTGTGAGAAACCTGTTTTTATAGTAATTGTGTTCTTCACTAAGAATTGGACTATGAATTAGCGGGTTTAGCTCCTAAATCTTTCTAGACTCGTGACCGCTTCAAGTCTCTCTCTTCCAAGAAGTGTCTAGCAAGTTGATATATCTTCATGCGGTAGAAAGAATGGATCCATTGAATACTGACTGGCATGAATTAGTATTCTCGGAGATTGGGTGTGTTGGTATGCCTTTACACCAGGTAGACAAACGACTAAAAATGACCATCATATTAGATTGGATGGGCTTACCCAATTGCCGAAAATGAAGATATAGGTCAGTGGCGCTATAGGAAGAGGGGGGAGGTTATCTTTTAATTGATTAATCAAGTAGGTAGATAAGTATTTGAGCAATGTTTCTAAAACATTGAATATACGCCGTTATAATGATGATAATACTTGTTTGGAGGAAAAGGGAGATGTAGGGTAGAGGTCAATTTGGTAGAGCGTCGCTTCCTCCACTGAAAGATCATCAAGGGCAATTCAAGTGACTTCCAATTCTGAGAAGAACATCGAGAATGGCAGAGCAAATCACTAGTGTGCGAGATTACATCCTCTTTTTCCTTCCTTTCCTTCCTTTTCTTCTTCTTTCCCCTCTCCATGCAAGCAAAATGTCTGCCAGTATGTACACTTTCATTACAGTCTTTGTTTCTCAAAACTATGAGGGTTTATGGTCAATAATTCATCACAGTCCCATCTTCCGCTTCAAATTCTAGTGCAATGCGAAGATTGATGTGATCTCTGTTATTGACATTTTCTTATTTGGTGGTTATGACGATCCATCAGGAATAATTGCTGGACATAGCCGTTTGCGCGTGGTTCACATCTTTAATTTAACGAATACTCCTGAAATTTTGTCAGATTCACCACTGACTTTTCTCTTTTCCAGATCAGAATACTGACGAGGAAGCCCCTCCCCCCCGTCCCCATGGCCTCGGAGCTCCGTAAGTCCAATTATGAGCGTTTTGTGCAGCGATGAAAATTCTTTAATAACGATGATTCAAATAGAATGGCGGAAGAGTTGGCGAAAGCCTACGATGAATTGTAAGAAATCATCCATTCCGTTTTTTTCTCTCTTGGTTTACAGCGTTGACCTTGGTGTATATATAGGGCTGAGCAGCAAGCTCATCGAGAATATTTGTAAGTTTTAACTACTTTTCGACCCGAGGACTCAGTCGTTTGGAAGAATGGAGTAGTTCTCTCAATTTTCCATAATCAAATACTTCTAAGAGTGACTTGACTGTTCGAATAGATCAAGTTTTCAAACGTATCCAGTTTCTTGGATGATCTCAGTCTCTCGGACGAGCTCAATGATCGGTGTGAAATTGGAGCCAGAAACCTTCATGCCAGCCATTGAATATCTTACTTCCAATTTCAAATTACCTTCGCTGACTCTTCCTCTCTTCTAGCTCGTATTATTACAAGGAAGAGTCAGTTCATCAATTCATGATGAAAATGCAAAATTGTTACTTACTTTTGAGAAAAATCGTAGACTGAGAAAACGTCTTCTCGCCGAGTAAGTTTTCTTCATGATTCCTCGTGTTACACCTGAAACTAATTGGTATTTCTAAGGGGAGTTGATGAAACATTGTACGGTTTGCATTTTTCACATTATTTACATCTCTTTTGTATTTCGATGAATACTAATAACAGCATAGCAACAACAATATAAGAGATTGGTTAGTAAGACTGTTGTCAAGTGATATTATAAGTGGTTAATATATATATTATATGCTAGCGCTCATTTATTTAGAGCAGAGTAAGTTTCCTTGTATTGTTGTATGTATGTTATTCCAGCTAACGCAAGTTGTTGAAAAGGCTGCTTCGTCGGAATCCGTAAGAATTACCCCCCAAATCTCAAATCTTTCTCAAGTCTTGTATATTTACATTACTTAATATTTCAAGCATTATGTGCACTTCATAATTATTGAATTTGATTCTAATGGAACTTTCATTCATCATCTACATTTTAAAATGATGTTTATCTATTGTTCATCCTATGAAGATCACCGAACTAATTATCTATTTTTCATATAGCGAAGCTAACCCTGGAGAGAGAACTCGGGCTTACCTTTACCGCAGAGGCCGAGTTTGGATTGAGAAACAGTAAGTTTCTTTCATGAAATTTGTCTTGAACATCGCAAGCCAATCTATGCTTTGTGAAGCCATGTGGCAGTTATCCTCGCTGGCATTTCATTGGGCCTCTGGCTCTTGGACTGGTACCAAATCATCTCCGTTAAAGTTGTATCCATGCCAAAATAAGAAATGTTCCACCCTTTTTTAGTGATCTTCCCTCCTCTTTAATCTATCCACGTGCTCATATCTCACCGCAAGCCCTGAAAATGCAATGATTTCCTTTGAAGTTTTCTCCTCTGATTGTTATTGACGGGACTTGCTATACAGTTGATTATTCGAGTTTCTTCGCTATATGCCATTTGCTGCTGCCTACTGAATTATCGGCCAAAGGCTGCGCAGAATATCCAGACGCAAATCATGCATCATAGCTCCAAGATCTAAAATCCCCTAACACTTGAATTCCTCCACGTCTAATGGAAATAAGCACCAGCTACCGCTTTAGTCTTAGCCCACGCCTTATCCAACGCTTCAAGAATCTCCTTCGACAATGGCCCTTTCTCCAGATCCACCAAATTCTCTCTTAAATGTTTCTCGCTGCTTGCTCCAATAATAATCTTATCCTCTCTCTCCGCCTCAAGTCCGCTATGATGTACCAACCATCTCAATGCACATTCACTCTCCGTTAATCCCTCCTTCTTCGCTGCTTCTCTGATGATATCCAAGGCGTCAAACATGGTATCATTCCAGTATCTCTGTCTATACAATTTACCCTGCATATGCGAATCATCGAAACGAGAAGTTGCTTCGACCGATTCCTGGTTGCGATGGTAGCGTGACGTTAGGTAGCCGCCGGCGATAGGGTTGAAGGCGTAGAAAGACATGTTGTATTTATGAAGACAGGAAAGGAGCTCTGGTTCAATGGAGCGCTGAATGGCATTGTATACACCTTGGTATACTGAAGGACGGATCCACTTTTTAGGTGTCAGTTTTGTATTTTCCTAATATTGAGTGATGATTGAAGAGACTTACGTTATTTTTGATGCAAATTTCCTGAATGTGTGCAACCTCCCAAGACATGTAATTACTAACACCCAACCTACTAAATTTTCCTTCCTTGTACAAAACATCGCACATGGCAAATGTTTCCTCGTAAGAAACGCTTCTATCTGGTCCATGTAGATAGAAAAGATCGACTTTTTCAACACCTAAAGCTTTCAAACTTTTGTCCAAGTGAAGTCTGAGATCATCCGCTGAATGCGTGATCTTGAACCCAGTCATGTTGTTAGGATAGAGTTTGGTAGCCATAATGATACCACGGTCAGTGTATGCGGGTTGAAGTCGGCCCAGATACTCTTCTGATGAACCCAGGCCGTAGACGCGGGCAGTGTCTATTTCGTTGTGACCATGTGACCTAAAGATATCAACCATAGAAGAGACATCTTTAAGATCATGGACTCGGGTTTGCATGACGCCTTGATAAGTTTAGTTCCAGAGCATTGCAATTCCGGAGGAAAGCGACTTGCCAGGCTTCCCGAATGTCATTGCACCCAAGACAATGGGTATCTTAGTCTTTGCTTGTGTTTCTGCACCCATGTTTGCTGATAGTACCTGTAGTTTTGTGTGAATATAGAGATTGAAGATGAAAACTCTGTTGAATTCGTCTAGAGATTCGGTGGAAAGCCGAGTTGGTTCTTTTGTAGGTTTTGTTCGAGATGCGAGTTGAAAGATGGTCAATTGAAATCAAATGGGAGGTCTAAGAAAGTCTTTATATATGTCTTCTCAGTACTAGTCAATAAATGAGGAGTTTATTATTTATTTGTATGTTGTCCCCCATCTGGCGATAACGGATTTTACAAGCAACTTTGGTGGAATTAAGACTTTCGGCCGATGAAAGAGATCGACCACTTTATTACCGAAAGCAGTAGGGATGTAACTCGAAAAATGACATTTCGATGATGTAAGCTAGCATCCATCAAACGTTTCTCCTGCATCTAGAGCTAAAGCATATATTGAAAATATGGATTCTCCCTGTCGGTTAAATCCTGAAATGCCATTTTGTCCCTACTCACTTGATCTAATCTGCAAGATGTCAATCAGCACGATTTTATACAAATTGACATGAGAGGATAGCATGATGTATGGAGTAGAAATTTGCAAAGTGGTGTATCAATTCAATACGGCCAGCGTGAAAATGTTCTTATCGTCGAGTTGGACGAAAGTGGTATGAACTTACTCCATTAATGCTCTCTTGCGGTTTTCTCTAGTCAACACGGCATACAACACCACTGCTGCTATAATTGTAATGCAATAACTATCTCGCGTCAGCAACTTCACAATGTCTAGTCATGCAATTGGTGACCTACCAAATAATGAGTCCTAACCAAAGCTCTGGATAATGTCTCGACTTCGTTTGTGATATGATCAATTGAGGTCCTACGATATTACCAACACAGTATGCCACAAAAATAGTCGCCGCCATGAAACACTTTTTTGTTTGACCTGCAACATTGGCCATACCAATCGTGATGATCAAGCTCACTACAGGACCGAAAAAT
Source organism: Botryotinia convoluta (assembly GCA_004786275.1). Classification (NCBI taxonomy): domain Eukaryota; kingdom Fungi; phylum Ascomycota; class Leotiomycetes; order Helotiales; family Sclerotiniaceae; genus Botryotinia; species Botryotinia convoluta. The sequence continues at coordinate 138,407 of PQXN01000037.1, read as the reverse complement.
CCAATTATGGTGTACCCCACAACCGGAGTAGCTGCATGATGATGCCAAGAACTTTTCCATATCATTGCACATCCAGCAATGACTGGCAGACAACAAACAACAAGGAGGATGATTCGTATATTTGGAACATGCGATGAAAGATAACCGGTGAGTAAGATGAAGATCAAACATATTGCACCAAGAGGAAATTGGAACAGAATCGAATCTAGAGTTGAATACCCAAAAGTAGAAACGATGAGAGGACCAAAACCACTGACTGCTCCATTGACAGTGTAAGCGGAAGCCATCATGATAGCGACGAGCCATACTTTGATATCAAGCAAAGATTCCTTGATCTGATACCACTTGAACTTTGTACAGCGAATTCCGGTTTGACCATATCTTAGACGTTCCGTAGCAACCATACGCTCATCTGTCGTAAGAAACCAAGCTGAGACTGGAGAATCAGGTACGAAGAAACAACAAATTCCGAAGATGAAGGTAAGAGACCCGGCAAGCAAATAAATATACTGCCATCTTTTAAGATCTCCACCATCGATTTGTCCGAATCCATAATTCAGTGCACCTCCAATAATGGTAAAAGCCCCAGTTGAGGAAAACCACCAACTCTGTCTTAAAGATTGCTCGGATTGTGTGTAAAAGGAACTGATTATACACATAAATCCAGTTGGGATGATACTTTCGACAAAACCAAGGAAGAATCTTTGTGCATATAGACCGTGCCAATTCGTTACAGCAGCTGTGCACATGCAGATTAATGCCCACAAGCATACCACGATTCCTATTATCCTACCCATATTAAATCTTTGCAATGCAAATGTCATTGGGTATAAACCCGCCAACATGCCAAAGTAAAAAAGTGATGTTGCCCAACTAAGACGAGAGGTATCTGTAGTATGCGGGGTCACATTGGTATTGGTGATGGATAGAGATAGATCAGTCGTCATGCCAAAGAGGACAGCGGATCCTAAGATTGCCTGAGAATTGTTAAGTTTGGAATTGATATAAACAATGAAAAAACTGTATCCTACCTTATCATAATAAACAAGCCCATATCCAATGAACATAGCAGGGACCAAATATCGATCTATCTTTCGAACGACTCGAGCTTCTACCGCGGGGTCAATCTCATGACGATGCTCTCCCACCACAGCGATAGCGATATCTTCATCCTGGTCGGCAGATGGTAGACTAGGGGCATCTTGAAGTCTCGGAGGCTCTGACGGTACCTGCTTCTCCTCCCCAGCTCCAGCTTCAATGGGAGAATTCATTGCGTGTCTAATGAATGGCACATTGATGAAGCTTGAAAATATTTTGATACCTGGGTGTATAGAGCCGAGTCTAACCTAAACTAACCTGAGCCCTACATGACGGGATTGTCAAGGGATGGCCCGTGGCTTGGAATCTGGTCTGGAATCATCATGGCTTATGAAGGGAAGACCTTTGGTGTGATATCCCAGAATTCAGTATCAACTTATTATTCGTTTTGAGCTTGTATGGTCGAGGGCGACGAGTACCTAGTAGTTGAATAACGAACCCACGATATTGTATCGGTGTTGTATCAAAGTAACTTCACCCAAGTACTGCATTTCGAATTACCTTGTGGAAATGATCATGAACGGTTCACGGCCAACTCATCGATTGGACCATCAAGATCAATGATAAATGAGGATATAATGATTGCCATTCGCCGAGATGCTTAGATTTGTATCATGATAAAAGCTTCAAATACCGAGGCTGGTGCAGTAAATCTTATGTTCTATACACCAAAATAAATTGATGTCGTCGTGATTGAGTTCTATCATAGCTTCAGGTACTTCCCGTCCCACTCACGGTAGGTCTAGGCCTGACTAGCCAGCCTTGCGGTATCGAGAAAAAATAATTATTGTGTAACATTGGAATGTCTTTGTGTACCATAAGCCTCCACACCAATTGAAAGATTGAAAGACATGATTTCAATACGGCGAGCAGTTGATAAGACTGCGCCATTAATAAGAACTTCAACATTTCCCATAAGAAACAATACTATCATCCAATCATTCACGACGACAACCCCTCCAAATCCTTGCAGACAATGGCGTGAAGAGGCCAAGCAACCTCGAACGAGAGTGAATATCCGACACTTTTCCAATTCGACCGATACCTCACCAGCCCTCACTCTACACAACCAAACCGTCCAGGAAATATCCGCGAATGTACGACAATTCTACGATCGCAAAGAGAAATTCCGTATCAATCATGGTTCTACGAATAGCACACGAAATAATGCAAAAGGCAAAAACATAATCAATATTGGCGGGTTATCGCATGTATTAGAAGTCAATCCTACAACGCAGACAGCATGGGTGGAACCAAATGTGCCAATGGATAGATTAGTAGAGGAGACATTAAAATATGGACTTGTGCCGCCGGTGGTCATGGAATTTCCGGGTATTACTGCTGGAGGAGGATATGCGGGGACATCAGGTGAAAGCAGTTCTTTTCGACATGGTTTCTTCAATGAGACGATCAATCGGGTTGAGATAATTTTGGCAGATGGTCAGGTTATCCAATGTTCGAAGACTGAGAAGCCTGATTTATTTCTTGGCGCGGCAGGAGCGGTCGGAAGTATGGGAGTTACGACGTTGGTAGAGTTGCAGTTACAAAAGGCGAGGAAATATGTTGAGACTACATATCATCCAGTATCTGATATGCCAGATGCAATCAAGAAGATTGAAGAGATGACCGCGGATCCAACGATTGATTATGTGGACGGAATTATGTTTTCGAAAACGAAGGGTGCTATTGTTACTGGTCGTTTGACAGATACCCCAACGGAGAATACTCCAGTACAACGATTCAGTAGTGCTTCGGATCCTTGGTTCTATATGCATGTAGAATCTAGTATCGACAACAGCCAATCCTCCCCCAGATTCGCCACACCCCTCGCAGAATACTTCTTTCGATATGACCGTGGAGCGTTCTGGGTCGGTGCTTCAGCCTTCAAATACTTCTCATTCCCATTCAACAAATTCACACGTTGGTTCCTGGACGACTTTTTACATACACGCATGCTTTATACTGCACTTCATACCGCCGGAATGCCACCCGGGTACATCGTTCAAGATCTCGCATTACCATATTCTGCCGCCACGGAATTTGTAGACTACACCGACGAATATTTCGGTATCTATCCCTTATGGCTCTGTCCCTTAAAGCAAAGTCCCATGCCAACCATGCATCCCCACTCTGCCTCCTACGAAGCCGACGGCAAAACTCTCAAGCCACTCATGAACATCGGTCTCTGGGGCTACGGAAAAGAAAAAGACTTAGTAAAAGCCAACATCAGTCTCGAGAAAAAACTCAAAGAGCTAGGGGGTATGAAATGGTTATACGCACAAACCTACTACAACGAAGAACAATTTTGGGAGATGTACGATCGCAAATGGTACGATGGATTGAGGGAGAAATATGGAGCAACCACCTTACCAAGCGTTTATGAGAAAGTCAAAGCGGCGCCAAAAACAGAGGTGGCGAAGACGCTGAGCATTTCGGAAAAGATACTGAAAGCATGGCCTATTAGTGGATTTCATGGAATCTATAAGGCGATTCAAAGTAAAACTTACTTGGCAGCAAGGGCTTCGGCATGGAAGACTCTTGATGTGGCGGCGAGTAAAGAGAAGGAATCTCGGTAACTGCGATTTGAGCCTCCAGCCATCATCCAATGTGTTTCACTGCAACAAAAAGCATACAACCTCTGGGACTTAGCGGAAACTGTATATACATATCACATTCGTGCAGAATAGACGGTGTACAATTTAACATGTATAGAATTACATAGGTAAAATGTTGAAGGTCATTTAGATTAAAAAAAGAGCCGGAATGTTTCATCGCATATGTATGCGCATGTACAGCGGATTGTATACTTAAAGATCTCCAAATTCAATACGCAGTCAAGCGCGAACAAAACTCACATTAACAAGGACCAGATTGGCATTATCTCAAATATCAATTGAGTTACCTCCTCTAAAAACTTTTCCGCATTGCTTTGCTTCTCACAACCACATCCACCTTACGAAACCAATCACAACACATCATCCCTCATCCCCCACCCCCTTTGAAAATCACCACCGGCTCCCCCAGTTTCCTCCAAAGAACCTTGCAAGCATCCATACTCGTAATAACATAGATCGACGCATTCCAAAACCCCTGCAGCGGCAACACAAACACAGAAACATATTGAAGCGACATATTAACCATGCCCGGGAACAAAATGGAATAGATGCGATTAGCAGTAGACGGAATCCACGTAATCATCATAGCGAGGAAAAACAGTAGCGAGACTTTTGCGTAGGCCCACATAGCCGCATTGGCTTGTTTATTAGGATGCACACTTGCATATGATGGTTGAGCAGGAGGTAATTCCGGTCTGGAGCGTTTATTTGAGGGGGGTTCTTCGGCGGGGTTGATGGTTGGGAGAAGTTCGGTTTGAGAGCTTCTAGACTTCTCTTTGCGTGCTTTGGGTAGGTTGTCAGGTGATATGCGTTCATTTGCTCTCACGAGTTCTCGTCGCTTGTCGAAGATTTTCTTTCCTGCTATGGTGTAGATCATGATTGTGATTAATATGGTGATCCTTCGAATAGTCAACCAAGAAGTCTCGATGGTGAAAAGTGTAGACATACCAAACCGGTACGTAGAAGCTCCAGAGTCTCCACCAATCCCATTTTGTCTTGATCCAGCACCATGATACGGCACTCCCATACATAGAGCCGCGTTTTCTTGTATGCACAAAGAAAAATACGAATGCGGGAATGAATGGTAGTCCATAACATACTAGTATGTACCACTTTTCTAATTGGCGGAGCTCTACCACATCGAAGTGGAAGAAAAATGCACACATGACGTTACATGCCATGGCTAATGTCCAATATGCATCGGCTGGGAGGAACCTTTCATTCGTTAGAAATAAATTCTGGGAATTGCCTTGTGAAGAATGGAAAGAGGGTACATCTGAATGAGAAAAGCCTGGAATTGACAAAACCGACCATCTGGATCCGCAAGTGCAGAGCGAGAAATAAGCGTAGCGAGATTCGTGAAAATATTACCCAGAGACGCGTAGAAGACTAATCGATTGATGGGTTTACGAAATGCAGTGGTGGTAAGAAAGGTTATGATTATGAAGAAACAACCTAGGAGGGAAATTCCAGAACATGTTCGTTCTATGGCGACGATATTGGCAAATTCGTGACTGGTGATGTTTTCTGCTGCTTTCATCCTATGGATGGTTTAATGGAGGCGGCGCAAGATCGGTAGCGAATTGATAAGTTGTGTAGATGAAGTAACAATAGCGGAGGAGGAGAATGGTGATGCTTAGGTATAGGGCGAATTTGCAATCTATGGAAAGGAGAAGAAGAAGGTTTTGTTGATTCATAGGTAAGGAATAATTATATATTGGATATTAATCCGAGGGTTGAAGATACAATGATAGATATATGTCGTAAGTAAAGAATCCATATCGACATGCTCGGTATTCATGAACGTGGAAAGCACTTTGCGAAAAAACTATCAGATACACTGCATAGCAGCTTCCTCGCAATATGAAATATGTGGATTGATATTGAAGAATCGTACAACATGGCTATATGACGACAATCGGAGCCAGAAAAAGATGATTCGAATAATTTGGGAAAGAAATAATGAGAGAATAGATGAAGACGTGAAATAGTGAGAGAGCCCATTGTGATCTCTCCACTTTTTGACTTTTATAATTGCTAAAAAGGGAAGGGACGCTAGGCTCCGCGACGTGGGAGAATCGAGACGCATGTATTTTGTGATTTCAAAATCACTGTGACTCTAGCGCTTCTTGTTATTGATCCAACAGTATCTTAAGACCTTGTAAATTCGTTTCTTTCGATTCCAGGTAATCTTTCAAGGGCTGGATATATGCCTGAAAATCAGTTCGTCAAATACCCCGAAAGAGTGTTCCCGATTCCATTTCATAACAATTCCTTTTTGCATTCTGGGAGCCTGGACCGTTTCCAACAATATGGCCATCGAATATCGCTTGATATTGAAAGGCTTAGAATGATGGCGCTAGACTTACCTGGTTCAGATCCTTTCACCTAACCGACTTTCGCTAATCTGGGGTGCCTAGTACTCATGTGGGCTGAGGGGCATTTAGAACCTGACTCTTATCTTTCAAGACCTGGAGTATCTCTAGAGTATGTTATTCAAGAGCGACAAATTAGGCAGAAGATATTCCTCACATTACAAAAGTAACGGGAGTATCTGATTCTAGCGACATTTCTTACCATTTCATACACTGATCATTTCATCATCGAACATATTTGCAATACAGCAGCTTGCAATTACCTCATCACACCAAATTCGAAATCTTTCTTTTCTTCAATTATCAAATTACTAAAAATGCCAATGGCCAGTTATTTCAGACGCACAGAAAGCGAAGTTTCACCACCTAAACTTAATTATTACGAGAAACGAGATGTAGAACGCATATCCGATGACATCTTAAGCAAATGGCTTTCTCGGACTGAATGGGCTACGCGCTTTAAGCTTGATAAAACGTCCAAAATATGTTTAATATTGGTTGCAACTGACGACAAAGACGAACTCAACGCAATTTGGGAACCCTTTTAATCTGCTATGGGGAGCGCCGGCTACATAGCTACTGCACTTGATTTCAAGCATGAGGGTCAGCCAAAAGTCAGTAGCCAGACATTTGGACTTAACAATAGTATGAAAAATGGTTGTTGGCAAGTGGAAGATATTCTGAGTAAAAAGGAAGAGGCTATCAGGACTTTTGATGAAGAGATAACTTTTCATTCAATATATGTAGGAGCTATCGAAAGTTATATCGACCCTCACTTTGAGGTTGACGGCAAGTTTAGAGAGGTCGAGTTTAATGTCGCCCTATATTTCAACCCCTTTGCCCAAACCTTTGGCAAGCAAGGTGAATTCTGGCACATCTCAAAAGGAGTTACAGTTCCTCGACGGTTTCCTATAGGAAAAGTAAGTTTCGAAGACTTCAGGCATTATGATGCCGGCCATTTAGACTGGCATGAGACTGTGCTTAAGACAGGTAAACCGAGACTCACAATTTTATTGGAATGTACTACAAAGATAGTCGAAAAACATTCAAAAGAGTTATTTAGGTCTGAATATCAAGGGACTTCCGGGAAAGTTTCTAAGATCCAAAGTTATGCCGTTTATGCAACCGGCTTAAAGCCATACAAGGCCTTGAGACTTATATACAAGACGATTGAACCTAAACCAATCGAGTCAAAAATATTCGAAGCAGATATATGGCTCATAGGTAAAGACAATTACCACAGATCGAGACAAAGTAAATTAGTACGTAGACCCAAACCAGAAGCATCCAAATTAGCTACAACCAAACCAGCTACATCAAACCCAAAGAAACTCACACCAGATGGATCCAAAGCAGCTACATCCAATACAACAAAAGCCAAGCCAAACAGTTCTGAACAAAGAAATCAAAGAAACGACTGCTCGAGGCAAGAACGGGAGCGGAAGGAGAGAAGCATTCACGCCAGGCGTTGATGGTAGGAAGCTCTGCTTTTTAATAGTGAGATTGGTCCGTCCCATGCATCACGGAACACTTTAGATTATATAAATGTGTTTTAACAACACAATACAACCAAACAAATCACAATAATGATCCTTCATCGATAATTGTTCTCCTCGATTCTTGGGTAAAGTGAGTTCATGTGACAGTGACAAAAATCTATTTGAAGTTCTGATTGACAGATCTAAAATTTCCGGTCTGATTTACGAAAAGCATCGATATAATTAATATCAACGATCGTAGTGACAATTGTTGATCCATTTTACGTATTCTGAAAGCCATCTAGCAGCAAGCATGCCTACCATAGGATACACGAAAAAGCGTGCCGTAATAGGTGACGGTCGCAGATTACGTAGTTGATTGCCCTATGTAAAAGATTTATTCTCTCAACCTTATGAGCAATGGAACTGTCATAGGCAAGAGGTGTTTGCGTTGGGTTGAACGAATGAATGATTAAGATTGTTACTCGTTTGCACGATGAGTCGATAAATATGTCTGAGATGATCACAGAAACACTCCAGATTATGATGCTAGTCATGATAATTGATGATTACTCAGAGTCGCGTCAAAGAAGCAATCTTCTTGAACGGGATGTATATCCTCTTGAGATAAGATATCAAATGCACCGGGTAATATCTATCACGTAGCTTTGAAGAGGGTTCTACTCACTATTACGGACCATCGTTAGTAGCAAAATCAGGGGTGATCGCTTCTTATTTAAGAGGCCAGCATTATGGCACGAGGATCTATTCATCCTCTTTATGGCGATTCTGGATTCAAAGTGGTCATATTTAACTGTACCCGAAGGCAAAGTTTAAAATATTTCAAAGACTACCTGGGGATTGGAAGAGGCTGTCAGTCTCTCTGTTTCGTTACATAAAAGGCGTGGGAACGAGCATATATTTCTTTAAATAGCATTGCTGTGCCTTTCACTGGATTTAAAGACAGATAAACTGCTCCCACTGTGAGGTAAGTCGGGGATAATGACATTTCAAAGAGCTGAAGCAGGCAGTACTAACACGAACATGGAGATCCACACCAAAAAATGGTGAAAATTGACATTTTCGATAGAAGTGATGGAAAGAGACAGCCCGAAAGAGCGTTCCAATCCCATTGGTTCAATCACCACCACACCGCGAAGAGATCTTCCGGAAAATTCGTGGAGTGGATTCATATTATATATAGAAGCTTCTCGATACATGCAAAATTGAGCAAGATCGTTGGTCGAGGGAATTTGATTCCGTTAATCAAAGTATAGTATACTGCGAAAGGAGTTTTGGGGCGATCATGGAGTGTCATACAGATCTTTGGATACTTGCAGATTATGTTCAGATTACTGGGCTTCAAAGTCTCGCCATTGATGCTCTGGAACATCATAGGGACCTGCTACATTAATTGAGTTTAAACAGCTCCACGAATTGACTGCTCTTGTTTATCAACTCATAAATGATGATAGCAAGCTTCGCAGATGGCCTGTCAGCTCTTTAGTAACTACTGTCGAGATGGACTACCTAATCATCCATCAAGGCCCAAACCAATCTCACATAGATATGCAAACGTATAATGTCGCTTATTCTGTAGCTGGTGATTCAAGAGTCGACGAGGTTACCATGAGCAATCGAGCGGCGATGATGCGATTTTATGTCGAATATTCAGTAATGCCAGAGCCGGTAGTTGAGGGCGGATAGTGGTGCCATGGGAGAAGTTTTGGAGATTCGTTGAATAGGGGTTATAGAGGAGGAGGTTCGCTTGTTCCCCTACTTGATAGATTCTAGTAGTCAGTAAAGGGAGATGTTGCAGATCTTTGATTGAGCTTGACTTACTGGCATATGTTCTTTGCAAAAATGCAACAACTATCTACCAAAGAACAACTTAGTCAGCCTCCAGATATGCTACAGGATGAGAGATCAGACGAGAGACATATAGGAGTCAATGCAACTCGGATCTAATATTTTAAAATCTCCACTGCTCATTTAGATCTGTTTAAGAATTCACCAAGTGTACAGCCTTCTTTATATGGCAGTTCTGCAAGCTATTTAAGATTTCAACCTTTGATAGATTTTTCCCTGCCTCCAAGCTTTGTACAACTCTTTTCATATCACCACTTTGTGGAATAATTCGATCAATACTTTCTTTAACATCAAAACATCCACCTGTATAGCTCTTTTAAGCTTCAAAATATCAGTCATTCTCAACAGCCTAATATAGAGGTCGTTTTCGCGATTCCTAGAAGTTATTTCTTGCTGCGACGTGATTTGCAAAGCATTCACTTCAAGCTTCTGAACCTTTTCAACCTTCCTTCCTCTATCGCAACATATATCACTCTTTTTGCATAGTATTAGGCTCTTGTTTGTTTGGTGAGCACATGAATAGCCTTTGATGTTCCTCTCATTATCTCATCGGCATCTCTAACTCGACTTGTCCTCCTTCAGACTGACGTTACGCGCATCTCTCTCAAACTCCTCAATCAAACGCTCAAACAGTACGCCAAATCTCACTTGTGTCTTGTCTGCCGTCTGTTAGTATGTTTAATCCATTTTCTAGTCCTTGTTAACCTTCCTCACACCTCGCTGGTGTCGCTAATTCAAATATTCCTCCTCCAGATCGTTTTGAAGAGCCTTCTTCTCGATTTACTACACCGAAAACGCCAGAGTACCTCTTGCAGACCCATAAGCTACTCCAGATAGCTTGTAAGTACTTCTTGTTCATCATTTAGTTCCAGTCAACTTAACTAACCTCGCTTTAGAAAGACTCGCTGTGCCACTACGTGCCCTCGGTAACCGAAACTCCCCGTCGTACAACAACGCCCTCACAATCACATCTCTATACAAACACGTATTAAAAATGAATAGTAACGTCAATAACTGGCAATGGGGCCAGCACGCTGCTCCTGCTCCTTTTGGCGCCTTCTCTGCTAGTCAAAATCGTGGTCAGTATGGTGCTAACTACGACCGGAATGCTGTGATCGGACCTTATCGCTCATACAATCTCGTCGTTCGGGATTATCTCGCTGGAAACTTGTCCACATCACACTCACCTCCTGTTTACATAGGAACTCCCTATGATCATAGGGCTACCTCTTCCAACCTGATCGGGGTAGCTAGCGGTCCAACTGCCTACCCTGCTCTTGATACGGTTGCTGCTAACGCGACTAATACCAATGAAGCTGTACGGGTACTAAGCCGTCTAGATCTTGATGCGGCTAACCGTAGTCAAGGCCCTACTTGGGAGTATGCATCACCCTTCTCCTTACTATATCTACCCTTCCTATATATAATATATCTGATACTAACTACTATGAAACAGAAACACGCCAATGGATATGGTTACGATTTATATCAAGGGAGAGGATGGTTCAATAGACGGTCCTCCTTTTAACCTTCACAAGTCGTTCTTCACACATCTTTCACCATACTTCGACGCTGTCTTCAACTCTGGTTTTGCCGAATCTGCCAAACAAACTCTCCACTTCGCTGAGTCTAATCGAGAGATCTTTGCCATGCTTATCGACTGGGTATACAAAAATCAGCTAAACACTCTGGCCGCCTTTGAGCTAGATGATCGCAAGAATCTTCCCGTCGGTATTGGCTTGAGCACTCTTCAGGGTAGCGATCTCGACAAATATATCAGCAAATCACAAGATACTGCCTTCGAACACACCACCAAGCTTATCGATCTCTGGTTCCTTGCCGACAAGGTCTTGATGCCGGAGCTACAAAATGCCGCTATCCAGGCTATTGAGCTTCTCCGCTTCTTCACTCCATTGCAGGGAGTTCCTGCAGAGATCTCGGGTGCCGTCTACGATAAGACACCAAAATATTCTCCACTTCGCAAGTACCTTGCGTATACTACACTCCGTCGACTACATCCTCAGTCTGAAGACAAGGGCGAGGACTTCCATCCTGACATGCTTGTCGATATCTTTGATATCGTCAAGGTAGCTGGAGCTGATGCAAAGCTACGTCATTACGGTTTATCCGAGAAGGCTATGGAGTCATTCTTGGTGGAGGTTAAGGGGGGAAGCCACCTAAAGGCTAATCCTAACGTCGTTGCACCTCTTGCTGATGACATTTGGGTTAGTTTTTGGGAGCTTAGAAGAAATGCCTTGAAGTTCTAGACAGATTTCAAGCAAATATGGGCAATTTTGGGAGGGATTTTGGTACATTTGGATTCTTTCAGAGGTACTTTGACTGTAAATGAGATAAATAAACTAGAAGATAGCTTGCCTAACACTAATACACACCCTTTTGACCACTAAAAGCTAGTACTCCGATGCATTGAAATGAGGGCGATAAGCTATTCTTTGACAATAATCTATAGAACTAGATCATGGTGATGGCGTGAAGTAAATGAGCTTATGCCTACTTACAATAGTTATCGAACAAATTCTGGCTGTAAAACATACATCCCTGGGAGATTTAGACATAATTTAGCATCAACATGAGTCAAAAAGAGTCAAATTTAAAGGGAAACTAAAGGACTTGGAGCAATCAACCCCAATTCGACCATAAAAGGTTCATTAAATGAAGGTAACAGTATCGAACTTGGAGAAACTGGTCTCAAAATGGATCGAAATACCCACCAAATAAATCCAAGATGATGATTATACCGTCTGAGTTTGAGCTCCGTTGGAGTAAACTGCTCTAGATTTTGTCATTTTTATGATAAAATGCCTTCGTTTTGTCAAAGAATGAAGGTGTTTCCGATAAGAATTCCATCGAAATGACCCATGATTACAGCGTGCCAGCCTGTAAATATAGAGCCTAAAGCCTAAAATCTTAGGCATATATGCCAAATCGTCGAGCATAAGGCCTATACTTACCGGCCTTACTTAGAATGAGCTTTTATCGATCGTTCTACCATCTTTCATTCATCAAGAAGATTGGACGAGATTGTTTTAAATGTTCGTACTTGGGACCAAGTTGATGGTACTAACGTCTGATCTTTCAATTTCGAATGCGTTTGATGTCTACGATGAGGATTACTGCTTAGAGATGTCAATATAACACTTTCAGGATGTGAGATATTAGTCTCTTGATGCTTGTGATCTACGTTTACACTAAAGGATCGTCGTCCGATACTTACAAAATGAGTCTTTTTGAGTCCTTGATTGATAACAGATATTTTGAGTATACTATTATGAGATTTCAAGAATATAAATTTTTTCTTTGTTGTTCACTACTGACTTGTTGATCTAGGACTATCGTCAAATATTTAGAAGATAGTATCTTGATTCGTCAAGCTAAAGTAGACATTCTCACTAGCCGGCGGTAAGAGTCTTAGTTTCCTGTGGAAGAAGCGTTCAGTTGTTTACGATTCAGAGAAACAACAAAAGACTATAAATCAGTCATCAAATTCAACATTCGTTGTGTGTATCTTGATTACTTGAGATATTCTAGGTTTAAATATCAAGCTGATTAGACTAAAACGCACTTAAGAAAAGAAAAGAAGGAATTCATTTAACTATGTACTAAAGAGTATTAACAAATATATGATTAGCTCTGAGATAGACTTCATACGATTGATATGATGGTCGTAGAAATATCAGTCGATAGTCGCGTAAACAATTACGATTCGCGTATGTATTAGCGTACTATGATTTCGTCTTTAACGTGAGAATAGTCTCCGTAATTAGATGACATTATATCATCTAATTTATAATATTTAGCAAATGCGACGCGATTTGAATAAGTTTCTCAAGGAAATCCGATATTTGAGATTACTTTTAGCTACGATATACGATAATAACTTTCCAAAGCTTCCTATTAAGGTCAAATACTTTCAAATTACTATTTCTGTTATTCTAGTCATACACGACAAGAGTTTGTTCAATACAGAGGACTTTAACAAGGAATAGACTACGATCATAAAATAAGTTCAGTGATAATAATATAGATATACAACCCCTGATTATGTATTCCACCTTTTCCTTGTCATTTTCAAAATTTCAGATCATAGGAGACTCTTTGATTATGACAGTATAGGACAGTTATATATTCACACTTGATTCATGAAAGTGACTATATTTGGATGTCGAAATTGAAGTCATATAATTCGAAATTCTTGCTCTGTCATCTTGAGTGATTCAGAGAGGGATCCAGCTAGTGATGAAAACTTGTGATATTTCTAATATGACGTCATCTAACATATTAAAAGAAAGAGTCTTGGAATGGAAAGCAATATTGATGAGATTTCCATCCACTCCCTATTCTCCATGATGATAATAACCTCAATACTCAACATGAGATTGTTAGTTGAATTCCTCTCGTCTAATGATTTAAGCTTCATGTGCTTCAAACATCAGATTTATGATTCTCTCATCAAGTCAATGGTTAGCTTCATGGATGGTTGAAGTTGCTAGTTAAAGAAACGCTAGTGTTTGGAGCGATCTGAATGAACGTTGCTTGAAAATAAGGATGTAATAGACATAAGTTCGAAATGCATTAGTCTGGATTTTGAAGCGCATAATAAGACCAATATCATGGGAAGTTTAGTTCCCCCACATCGTGACCTCGCTCAACAGGCATTTAGTCAGCCTGTGTCAACCTGTGTCTGAAAGTTCTTGCCAATCCACTTAAATTTCAAGTCTCCCACTGTCAAAAATCTTGGTTGAATCATTGTTCATCATAGCCGCCGTCACTCCAGCATCACTTTCTCAAAATCAGCTCTAATATATTTGAATAATTGAATCGCAGTAAAATTGGTAGCTACATCTTTGAAAGATTTATCAAAGATTGCGGACTGTCAGTTCATGAAGGGTTTCCTGTGATGTGAAGATCCCAGAATTATCTGCTCTTAGGTTTTTCCATCAAAGAGAGGCAATTCTTTCGCTTGGAGTCCGGGTTCATCCCGAATACGACTATTTTCTCCATGGAATTCTATGGATTCGGCCTAGATATTGCACTTTAACCTTTTAAAACTCATTGTGCAAAGTAAGTTTCTTGAATTTTCTTTCCCAGGTTTAGTTCATTTCCAACACATGAGTTTTGTCGGGAGACAAAAAAGTTTAGTCAAAGCATCGTGAATAATAATCTTCTATGACAATGACAAAGCATCACTATGACTTCAATTTGTTGCAAATGTGACTATGGAAATATCAAGAACAGAATATCAAAGATTTTCTCAATGTAAGAAGGTCGTTAGTAAAGCATTGATAATTATCTTTCGAGAAAATCGAATTTTTTAACTTGATACAACAAAAGGGATGAAAATCCTATATTATAATGACCTTGCCACTGGAGGTTCAAGTGAAGATATCCAGAAAAAACATCCATAACATGTCCGCATTTCAACAAAACGTGGAAAATCGTGTGGTTCTCGCGGTAGATGATTCGTACCGGGGTCATCCTACTATTCCCAACGGTGCAAAACTATGGTCCGTGGTCATCAACTCCCTGGACGATGGGTATGCCTACAACTTCACCGTCGTTCGCTCAAATCGTATCAGCTATTCGAGAGTCGATTATGCAAGACTAAGATCTGTTTTCGACTTTAAGCGTCTTGGTTCCTATACAAACTCTCTAGACGTCGACGGAGATGTCACATTTGTTGCCAATTCACTTTGTGTGGCCCTCCAAAAGTTCATGTATAATGAAAGTCGCAGGATACGGGGTGCAACCTTGCCAGTTGGTATTGCGATAAAATTTGATGATGGACCGTCTATTCATTTTGATACCACTTTAAATGTTGAAGCAGGTCTAACCTACGGCAGTTTATTTCCGGGGCCTTCTCCTCTTGATCTACATCGCTTCATCGATATGGCGACATTGTCTATGGATATCGAAATACCCTCTCCTGCACCGAAGCGCGTAAATAAAGATGCCGCTCCTATCGACAAGATTATTAAGAACAAATTCATAGAGGTTGCTCCCATCAACAATAAAACATATCGAGCTGTGGGTCCCGAATCTTCGCTTTTTGATGCATACCCAAGTCCCAGGTCATGTTCCAGAACAAGAGACAATGCAATCGCAAGGATCCTTTTACATGGCCAGCAACCAAATGATGGTATCTTAAAGGTTCTCGTGATTGGTAAAGATGTGTCCATGCGTGTCGTTTGTGCCTTACATGCAGAAAACGTTGATGTGCTGTTTCTAGAATTTGATGGAACGTGCTACCGGGATTCTCGCGGAAACGAACAGTTCTATTATTCTCAAACCGGAAACTACAAGTTCAAAGGCGCAAAATATGATATGGTTTTCATTAACAAGCCAAGTTCGAGGGACCTTGCAGTAGATGCGCGTCATAAGTGCGAGCTTATTTCGTCATTACGCAACGCCTGCAGGGTTAAAGGATTGATAATTCTGTCTGTCCGTTCAATGCCTACGATATCTGGCGTGTTTGACATCATCGATATCCCTGATCAGAGTGCGATCGATAAAAAGGCTATACTGAGTCTTCGGAACACGCCTGGCGGAGAACTTGATCGCGAGGATCCGCTCAATTGTGTCATCCTAGCCACCTTTTATGTCACCTATAACGGCCCAAACAAGCGCTATCGATTGAATCCACCAGATCATCCAATATACTAATCGTTTTTTCCCAAACTATCGGATGAGAGTTATCATCTTATCTGCAAGCGAAATCAGTGGAGTGATATACTTTTGGCTCGGTCATACCTCACAGCGGCTTTCCAGCGAACCTCCACTCAGCATGTGCGACAGGCAGTGGCTCTATTGTACTCTTGTATAATCTTTCTGAATTTCATGGCATGCTGATCAAATCTGATGACGACGACGAGAGCAAAGACTACGATGGAGTGTTGCCGTTTGAAGCTATGGCAGTTTTATGCTCGATATCATTTTTCTGCATCCTACGCATGTATCTATGCGCCTATAATGAGATCTTTATGACCTCTCTGGACGCTTTGAATCTCCAGGACTTGCTTTGGAGGCTGACAACATTTGGAACATGGGAAGAGAAGCGGTGGTACATGGTGCTGAAGTTCCAACAGATCATCGACCCTTTAGTATCAAGCAACTTAGACGACAGTGCATAATTTGAAAGCAAAACGAATCAAGCAAAGGAAAAACTTTTACACGATGTTTCCAGTATTTCCAAAATGCCTGGTAGATGATCGACATCAAAATTGCAAGATAAATAGGAAAAATCAATCAGAGATAGCATATTGGCATAGCGATAGTAAAAAGCATTTTGGAATGAAGGCTGAAGTGGATTTCCATGGAACCTGGGTTTATGCTTCGAATAATTGTAACGATATAGACAGTACTACCAATAAGAGAAGTGATACATTCCTGCCATGTTCGATGAATCATTTGACCTGAAACATACATTTTTTCTCTTGTTAGGAGAACTACTCGATCTCGCAGAAACAGCAACGAACCAAATGAATGTTTGGAAAGTCTTTGAACCCACAATTCTACTCACAGAATCTTGTTTTGCAGTTTTGTACCTACTACAACAGGCATTGAAGTGAACATCGATGGCCATTCCAAATCCACCAGATCTTGCTTGCCATTGCGACAATATCGCAGCCAAATCGACCAGGTGATATTGTTGTACGCAGCTATTCCTGTCAAAATATGCCTGTGTACATTAGCTTTTTCTTCCCGGCTATTGAAAATAATAAAAATTAGAAGACTCACCACCATCCGTGGCCCTCCAGAAGAATACCCCACGGTAATCCCACTTCTCTCCTCCATCTTCTAATCGTTCCACAATAAATGTTGTCCAAATTCCAGATAAAAAATGCGAGGGCTACGTAAGTTAAGCCTATATAATTCAACTTCCACATCTGGCTCAAAATCTTGCTATCTCTCTCGTCTCTTCTTTTTTGCTCTACTGTAGTGACCTTTTCGTCTTTAACACGACGCTTTGGATTGAGTATATGCTCCATTATCCACATACTTCGGAATACCACAATGGCGGTGAGTAATGCAAACATGTTTTGATGAAAGACTGGGTCTTGGAGGTAATGATAGTATAGAGTAATAAATACCGCAAGTGCGGAAATCGAGAAAGCGAGCACGAAACGCGACAGAGGTGATTTCTGGTGCGCAAAAACGGAGTAGGCTAGGATGCACTCTAGATAAATCATGGCCAGCTCGTCCACAAGTTGCATAGGGTCTAGAAGTTGTTAACTTCTTCCGTTCATATTGGGAAGAAAAAAGAGGAATATTAACGAACAAATCAATGTAGAATGGAATAACATGCTTCCGACTCCAATAACCAGATAACTGAGGAAGGCAACAAGGAAGACGCGGTCATGACCATATCTAATACAGCTAGAAATTCCCTTCCAAGCCAAAATCACAAACATCAAATTGGTAACCGTATTCACGATCTCAGCCGAATAGATTGTAGCATAGTAGTCCTGAACGGGATGTTAGTAGTGAGTGGGGAAAATTAGAGAGAATGAAAGACGTCACGTGCTTCTTCACACCAATTGATGGTTGAGGTTACGGGGCCCCAGTATCCTGGGCCGGAGGAAGGGTAGGGCGTTGACGGTAGCATGTCGACAATGCTTGTTTGGCGTTTAAGAAGATGCCGTTGTTGTTCCTTGAGGATATAGACGGATCTATAGAGATTCCAGGAAGATAAGAGAATTATGATAGTTCGACGAATTGAAAGATTAGTAATATGGCATCATGAGAAACAAGATTTCTTTTAGTCCTTTCTCATCAAGAATATCAATGTAGAATGCGGATCAGAAAATAGATATTCACTTTGCAATCTACAACATGTGGCCTTTCGACAAGTGAAAATTTCATCGTCGAGCATAAGATTTATGTTGCATCACGTGATATTGTGCAGAACAGACAGTTGACTTTGCCGAATCTCGGATGAGAGGTTCCGTGCTTTATTACTTTTCATACTATGCAGGACATTTATCTTTTTCACTCCCCCCCTTTTTCTACCGGAATAAAAAGGTCTTTTCCTCTCTCCAAATGCAGTTAAATCGTCTGATTTCTTTTGCAGTCTCATCTTTTCTATTGCTTCCATGTAGTCATTCTAGATGCGACGGTGTTTCAACCCCAGGATAATGAATGACAAGGTACAGAGATTGAAGTGTCCACCCAGAGGTCCACTTTCATCTGCGGAACCAGCTGCGATTGAGCGTTTCGAAATATTTTAATGGGATCGCTCGTGGTGACGCGTGCTGTCCACGCTACCATTAGATATGGAAATGATGAACGGCGACGACGATAAGGTGATGCGCACATGGCTTGAAGGGCGTTTGTTGGAAGATCTAAGGGGCAAAAAATATATAATTGAGGGGAAGAGCTTGTCTTTAGTTTCTCTGTCTGTGGTTTGTATTTCGCGTGTTGGAGCTTTCTGAGGTATTGTAATACTTTTAATTGCTGGGCAAGATTTATTCGACACATTGGCGATCAATGCGTACAGTTCATAGATAGAGACACCCAGAATTCAGGCTGTAAGCTCAATATATCGCCAATATGAGCAATGAAGGAACAATTGCACTTATTCCTCATCCTAGTGATGATCCACGAGATCCATTGGTAGATACTTCCTCCTACTAGTCAACAATCAAGATGTTAACAATTACTAGAATTGGTCCATGAGGAAGAAAGTGCCTATTGTCGCTGCCTTATGTCTCGCGACCTTCGCCGGTTGTGCGGGTGGCCTTGCTGGTCAGTTGATCCCAGCACCGCAAGCAAAATTGTATGGGGTTGAGACTACAAAGATGGCTTATCAGGTACGTGAAGATTTTCTAGCGAGCACCAGTGGGTGTACGGACTGACGCGACACTGCAAAAATGGACTTGCAAATATCTCTTGATATATCAACTCATATGTTTTAGGAATTATTACAATTATTACAATTATTCATTTGAGATGAGATAATCAGATCATAAATTCTGATATCAAACAATCAAAGAATGAATTTGTTAAAAATTTCGATAGTTGGGAAGTGTCCCGTCAATCCATGCACCCACTGGTGGAGGTTTCTAAATGGTTGAAATTCAATTGACACAATCGGAATATAGACATCTTGTTCCAATGCTGGCATGATAGCAGGATCTTTGATCCTCTTTCCATTATCTCACAAATGTGGTCGTTCATCAGTAATTTTCTGGTCTACCGTTGGAGTATTCATCACTCAAGTATGGGCAGTATGCATGACACAATCCACGCAGTACGCCCCATTCCTTGCTTCCAGAGTAATGGCTGGATTCTTTGGAACCATAGCTGGTATACTTGGTCCTCGTATACTTTTTGATCTCTTCTTCTTGCACCAGAGAGGCCGTGTCTTCACTTACTTTTATTGGGCTTTCGATTTCGGCACAGTGGCTGGTCCAACGCTGTCGGCATTCATATCGACAGCT
The DNA here is from genome assembly GCA_004786275.1 of Botryotinia convoluta. Classification (NCBI taxonomy): domain Eukaryota; kingdom Fungi; phylum Ascomycota; class Leotiomycetes; order Helotiales; family Sclerotiniaceae; genus Botryotinia; species Botryotinia convoluta. The sequence goes on along the minus strand of PQXN01000037.1, from coordinate 118,515 downwards.
GGGAAGGGATCATGGACTTATGCATTTTGGTGGACAGCGGCGCTGGCAGGTTTGGCAGCGATAATGGTATTTTTGTTTGTGTATGAGACTTCCTGGGATCGATCGGAGGGGGCAGATAATTCATCGATCGCAACGCCTAATGGATTTATTGTGAGTAAATTTGCGACATTTTTCCCGGGGACAAAAGTCACAAAGCAGGACAGTTTGAAACAGGTCCTGGGGGTCGCAGCCAATCCATTTTTAATCATGGCTAATCCGTCGATGATATTACTGGCAATGTTTACGCTGATTAGTTTTGGATTCTATGTTGCTATGAATGCGATTACTCCAGTTTGGTTACAGAAAGGCGTAAAAGAAGGAGGCTACGGATTCACCTCGAAGGAAAATGCTCTATGTATGTACCTCTCCACTTCGCAGTTCTCGAATGAAGAGTTATCTAACAATCACCAGTTTCTCTCGGTCACTGGGCAGGAATAATAATAGCCTTGATCTACGGCCACTTTGTCAGTGATCGTCTCCCGCTCTGGATTTGTTCTCGAAATCGCGGTATCTGGAAGCCCGAATATCGTCTATACGCTCTCATTCTCCCCGCCTTGATTTTCAATCCCATCGGTCTCGGTCTCTTTGGCGCAACGCTTCAAAATCATTGGAGCTGGGGAGTCCTCATCTGGGCACAAATAATGGTGACATTCGGATCTCTATCAATCACCCCGATTACCGTAAATTATGCGTGTGAACTCTTCACGAAAGCTCCTGCTGAGACAGCTATTGTGATGAACAATTATAGAGTTGGATTTGGATTGTCGGTGACGTTTTATATTACGCCTTGGGTTGAGGAGTTAGGGTTTAGATGGACATATGGAATGATGGCATTCTTACAAGTAGCGAGCTTTGTATTTGTGGTGACACTAATGTGGAAGGGACATGAGATTAGAGAGTGGAAAGTTGGAGGTTTAAGTAGTGATGAGGAGGGCCAATGTGTTATGGAGAAGGGAGAGAGTATAAGTGAGCGTAGCGTGGGTAGTGAACATCAGTATGTTGAGGGTGAAAAAGGAAGTCATCAGGTCTGATTGTACGCAATAATGTTTAATCAGAGTGTCCAATAGTCCGGACTACAGTCCAACAATATAAAGGCTTGAATGTTCAAAAGCGGTTAGAAACTTGAAAGTATTTCAATATTCTAATCAAATTCAATATTTTAGATGATTTTAATGTTCTAATTGGTTTGGGGATTAATAATCTTCATTGTTGAACTGCAGTCCGGACTATTAGACACCCTGTGAGTCTTGAGTGCTTAAAAAGTTAACATCGTGTAACAATAAAACTAATATTCAGTTGTAAAGTACAAGTGAATCACAAAAGAAGAATAATCACGAAAAGAAACAGATAGGAACGCCAGAAGCACCTGATCGTGCAACGTATCCATCATCAACCCAAATCCACGAAATCCCTCCACCCCCTAATCCATTCCCACCGATTTGGCAATCCCCACGATCTCTTTTGATTCGTGCTACTAGAAATTTCACTCTCACTAGTAGATGAGTCCTCACTCCCACTTTCCGAAACACCCACACTTCCATCCACATCATCCGCAATTTCCTCTACCTTCCCAGTAACAGCCACGCACTGATTAGCAGGGACTCTAATCCCCTTCGTCAACAGTGCCGTTCCCGCAGGCGGCAACTCATCTTTTCCTCTCGACGAAGGAACACGTCCTACATACGCATTGAAATTGTAGTTTCCACATGCACATATCTCTGTTACATTTCTGGGACTCATTTCCTGGACAACTATTTTTCCTTTCCTCCAGAGTCCGAAGATTTGGCTTCCTGCTCCCATGGGGACTGTAAAGGCATTTACACCTTGCACTGCGTTGAATTGGAACGCGCCGCTGCCGGATACTACGGTTACGTTGCCGGGAGATTTGAGAAAGGCTGTTACGAAGATACTGTCGGTTTCGGTTTCCCAGCCGTTGGGTTTGCCGTTGAAGTAATCTCCAGATGAGTTTGATGCAGCGAGCATAGTCGTATCTGTGGCGTCGCAGTTAATAGAAAGCGGATTGGGACGGTACCAGTAGACTATGAGGTCGCGCTTGATATATTTGGAAGGGGAAGTGGCGCCGGCGTGAAAAGCACGGATGAACGGGGTAGCAAGGGTTAGCCATGCTCCATGAGGCCTGATATTGTTAGCTATGCACTTCAAAGCAAATTTGATTGGGGTAGTTGGAAAAATCTTACATATCATTCGTCCATTTCGAATTTCCATCATCAGTATGTGGTGCAGATAGAGGTCCCACATAATGACTTTCCCCTACTCCAAATCAGTATCCCAATTCTACAATCATCGCAGAGCAACTTACCATAATCATTCCAACTAACAATTTCCACAAACCTCGCTCCCAACCCCAATAAATCCTGCCACCTCTGAACCCACTGACCCTCCGCTGGAAACACCCAATTCTTACTATACGACACCTCGGGTCCATAATGCGTAAAAAACCACGGACTAACAGGCGCAATATAATCTTTCCCCGCCAACACATTCATATAAGCTACATCGCCATCATGGACTGTGAGATTCGAAGAAGATGAAGGCGCTTTATTAGCACCATTATTAGGCCAGCCCATCCAATTAAACGCCGCATCCAGCTCCTTAAAATTAGACGACCTAGGGCTAAAGTTCGGCGCGAAAAAAATAGGAACACTAGCTTTCGCACGCACATCTGCGACATTGAGAGCATCGCCTATGAATGTCGAAACAAAGACTTTGTCATCAACAGACAATTGTGCAGTCTGATTGGCATATTTTGCTATTTTTGCTCCAACTGATGATGAATCTGCCGGGTCCCAGGAATTGAAATCGAAGGACAAAAAGACTTTCATGTGGTTTGTAGCTGCGGATGCATAGGCATAGTCGAGCTGCGTATCTGTGAATGTGTCGGCGCCGATGTTCAGTGCGAATGCGTCGATTCCAGCACGACGGGCGATTTGCATATCTTTGTCATAATCGGCGGAGCTGGCTCGGTTGCTTACAATGCCGACCTAGGGGTGTTAATTAGTTTTCATTTTTTTCGCTAGAGAAGAGTGCATACCATGAAGTGTGCAAAAACATAGCGACTGGGAGAAGCCTGATGGTTTGAATCCCTCGATGAGGTATCAGCATTAATGAGTTGAGTAGAGTTAAGTAGTGTGAGAAGCCATGGAACGGTCTTCAGAAAGAAAGTGTTTGTCTGCATAGTGAGGTTCATTGACCGAGTTACTGTACAAACTTGAGAATGAGAAACTGGCACTATATTCTGGAATGATGCAGTAGGTTTACCTCGAAGGATGCAGTTACTATATCCGCATGGTGAAGCTTCATAGTGATACATGGTGAGATTTGAAAGACGGAAATCACGAACAAAGGAACACACATGCATGGCCTAGTAACTCGCCATCCCTTTGATTTTCGAAGAGAAACAAAAAATTTAATCTCTTTGTCTACTAAAATAGCCTATAATTCTTTTTGAAAGATTGATCGATCAAACCCCAATCAAGCTAAACCACATGGAATCATGCAGATTATTTTGGCTTTCCTCTAGCACACACATCATTTGAAGCTGCTAGATCTTCCAAACAAATTGTAGTATACCCGTCGATATAATCCTGGGCATTGAACTTGCATCATACATTTAACTTGCGATACGCCTCCCACTCTCATTCCACTCATCAACAGTGAATCTCAAGCCCTTGAGATTAGTAGCCAGCAAATTCACGTTATGAAAGCCATAATCGAGTCCACTCTCTTGATAGGCTTGATTGGATAGATACCGCAAGCATAGGAATCGCAAGGACAAAATTGATACAACTGATGATACAGGTAGTGCCTGAAGATGAGAAAGCTGATAGTCTGACATTGGCTGGTTGTGAGAAGGTTTTGGTTGTTCAAGAATGTGTATGCGTGATTATCGCCGATATAATAACGAGGAAATTTAAAAAAGAAGGAAAGAGGCAGTGTAGTTGTTAAGACCCAGCTGTGGGAGCAATATAAACGGTAAATGACCAATCTAGCATTTGTGATTGTCTATCCGGTATCCAAGCCTTTATATCTATATAATGTCCCTACCATAAATGCTTACATCCCAATCTTCTGGAATACAAATGCGAATTCCTTCTCCTCACACTTCACTTGAAACTCTTCCTTGACTCCCGGTCCACAAGCCGCCGATCCAACACCAGCAGACTCAGCGTCTAACCTCCACAATACTTCTTTTTCCTTCACCAAGTCCCTTGGATGTCTCGCTTTTTGCAATGTAGTAGGGGAATATCTTGTAGCTGTCCATTGAAACGTGGGGTTTCCAGATGAACTTGCTCTAATCCCCACTCCGGAGGAATCTGTCATATTTACCCATCTAGTCTTCATACGGTTACCGTTTTCTTGCGGTACATCGTAAGGAGTATGTAACGCATCCACATCAGCGGAGTATATACCGAGCTTCTGTGCAGAGCATTTATCGGCGTACGATTCTCCTGGTCCAATACCAAACCATTCTGCATTATCGAGATCATCGCGGAGTTTAATGTCCAAGCCAACTCTAGGCAGGTTTGATGGCATTGATCCAGTAGGTTTGAGGTTAACTTTGATTTTCAAAGAGCCAGTTGCTGAAACCTGATATATGGTAGTAGCCTCGAAGCCCCAGTTCAATATTGGAGGTGAAATGAATGTTACAGCGGTGAGGGTAACTAAATCGTCATGGGTCTTCACATCAAAAGATCGAAGCTGCGACGTCAATGCATCCAACCCATATCGTTTGTAGTAAGGAAAATCAGAAGGCATATCATTATCTGTCGGAGCTCTCCAGAAGCCCGGTGCAATTGATGAAATTAGTATCTCGGTTGACTTCAAGGTCGTTGAACTGGTAAAATTCCATTGAGACAAACTACCCCGAGCTGCATCAAATGCAAATAGGAAGTTTGAGCCTGTAATTTTGTACTCCGTCCTAGATGAGACAACGTCGAGATGAGAAGTGTTTGTAAGGGAAACTCGAGAGATCGAATCTGCACTGGGATTCGAGATCTGCTCTTGCATCCATGCAAGCTCATGACCAGCATCAGCCCAAGCAGTTGAGAACTTTTGTTGGAAGGTGACTGTAATCCATAGCTCGCCCGACCCATTCTTAGGAGTGGATGGTAATTCTATTGAAGAAGACTCTCCTGGGAGAATTTTTGGAAGTGCCAAATCACCAGATTTTACAATCTTCCGGCTTCAAAAAGTTAGCAAATCTGATTTCCTAAGTGTGATAAATGTTTACAAACCTTTTTTCGAACGACTCAATCTTGTACGAAGCGACAACATGATCAAGTCCTATGAAATCATAACCATTGGCGATCATGATTTTACCCTCCTCAACCCAAGCACGAATTGGAGCGATGACCTTTTTGAGTTCTGTCAAACCAGGTGTAGGCGTGTGATCACTGTAGCACAAGCCATCCATGACAAAGGTATCATCATTCGGGACATCACCAAAATCACCTCCGTAAGCATAAAAGCCCTCTTTGCCTGGCTCTGTCTTCCACAGTCCGTGATTTGCCCATTCCCAAATCCAACCACCTTGAAGTCTTTCGTAATCTCTGAATGCAGCCTGATAATCTTCTAAACCTCCAGGTCCATTTCCCATGGCATGGCCATATTCGCAAAGCACAATAGGTTTGTCATAGGAGCCATCAGATACACCCGTAGTCTCTGCGTGCTTGACAAGAACGTCGATGGGTGGATACATGTAGGAAAACATGTCTGCAGACTTTGCATCGGCATCACCTTCATAATGAACCAATCGGCTAGGATCCATCTCCTTTGCGTAGCCATACATTGCCTTGTGATTTTTCCCATAGAATGCTTCATTTCCTAAAGACCACAAGATAATAGAAGGATGGTTCTTATCTCGATTCACAAGCTGGGTCATTCGGTCGATATATGCGTCGCGCCAAGTATCGTTATCGGAGGTAAATTTTGCGGCTTGTGGAAAAGTCAGTTTCTTACGTTCTTCATAAGGTATCGATTCTGGAATATTGGCAGGATATGCTACAGCATCATAAAATCCATGACACTCTAAGTCTGCTTCATCCATCACCCATAGACCAAGCTCATCACACAGATCATATATTCCTGGGTGTGATGGGTAATGCGAGCAGCGTAGTGCATTGATATTATGTTGCTTCATCAAAAGTAAATCCTGTTTGATAAAGGACAATGGCACTGCACGTCCGAGATGCGGATGATGGTCATGACGATTTGCGCCATTGAAGAGAATGGCTTTGCCATTGACAGTTATAAGACCATTTTTGAGCTCGACGCAACGGAAACCGACGTTTTGGTAAATGGTCTGAGTAACCTTGTTGTTCACATGAACTGAAATCTCAAGCTGATATAAATAGGGTGTCTCGGCAGTCCATTTCTGAGGTTGTGATACCGACAAGCTCAATGAGAGCTTCTTCGCGTCTGACTCAAAAGATTCAGAACCAATCGATATTACTTCATCGCCATTAGATTTATCACGTAGCGTCAATTTTACCTCTCCAGAAGATGGAGCAACCAAATCCAAGGCAACTTCCAGAGTCGAGTCATTATATTTTTCATCAAGCTTAGGTGTAACGAAATAGTCGTCAATTCGACCCGTTGTAGGAAATGATAAAAGATTCACATCTCTGAATATGCCTGGAATAAAATTGTTAGTCTACATTCCACAGTTGTAATGCCTCTCCCACGGAATTCAGACTTACCAGAAAGCCACCATTGATCTTGGTCCTCGATATATGACCCATCACACCATTGGTACACACGAACCCAGACCTCGTTTGCGCTTCCTCGGCTCACAAATGGCGAAACATCAAATTCCGCCGCATTTCTGGATCCTTGAGAATACCCAACGAATTGGCCATTGACCCAGACGTGGAACGCGCTATCTACACCATCAAATCTCAATCGCAGTTGGGAAGACTTATCCCACGACTTTGGAACGTGGAACGATCTGCGATAAGTTCCTGTAGGGTTTTCGGTCGGGACATGTGGAGGGCAGACGGGAAATGGGAATATTGTATTTGTATATTGAGGCCGACCATGCCCTTGAAGTTGCCAATGCCCCGGAACTGTTATATTTCCCCATTCCACCTCATCATCTGGTACAGTCTCGAGTTGTTTATCTGCAGTTGGTGGCACATTCACATATCCTTCCTTAGTGCCCAATTCTGAAGTTGGTGTATTTGATTGAGCTGGAAGTGGTGCATGTTTGGGCGTTGGGGCATAATGAAAGTCCCACGTGCCATTCAAGAGGAGAGAGGAAGGTGGGATATAGTATGATCTCGCTGGAAGTCGATTTCGTTGGAAGATCTTCTCGTCGCAGATATCCAAGTCGGAAGCCATGATGGTATTGTAGCTGTGAAGAATACTATAAACCTTGAGAAGTGAATGACTATGTGTGAGAAAGGATGTATTGGTCTGTCTATGGCATATGTTATACTATAATGGCATTGATATCAAGGCTATCGTGACTCGGTGTCCATCTTCGCCCAGAGTTGGCATCAAGTGCACCACTCTTGGGCGTGCCAGGAGACCCCTCATTACATAGAGACACAGAAATGCGTAGATTGACAGGTGACGGATGTCGGCCTCGGGGATATATGTTCCGAAAGTTTCAATCAAACAAATAATTTCATGATGGGGTAGGAGTTACATCAGTTTAGTAACTTTATTGGGTTTCGTGATTTTGGTTGGATGGAATGAGGGCGATGAGGGGTAGATTGAGTGAAGTTTGGGGAAATATTTAGTTCGGGGAACGCGGAGCCGAAACCCCTGTAGATAAAATCACCACAAACACGAGACCATACCGTTAATTGATTTTGGCGCACCGACCCACTTTCACCGCGAATTCTAGCTTACATCTCCACTCGAAATCTTGATTCAGGTTGAACCGCTATTGGTCGTTTGATTACTCGCCGCAAAGTTCCCCTGTTTCCCCATGTTATGAGTCTGGGGTATTTTCCAGAGCTTTGAGCTTCATGTGGTTGACAACGCCGGAATATAGGCCAAAAAAGGACTACATTCACAATTCGATAGAATGAGAGATCAGGTACGACAGGAAAACAATCAAATGAAGCCAATAATAGTGAACTTCATAGAGAAAGATGACTGACCTTGGGACTATATATTACGCACTCATGCTGCTGGTGAAAGGAGGAAGAGACGAACTATACTGTCATCTGTTATTCTTATTAATTCCTGTCTATCCCTTCAATTTTGATATTTTCTATTGGTTCTCATGAGCAATGGCCGAAAAGCACTTCCAGGATGTTGAACTGCACGAAACAAAGTCTGAGAATGTAGTTGGTAAGGCAGTTCAACTTGCTCACGATGTCGACGAAACGAAGCCTCGTCCATTCACCTTGAGCATGTTTCGTCTTTATAGTTGTTTGATAGTCGCATATCTATGCGGATGTTTGAATGGATTCGATGGCTCTTTAATGGGTGGTCTTAATGCTATGAAGACTTATTAAACCTACTTCCACATGTAAGTTATTATCTATTTCCTTGATTCCATTTCACTGGGATCATTTCGACTCCGAGAATCATATACAGTATGACCATTTGAAAACAGTCTTTCATCCCTTAAAGATTATATATATATTATCAACATAGAGTATCACAATACTAACCAGCTTAAAGGAGCGCTGTAGAGTCTTCGACTGGCCTTGTTTTTGCCATGTACAACATAGGTTCAATTCCTGCAGTCTTCTTCACTGGTCCTGTCAACAATCATTTTGGTAGGCGCATAGGCATGTTTACTAGTGCAGTTTTGGTTATCATTGGTACATGTGTTCAAGCGCCTTCGACAAATCATGGCATGTTTCTTGCTGGTCGTTTCATTCTTGGCCTTGGAGTCAGCTTTTGCTGCGTTAGTGCTCCTTGCTATGTGAGCGAGATGGGTGTAAGTTCTATCATAAAAGTGTTGTGGCAGTGACTGACTAGTCCAGCATCCCGCTTGGAGAGGAACTCTCACTGGACTGTACAATACTACTTGGTACGTTATATTCCCATGCCTTGAAAATTAGCAATCGCTGATCAATAATCAGGTACATCGGATCAATCGTTGCATCTTGGATTGTATATGGTTGTAGGACAATCGATGGCAATGCTAGTTGGAGAATACCAATTTGGTGCCAGTTGATTTCCTCTGGATTTGTCGCGATTGGTGTTTGGTGGTTACCAGAATCTCCTCGCTGGTTAATGGCACAAGACAATGCAGACGAGGCTGTTAAGGTCTTGGCAAGATACCATGGAGAAGGTTCGATCGATCATCCAATTGGTGACTTTGCAACTCAAGGAGATGCAACAGCAAATTGGCCTTAATGATTCTGACAAAAGATGGTGGGATTATTCTGAGCTTGTGAAAACTCATTCTGCTCGCCGCCGTCTTATTTGCGTACTCGGAATGGCATGCTTTGGTCAATTGAGCGGAAACTCCGTTACCAGCTACTACTTACCCGAGATGTTACTCAATGCTGGAATTGTATCTGAAGAAAGACAGCTTTTGATGAACGGCATATACTCTCCTATTTGCTTTATTGGAGCCATTGCTGGAGCCAGATATACAGATAATTGGGGTCGTCGACCACTTTTACTCTACTCCATCTTGTTTTGCTCGGTCTGCTTTGCAATCATCACCGGAACATCTAAATTGGCTACCCAGGACACAACCAACGTCACTGCTGCAAACACAGTCATCGCATTCATCTACATCTTCGGTTTTGTCTTTTCTTTTGGATGGACCGCTTTACAAAGCATGTACATTGCAGAGACGCTTCCAACTTCAACCAGAGCCAAGGGTACAGCTATCGGCAATTTCTCCTTATCGGTCGCGAGCACAATCATTCAATACAGCTCGGGACCAGCATTCGAGAACATTCACTACTACTTTTACCTCGTATTCGTCTTCTGGGATTTGGTCGAAGCGGCAATCATTTACTTCTACTTCCCAGAAACTAAGGATAGAACATTGGAGGAATTGGAGGAATTGGCTGAAGTGTTTGAGGCTCCAAATCCAGTTCAAAGGAGTTTGGAAAAGAGAAACGCAACTACTGTTCTCAGGACACTCCGAGTTGATACGACGATTACGAAAGGCGAAGTTTAAAGCAATTTATGTTATATCTGTCTGATTGGAAAGGATTTGGGACTTGTGAATTCATGGTGTTTGGGTTATTTTAATTTTAGTATGCATTATGAGAGAGTCGTAAAATGTCTACTCCATATAATTTATTTCGATGTCTACTCTCAAGATTGCAGGTACAAATTATCCTGCCCGTATCTGATATCTGATGCCTAATGCATGCATGCACGACCGCTAACCCACCATTCACCACCCCACATAACCCCAAATTTTGATTGCAACCGCAAATTCATTTTCCCACACTCCACATAAGGTTAATCACAAAGGCTTTTTACGCCGGTTAACCATTCGAGCCATTCTTCTTCGAGAGGAAGAAACATCCGTGCCAATCATTAAAAAAATGGATACGCGTCCACCAAGCAAGCGTTCTCATATCTTGTAATCTAATCCCTAAAAGTCTCATGCCGAATCTCGCGAATATCTTAATTGAAAGTCGAGAGCATCTGTTATTCCCTGCGAGCGTTGTGATGTCGGCCGTAGATCCTGCCCCACGGACAAGACGACGGGCAGCTCATGCAGTAAGAACCTCGATCAATATTCATGTGAGAAGTTGTTGACCACTCACACAGTGCGATGTTTGCCGATTGAGGAAAATCAGGTGATTGTTATTCGTTCAATGAGTTCTCACATACTGAATAGTGGTATCGTAGATGCGATGGGCATAATCCATGTGCTACATGCATAGCGACGGATCAGGATTGTTCGTATGGAATTGATGTAAATCCGTAAGTCTCCACTTCAATCTTGACTTTTACCTTATGTAACACGATCAAATTCTAGTCGAGGCAAGAGTGACTCGATTTTGGAGGGCGTCCTCCGCATCGAGAGATATCTACAGGATATGAATGCAATGATGGTACGTGGTTCTTCGCTATGTCAGTGCAAGCAAAATTCCATTACTTATTTCGTCTCTAGGCTGCTTCGCCTGCTTTTATGAATCATCATGTCGCCAAAGATCACAATTCAGGCTCGCCTCAAACGGCGTACTCGGGTGGAGCAACCATTTCATCGCCATTACCACAACAGATAACTAGACCTCGTCATCTATCTTTTCATGAACAAAGTGTCCACAATGCCGTTTTATCTTCTTTTCATACTTCGGCTACCGAGTCCATTCTTTCATGGCAGCTATTCGATATGTTCCCTTCCATCAGACAAAATTACACCTCTATCTTTCATTTGGAACAAGCAATCATGCCAATCGTTAGCAGGTCGTCTACTATGCATCCATATGTTGGAAGTCCAGAGCTGGATCACATCATCGAGTCATTTCAATCAAATATAAACTTTTGGTATCCTGCGATGTCAAATAATAAAAGAAATCAACTCCGAGATTGTGTTCTGTTACGAAAATTGGAGCAACCTACAACTCTGTCTGTATTGGCTCTATTGATGATGTCACTGGGATGCGCAAGTCAATCAATCATAAATATTGCTGTTCCGAGGGATCTGACATCAGATGCGCATGAGTACTACAAGGGACGAAAACTAATGGCAGATATCTGTTTCGATGAAGTTCTGAAGAGACTGTACATTCCTCATACTGAAATGAGTTCAACTGCCGTTCAGTGTCTTTTCTACACCGCGTAAGTATCCGTATCTTCGGGTTTGAACACTTTTAACTGTAAAATTCAGGGTATACTTTGCATTTTCTCAGCGACCACTTCAAGCATGGGAATATATTAATGCAACCGCTGCAAAATGTCGACTGCTCTTATCTTACCACTCACCTGGAGAATCGGCCGAAGATGTCGAATGTTTAAGGCGCATCTTCTGGTCATGTTATATACTTGAGAGGCAAGTCTAAGATATTATTTCAAGATTGTTTAAGTTAACACACACAAGTGACTACCTTGCGGAGTTATCTGGTCTTCCTGAGTCGGGTCTTGCATCAATTGAATCAACTATACCTCTTCCAGGTAGTTACGATACACATGACTCACAAGTAGACGAAGAACATTCATCACTCTATTTCCTAGCATGTATTTCAATGCGTCGACTTCTAAATCGCGTTCACAACCTTCTCTATGCCAAGGAAACCGGAGCAAGTCTTGACGACGCCCGATTCCCTTTCATTGTAGAAGAATTAGACCATCAACTCGAAGAATGGCGAGATTTTTTACCCCCAGCTTTACAATTCGTCGTCGATACACAACCTGCTCAAGGTCAACACGCAGGATTTCTGAGACAGAGATATTTGACATGTAGAAGTGTTATTTATCGACCTTACTTGACTTGGGTTCTTACAAATCATTCTCAAGACATAAACGTCGCACAAAACGTACTGGAAAAGTGTCGAAATTGTTTAGGTGCCTGTTTACTTCACATAATTAACTTACGAGGATTTGCACACACGGTTATGATGGATACTTGGATATGTTCATTGTCGTATTTCTCCCCCCTCTTCTCCATATAACGAGTCCCATCCCATCCATCCTATTTCTCATACTGTTACACATTCAATCGCGTTACTAACGTGCATCAAGAATGACCGGCGCAATGCTTGTACTTCTCGCCGCTTCCCGTCTTCCATATCTCCGTAATCTTCTCGGCCAAGGCGTCACAAACATCGGATCACATCTTCAAACATTAATCAAAAGGTGGGTTCAGATACCAGGGGAAAACAGATCTCCCAGTATTGAACAGAGTCTGAGGATGATTGGGGAAATTGATGTTTTTCTTCACCAGGAGTTTGGAACGGAGAAAAAAGATTAGGAAGGGCTTGTGGAATGTTACATCCGCAGTTTTCTGATGGGTTGTACGACGCGATGCTTGCCGACGTATCTACGATTCTACGTTGTCTTTTGCGATATGATGAGCGGGAGTTGATTGGAATTTCGAAATCATATCCTGCGAAATAACAGAAGCGCCGAGGCTTTCGTTGTTATAGTTAGTGGACAGGAAAATACCACGAGCATTATTATATCACCAACCAAAAGAAAAAGGAAATCTTTTGTGGCACATAATACACAAACATAAAAACCATCATCGATCCATCGAAATGATCCAGATATTCTCATTTTTAACTCAAAATATTCATAAATGTCTCTGAAATATACACAAAACGTCTTCAGGTGCCCTCTTCACATCTCAGCTTGGTGTGTTGATGAACCCCTGTAATGACCCACAGAGCCTCCGACTATCGTTATCATGCTCGTGACATCGATTGTCACAAGGATCATAATTATGATTCAAAAGGCTTCCTTCCGATTATACTAACACATTACTATATATTTCATGTAGATAGGTCGTTGTGACAGTATTTCTTCATTTTCTCGATGCGTTCGTTTCCCTACCGAAATTGATAGTGGCGGGCTGGGTTCCTCGCTGGATATCCTGATAACAAAAGGAAGATAATAAGGGATGATTAAGATGTCGACGGAAGATACACCGTTACTGTACTACGATTTTCCTTTCTCTTGATCTCAACATTGGTCTCATATATCTTGAAATGCATCACTAATCTCTATATAGCTCAGATGAGGTCTCCGATAACCTCAATCCTACCAAATCCAACGATAACACGATCACAGCTTCACCGACCTCAGCTGCTGCCTTTCCTGAGAACATAGCTTTCGCAAAAAGGCTGGTCAGAAAAATAGATTTAAGACTCATGCCATTGATGTTTATAACGTTTAATTTTAATTACATCGATAAGAGTATTTTGAGCACTGCCGCTGTGTTTGGGTTGGTTGGGGATACGGTATGTATATTTCGTTCGTGAATTGTGAGATTCGAAATTCTCTGATTTTAAAGGAATGTTGACTATGAGGGTTGTGAAATGTAGATTTTTGGTCGTTACTGACACCTACCAAGCATCTAGTGGACGGCCAGTTTAGTTCCATCTCCAGTGTCTTCTATTTCGGCCATCTTCTCTGGGAATACCCCGGTGTCTATCTCATCCAAACCCTCCCTGTTGCAAAATACATTGCAGCGGATATTGTGATCTGGGGAATCATTGTTGCCAGTACGGCTTCATGTACCTCTTATGAGGGGTTAATGGTAGCGAGGCTCTTCACAGGGATGGTAGAATCAAGTATTAGTCCGGCGTTTCTATATGTTACGAGTATGTGGTATACGAGGGATGAAATGCCTAGTCGTATGGGGTTGTGGTAAGTAATTTGTAGATAAGATATATAATATCCTAGAATGAGGGGGCTGATATTGTTCCAGGTATGCGGGGAATTCTTTTGGGGGCGCTGTCGCTAGTTTGCTCTCTTTTGGGATCGCACAGATTCATTCTTCATTGAAATCTTGGAAGTTGTTATATATCGTAAGTGTTGTCCGAACAAAGCGATTAAGAATCATCTTTAACAGATCTTCAGATATTTGGATCAGCAACAGCTATATGGGGCTTTGTTGTCCTCATTTTTTTACCAGATACCATCTCCAGAGCCAAGTTTCTCACTCCCGAAGAAAAGAAATGTGCAGAGGAGAGAGTGCGTGTAGCAGGGACTGGAATTACTATGTCTATCAAAAATAAATGGAAAGGCGAACAAGCTATCGAATGTCTACTTGATCCAAAAACTTGGTTTTGTGTTTTCATTTCCCTGTTTACTATGGTATATCAACTGCCTCACAATTCGCGAAAACATGACTAACCGAGCCCCAGATTCCGAATGGAGGAACAACCAGTTTCGCGAACATCCTAATAACAAGCTTCGGATTCACTGGTCTCCAATCGACTCTCATCTCCCTCCCATCCTCTCTAATATCTTTTCTCACAATCGTGATATCTGGATATCTCGCGTCCCGCTATCGCAACACCACGACTCTCCTTCTCTCTACTCTTCTTTTACCCCCTATTATCGGCGCAAGCCTTATGAACTGGGCTCCTCTTAGTTCCTTAAAACTAACAGGGTTCTACCTAATCGGCTTCTCTCACGCGACCATTCCATTAACAATGAGTCTTATAGGAGCGAATACAACAGGAACGACGAAGAAAATGACAATGAGTGCTTGTATGTTTGTGGCGTATTGTGTGGGAAATATGTTGGGCCCGCATATCTTTGGTGGTAAGGAGAGAGATATGGGGTTTGGGAGAGGGTTTGCAGTTTGCTTGGGATGTTATTTTCTGTCTGCAGGTATGGCGTTGGGGCTGAGGGTGTACTTAGAGGGGGTTAATGCGAGGAGGGATAGAGAGGAATGGGGTTTGGAGTCCGAGGGTGAGGGTGAGGGTGAGGGAGCAGAGGGAGAAATGGACATGGGTGGGGATCTTACGGATTTTCAAACTCGAGGGTTTAGATATAGATTATAGCCTTTTGGAAGTGATAGATCTGCATTGGTTCCATTTTTCACTTTCCAACGACCTAGACATTCAGACATCCAATCTCACGAAGAACATCAATGTACCCCTACAAACCAAATTAGACAACCACCATCTTTATCCGAACCAATACCAAATAGCTTGCATGTAAGCACTAATGCATGTGTTACATGTGTTGATTTAGATACGATATGCAACAAATCCGCGATGTGTCTTTCATATAGATATATTTGCCACTCCTCACGTGATGTGGTTAGTGGTTTGGTTTTTGCCGCGGAGAAGCGGGGATGTGGGGCGGAGATGGAAATTGTAGGGTTGGTGTATTTGATCGATTATTGGGAAGAGAAGCAGAGGTGTAGAGCAAATATGATGGGGGAGCTTAGTGCGCCACTGCTGCTGGAGGGAGTAGTTGGTAAAGGAAGTGGTGATTGAAGCTCGAAAACTTGTGACCCTATGTTTCTTGAGGCTTTTCGTTTCGATGTATACGCATGGGACATCATCATTACCACAACACAAACTTGTCATATTCTATCATTCAGAGTTCTCTAAAATCATCTATTTACAGTGAAGCTTTGAACACTCTAATCTTATCAATGCGAGGGTTCCAGTAGACGCACTCCTAACAAATCATATTTCAACCCGCTCCCGCTACACCCCAATGCCAGGGTACCAACGTTAGATCCGCATATGTGGGTTATTGCCTATCAAGGATCCTTGGTCTGCTAAAGGGGTGTTCAGAATGCTTGTTAGGTGTTTGAGTTCGTTGATGGAGCGATCTGGGATGCTGGGTGGGATGTCCTTTTTGCGGTTGGAGTAGGCGAACTACTTGATGGTTGGATGGGGTGTTAGTTGGTTGTGATTGTGAGAGTGATTTTTCATGATTCAAGATTGTTTGGTCTGATGATTTCTGGGGCTCTGCAATACTTATCTCAGCACAAGCTCTTGAGTGGATGTGATGGATGTATCTTACCAGCCATTTGGGTTGATGGCTAAAAATGCAGGTTCCTTCACTATCTTGTTATCGACGAATTCAAGATTGTAAGGGATATTAGGCTCATCGCGTAGAATATTGATCTTCCAGGAGTTTGGTCCCTAAACGTGGCAATAAATTTCAACTGGGATTGCCATTTTGAATGGGATTTTCTCAAAAGTAGTTTGAAGGTAAGAGGAAATGTGCTTGGCATGCAGATGAGAGGCTTCATCCATAACTTAGCCAAGATATATCCTATCATTCATATATTGATATTTCAAACAATTGTTGTCTTTTTATGCCCCCGCTCAGCTCCAACAGTTGGTGATGTTTGCAATGTCGCAAGCACACTTGTCAGATCGACTTTCGGAACAGCTTCACCTCAATCCTCATTCGCGTTCAAAACACAAGAGCTTTATTTCTCACATCTAACAGTTGGATGATTGTATCTTGGCACCAATTGATCTGAATTTCATTCCATCTGTTCCAAACTCCACCGGGGTCGGTCACATGGACCACAAAGTATTATCAAAAGTCTCACCATCAATTCATGTTCGGCAATTGAATTAGAAGTGAAAGAGGCACAGTAAACTAGGACGAAGCTACTCCTTAAGCAGGAAAAAGCGCTACTTGGCAACCATTACCATTCTTCACCACCAATTTCACGTCTTCGGTCCATGGCCTATCATCACGACTTTCTATTTGCTGAAACTGAGTTGCCATTCTGGCAATAATGTATGAAGCCTCTCCTAGAGCTTTGTGTCGACCAGCGCAGCTACGCGGGCCGTGGCTGAATGGCATGAATTCCCAATTACTTGGGGAAATATGATTCCATCGGTCGGGATTGAATATCTCGATGTCATCTCCAAATACCGATTTTTCTCGGTGAAGTGTATAAAAGTTTGTGCTGACTTTCCTGCCTGCTGCAATGAATATTGGTGCTGTACCATCAGAGCCCCCGCCAGTCGGAAGTGTTGTGTTGACAAGAGCTATGCGGCCGTTTGCGTGGAATAGAGGATAGATGCGTAAAGCTATTTTTATTAGCTTCTTTCTAACAAAAGACTTGAGAGCCATATATTAGAGCAAGCTTACATTCCTTTATACAATTGTGAAGAAGTTTTAAGTTCTTCAGATCTGTTAGATAACAATCCTGAAATGGACCTAGAGCAGAAACTTCCGCTCGCAGGCGTGCCCAGATTTCGGGAGATCTCGAAAGCAGGAATATCGTATTGCTCAAAACTATTCCCGTTGTATCTTGGGTTACTAGCATACCTTGAAGAATTTGCGAGCGGATTTCTTCTAGGTTCTTTCCCCGTAACACTAAATTCTCGAGAAGACTTGAAGCATGGTCTTCAGAATTTAAGCTGTACAGTTTGTCTAGTGCTTTGGCAATATGATGGTCCACGAATGAATGCACTATTCTGCATGACTCTTTCCACTTATTACTGAGGAGAGATACACTGCGTCCAAACTTTCCAAATGCTAATCGTATACCCATCCAACTTTGTGCAGTATCAAATGCTTTCTCGAAAGTATGCATATTCACCGGTGGATCCCCTGAATATAACACTGCCAGGCGCTTACCGAACAGAAATTGGAGTGATAGATCCAGGAACTATGGTCAGTTAGATATTGTACACTTGTCTTTGGGCTACAGCTCACCAGTTTATTGAAGATTGGTGCCAAATCAACAGTCTGTCCATTTGATGGCAAACCTTGTATGTACTGTTCGTAAGCATCGCCGAGGAGTTTCAAATTTACAGTGTTGGCTTCTGTCAAGGTTGAAGCAAACAAACTTCGATGAACTCGCCATTCTTCGCTATCTCTAGTGACAAATCCTCTTCCGCAGAAAGGCTCCATGGCTTCAGCTCTACCTGTACCCCATTCTTTCCAGTTTGTTCCATAAATCGCTTTTAGATTGTCTGGATGGGCTGTATAGATCGTGGTCCTCCCGAGAAGTAAAGCTTGGAATGTCTTGCCGTAAATATCATGTTGCTTTGCGTGGGTTTCTAAGATGGTATGCTGGTTTCGTATCTCGAGAGATTTCTTGAACAGATCCAAACCAAGAAAAGAATCAATTGTGGGTAAGCTTGGAGGCTGTTGGCATTCTGCGGGTGTATTCCTGCTGAGTTTCCATCTTGTATAGAGCTGATAGCAGATAATAACTGAGAATAATAAGAGCAATTTAATGAGTAAAGAGGCCATAACTGATAGTGCTCAGTGCGCTTCTTGTTCTGAGAAGTTGTTCTTTCTGTTTTGGAAGATATCTGAATAACTCGCAATTCCCACATGTACGAGGCATCTTGTTTGTGTAACTACATATTTTATAACTTTTGACAAACGGAAGCGGATAGCAAACTGATAGAATATCCGCCGTCTTCACGTGCTTGATATGTCGTCTATTGGCTCTCGTCTTAACATGGATTAGAAAGGGGTAGCTCCGATTGGCACGTTATTCACTACCACGACGGGTGGGACAATGCGCAACATCTTTCCGACAAGTGATTGGGTTACATTCTCTCAAGCTACATAATCAAAATTTCTTGGCCGCCAAATGCCGAACGAGCTCAATATTCGATCCCGCTCTTGCATCCAGAATGATGCCATTGAAAAAAAGCAATTATAACAACACAGCCTCTATAAGCCACTTTCCAATTCACATCCTTATCGCTCAACTCCACAAGTAGCCTCCGATCTGTCAGACAAATCCTGTCTTCTTTAGTCCCCTTGGTAGGCGGCAACAGAAAGCCCGTTTGCATCAATGGCGTTGTCAGGCCATCTCACATATTCATCACCATCTAATAGACCGGGATTCAGTAAAAGTATGCTGCATACTTGAGAGTCATTTTCACAAACCTGTTGATCTAATCGTAGGGGAGTCTATAACGAGTATTAGCGGGGTAATATGTCAGTGAGGTGCGTTATGTCTCTTACCAGGATGGCTGAGAGGGGCAGCAATGGCCATAAATCCAAAGCTCAAGACTATGACTTGGTAAAGAGTGACGCGCATTTTCTTTTAGAATATTTGATTCGGTTGAGTTTGTAATGTGTTGGATATCTGGGAAAATGCAGATAAGTAGACAGGTCTAGTCGATCATTTTATAGTTCAGTAAAATAATTTTAGGAGTTCATCTTTATCTCCATTTCTTAATCGATTCCTCCGAAAAGATCCAAAATATTGGATGATGACAAGGAGCAAAAAGCTTCGCCTTCCACATACATAAGTACCAAATACCATTTTCGATGTTCTGCCCTACGAGGTTGCTTGTACTATTGGTTGAGAGGAGAATTTCCCAGCTGGTTTCATCTTTTCCCCTATATGAGAAAAGCCTTATCGGTTTCCCCATCATCTTTATCTCAATCTGGTCGCACGAATGTCGGACATTTATGCTTCCCGCAGCAAATCTCGACCGTTTTGCATTTAACCGGTGACCAAAAGCAGGCGGGTATTAAGTTTATTGGATGTTATCGTTTTCAGCTGCTTGCGCGTAAGTTTTTGGTTAGACGAGGATCTTCCGATATCAATATTCTACACATCTTCTGCGGGGATGTCATCGGATGTTGGGTCTCGAAATTACCATTCTTGGCTATGTTGGCAATGCATTGAAGCCTATTGCTACCCCGAAGATCATACGATGTGTTCTATGCAGCAACGATACCACGGTACTGTACAGTCCAATCTGATAATTCTGAGCTTGAGTCGCCGATATGTAATGTCTTTGGCTTAGATTAAAGATATGTACGATCAGTCGTGTCAATCTTCAGTAAACAACTTTATTCCCACGATCACAGCACAATGTCATCAGAATGCAAACCATTTTTATTGGATGAGGAAAGATCAGAGAATGAAAAACTTAGAAATGGGCGAGATAATGCGAAGCCAACTCTACGAGTCGTCTTCCTACATCTTTCACTCATATTATTATATACTATCATTTTTTTACTCGCCCTACTTCAATCAACTTGTTCTATATCAACCTCAGTTCATCGTATGCTTCATGACTTCCCAATGACCTTCAGGTGCTGTCGTACTCATTCATTCTAGCTTTACCAGGTGTGAGGATTCGATATGTACCAGTTGCTCCTCCCGATCTCCCATCGTCACCTTATGCTGGGCCTCCGAGCGAGTCGGTAGACCAAGCATGGCATGATTTACTGAAAGACATGAATATACGGGTCACAGCCGAAGAATTGGAGAAGAGGAATCAAAAGTCCGTATCTCTACCAGAAGGTGGTGGGCATATGGTCTGGATTGGAGCTCATCATCAACTGCATTGCATTGCAAGTTTCATCTGGAATATTACTTCAACTAAGCAACTAACAAATCGATAGAAAATGCTTCGACGCTGGAACTATCGGGATTACTATTATCCCAACATAACAGACCCAACAATTGAACACTGGGATATCCATGCAGGTAACCTTTCCCTCTCTTCATCACCAAGATGAAGATACTGACGCAGTAGTCAGATCACTGTTTCGATATTTTACGCAGTGCAGTAATGTGTCAAGGCGACACAACCCTCACAACTTTCGGATGGGAAAAACTATCTAAGCCACAGCCGCACGTCAAATCGACAGAACATCGATGCGTAGATTGGAACGCGCTAATGGAATCTCTCGCCGATCGTGTTGTTGGCGAGGAAGAGATGGCTGCGCTTGTAAATCCTAGATTGGAAGAAGGTGCATAATCAGGATGTAGTTCGGAGCCGTTGGGTTGTGGATATGTGATGGACGATAGTGGCAATGAAACATATATATCATTTAACGCTTTTGAGACACATGGTTCTTGTCGATTGACGCGCCTTGGCTAACTGTTCAAAATTTGCGGTGGCATGATTTGATATTATAACTATCTAGAGTTCCATCGTCAGGATTTTGGTGTATAAAGATGAACCAATGAACTCTTGAATACTCAGCTTCTGTCAGATTTACATTCCATGACAGATTTCTTGACTCTTGAGACAACAATTTAAGCTACATGCTACCCACTCTTTAGCAATGCGGCTATCATACAAATGCTATCTTGTTGCAACTATCCTATCTACTTTTGTACAGATTCCAGCTGTTCAGGCAATCTTCCGATTTTTCCAAAGATTATCTTTAATTTTGACTCATCACACCTGACTATCTCCTATGTTTGTCCCTCATCCCTCGCGATCTAATCTCTGTCTCTCTCCGACCCAATCCTGCAGCTCTTCCCAATTTGTACACATATGCTCAGTACCCCATCCCGTTACACCCTGTATTACTCCCGTTAGCAAGCATTCTTTCTTATCTTCATCCATATCTTGCCTTCTCTTTGCTTTGACAACTACTCTTATTCTTGAGTCACAACATAATCACATCAACCTTTCGTTGAAAAACAAGAGAAAGCTCGCTTTAAGCGAAGAGGAGATAAACCTACTTTCAACCCAGGATTGACCCTCTCAATACTGCTATCCCCACAACACATCAAACTCTGCCTCAAAAAATCAATACAATGCCTCAAGTGACTTCTTCTCATATGAGGTTCCAATTCTTCCTCAAGAAGTATTGTTCCTGTTGTCGCTGCGTCATTATTGAGGTAGTAAATGTGACGTATACCATCCTAAACTACGGTTAATGACTATTATTCGGATATCATAGGATTAATTCTTGATGGAAAGGAAACCCAATGAAGCTGGGGAGATGGGGAATCAGATATGAGATCAAAAAAATAAAGACAGAAATACATCCGTACCAAACAGTGCAACTGATGCAAGACGCTCAATGTAGCTCTTTCTCCTTCCACATAAGGATGATTGAAGAATCCCCCATCACCTTTCGTCATAAACAATCCATTCCAAGCAGCATCTGTGGTATTAGATGGCGAATACGAGAAATTGCGATCATACGAGAAAGTGCTCTGTTCTTTAGCAACTAATCAGTTGACATTAGCTCCACAACAATCTAATAAATTTAGAAAAAGAGTTTATACATCGAGGTCCTACACGGGCAGCGATCGATTGTGTGTCTAGGAATCTTGCAGCAAGAAACCCCAGTGCACAGGATGCGAAACAAAGGGTGAAGAGTAGCAGAATATTCAATCTCAAGCTCAGTTTGTTCTTGGAACTCTTATAAAGCCCTGGTTTTACTTCTTCATCAGGATCGACGGTGACGAGCGTGTAAACAGGGCGTCTCGTGATTAAAGGAAACCACATTGTGCCAAGAAGTTTGAATATATTTGTGCGTCACTCTACCATACAATGAAGTATATAGACAGTTTCAGCATGTTAACTCGCAATATGAATTGTTTATCTTCTCTCTCAGTATCATAGGAAGGACTAAATTGCTCGTGGCGGTACGAGATAAAGAAGTCATGTATACAGAGAGATGTCTTTAAATTTAATGCACGACCACTTTAAAGCATATTAAGCTCAAAATCCGATACTGTATGTGAAATATCTGCGACATCTTTTTCTGCACGAAAGCATTTCTAGCACGAGTTGGAGGGGATCGTACGACTACAAACCGCGTTCTTATCGTCTTGGAGTCTTGGTATGTTGTACATGTGCGACCATGATATAAGCCGTGTATAACAATAGCAACCCAAGGACATACCATGCGTCGGGAAATATACTCCCTCGGAAGTTATCCAAACTCTCCGACTTGGAAAAAGGTAAAAAACAGAGTCCCGTAATCTTAATCAGCCAGCCCGCCGGAAGTGCCATCCTGTAAGCAGCTCGACGGTAACAATCTAGCTCTTAAATAACCTTCCAGAAAATTGTCATCAGGTCTTAAAGCCGAAAGTTGCCGTCTTTTCTCCTCTATCTATGGCGTGATTTGGTATTTTAATTCTCAAGCCAGAATCAGGGGCCTGAATAGAAAAAAAAAATGAAATTAGGGATCAAATAAATGGGGATGAGGGGAAATATGTCTCTGTATGTCGTGCAAATTAGATTTATTGAGGGTTAAATTTCAGGTAGCAATGTTCCACGGCATTTGAAAGGACGGGATAGTATTGGATGTTTATGTGTGGACAAGTATGGTTCCAAGGAAAAGGGATTCGTTCGCGAGATGAGCATAAATGTGCTTATCGTTCCACGCGAAAGGGAGGGATGGGTGTTATTGGATGGCATCTAGGGCTTTTTCTTGGATGGAAAGAGTGGTATGAGAAGTTTTGGAGATAGACGGAAAGGATTTGAATGAGATATAAAAATGGAGGATTGTGGAGTTCAAATGTACATCTTCAACGGACACGAACATTCAGCGATACATCGAAAAGGTAAATCGTGTTGGACTAAGTACTTACATGTACGACCACCAAGACCCAATGCTATTGCTCATGTAATACCACTTTGGCCACAAAGTCAGAACCTCGTGTCTAAGTAATGTATCTAAGCATCCCAGCTCCTCATTTCTTGGAGCGCTGGCAAACCAAATTGCCAAATCATGTAATAGAATGTCCGAGCCGTTGCGTCTGTGGGCAGAATGCATTCCATTGAAGAATCTTCCAGCTCAGCCGTTTCCACTTTTACCCCCCTCACGATTCTTTACCATCTAGCCATGCGTCGTGTCGAGGGGTGGAAGATTCCAATTTATAGTATATGGTAGGTATGTAGCACAGCACTTGTCGGCGCTACGGATAAAAAACCAGTCATATATGTAAAAATATCCCCACTCGAGTCCAGAGATATTGTGTTTGAAGTATAGTCCCACATCTACGTGATATTCTCTCCCAGACAACAACCATCATAGTTAACTCCCATACTATGGCGATCCGAGAAGTTGCCGTCGGCGGCGTCGTCGCAAATGTGATTCTTGTTGTCCTCGCAACTATTACAGTTTCCCTACGCTTCTATGCGAGAAAGAGAAGTAAGCTGGCCTTACAAGCTGATGATTGGTTGATTCTTTTCTGTTTGGTATGTTCATCTTCTCATCAAGTCATCATGTGTACCATTAACTTTTGTCTGGTAGATATGCTCAATTGCGTTATGTGTTGAATGCATCTATGCAGCCGCGAGTGGACTCCGAGGAGTTCATCTATCGACTTTGAGCTTCCCAAATATCGAACGGTTCTTTGAGGTCCAATTTGCTGATACTTTGATTTGTCATTTTGTGTATGGACTTATCAAGGTATCAGTGGTGGTTTTCTATAAACGCATTTTCACTAGTCGGGCCTTTATCATTTGTGCGAATACCGTGTTGGGCATGATTTCGTTGTATATGATTCTGTCTTTCTTCGTAAGTATCAATGATATCGACTGGGAGTGTAGTACTAAAGAGATAACCCATTTAGCTGTTCCTTTTTTCGGCTCATCCTGTCGCAGCGTATTGGAATACGTCACCCGAGTTAATTGGCACTCAGTTTATTCTGGATGTCCCAAATCTCGTTATCGCCTGCGCAGCTGTAGATATCTTCCTTGATATCGCAGTTCTTAGTCTTCCATTCCCTGTGATCAAGGGCCTTCATATGCCGACGGAGAAGAAAGTTTATGTATCCGGTGTTTTCCTTCTCGGTGCTTTGTGAGAATCCAGTGTTATCCCAGACAAACGGTTACGTTTTGCTGATGCCGAGTATTATAGCTGTCTCATCTCATCTTGTATTCGACTTTACTATTCCCAGAAACTATTCGGAACCAGCACACCTGATCTCAGTAAGTCTGTCATTTCCAATCATCTTGCAACTCTAATCTGAACACTATTAGAACTCGACGAAGAAGTCTATCTCTGGGCTCACATCGAAGCCTATGCCAGCACTATAACTGCTTGTCTTCCCTGTCTCGCACCTCTTCTCCGCGGCGGCCGCAGCCTCGGCTCTATGATCGGTAGCGTGCGTTCTAAACTCTCTATCCGCAGCAAGAACAGTTCTTTGTTCCGAAAACACTCTTCTGATTCCACATCCAACAATCTGCCAAGCCCTCTTTTCGAAAAGTCACCTTGGAATGACGATGGATCAGGACCGACTTCAATTGTTACGGGTGGAGCTAGAGATTTGGAGAGTCAGAGATATCCCAAGTACCCCGAGGAGAGAATTCTGGTGGAGAAGAGCTTTGTTTCGGCTGCTGGATCAGCGGTTAATTGATGGGGTATATTGAGTTGATAGGGACAATACCTGGCTTTGGAGAGTGTTTTTAACTGGCTGTGTTTGTACTTGGAGGACAGGTACCTAAGGATAGATCTGTCCTTTATGTAAGATTGTATTGAAATGAAACTTCATGTGTCATTGTCTTGTGCTTTTCTAAACGGATTTCTCGAATTGAGATTTCGATTAGAACCTTTCAAAGGGCAGTTTTGCACATCTGTAGTCCATAGAAGCATGCCTTGTCCCTGTTGGTTTGAAATACTAATCGTTAGTCGACATAACTTAATAGACTTACTTCTTTCCATCCCAGTCACTAGACTAAGCTTTTAGGTGCAAAAGCTAACTAACCCTTCCTAAAATTCTATGTTGCACATCTTTACTCCGTTTGCTACATGCCCCATCCTGGTGGACATGAGATAGTTCTATTTAGTTCTGGCAATTGTTTGTAGTGGAGGATTTAATGTCCATCGTAAATCTTCATTGATCATAATTAACCTTAATCGACAAATAAGAATCCTTGCACGATTTTTGAATAAAACGGTCAACTTGAGCTCCACATACGTCGATAAAGTAAAACACAATTCGATCTCAAAACCAAAGGATTCCTGTGGATTCTCGCGAGATCCCACATACCCCACAATCCCACCCCGCATTAAACCATTTATTCAAGATTCTAGTCGTAGTATCGAGGTTTTTGGTGGATTTGGTACGTTTCAGATTTTTTCAATGCTCAAATGTGACCCCAATGATTTCAGAAGCCTCAATGTCGGTATTCAAAGACCCCAAGCGCGCGCATGTACTGTACTGCCCTGTCCCGACCCACCAGACCTACACCAACTTGAGGCTGAGTAGACGCGAGCCCTGACATATAGATACACGTTGAAACCCTATCTAGAGAATTAGAAGTCAAAGATTCAATTTAGACATTCTTTAAGTTTTCTATTTTCTTTTGTTTTTCTCCTTATTATCGCATAATTGTAATTTTTTGAGTGCCTTGCATAATCACTAGTCTCTCGTTATTCATCATTGCTTGTGAATTTCACGCAGCTTCACACAAGACACGGCCAAAAACATGGCAATTCAAAATCTGGATTTGATTCCTCGATTTCCCAAGAGGCGTGAAATACAAAAGCTTTCTGTCAACACCACCGTCACTCTCAATGCCGTCCCAGCTCAATCACCCATTCCACTGCCTAAATCGGCATCAAAGGTCATGACTCTCTCCGCCTATACCAGAGATTTATCATTATGGGGGATCCCCCGCTGGCCATTTGAACCAAAAATGGAGCGAATACGCACACTCGTACTGGATCGTTTGGGCTTACGAGATGATAATCCTTGCATAGTATCATTTGAAAACAGAACGGCATTCAAGAAAGTCTACAAGGTTATTGTTTATCAGATGGTAAAGTGGAGAGAAGGTTGGGAAGAGAAGAAAGAGAGGGTTTATCATTTGAGCGTTCGATATCCTTTGCAGGAGAGTGACGAAACGCTGAGTGAAGTAGCAACCATGAAGTTTGCGCGAAAATTAGGGGTTCCTGCTCCCCGAGTAATTGCTTGGGATGCGGATAGAAGGAATAAATTGGGATTCGAGTGGATTCTGATGAGAAAATTGGAGGGAAATTGCCTCAAGGATGAATGGGAAGATTTGTCATTTGCTCAAAAGGAGAAAGTGGTGAAAAGCATAGCGAAATATCAAGCAAAACTATATGCAACTAGTTTCGACGACATTGGAAACCTTTTCGACGCGCAAGACGCGGATGATTATATCACAGACTATAGATACGGTGATTTCAGTACTTCGAATCAAATATCAAGAGAAGTCCGACCCTTTGTTGGTCGGTTAATATCTATTGCTGCGATTAGTGATAGGAATTCGTACTGTTCTTTCCCCGACAGCAGTTCCTATTTAGAAGCTCTGTTGGTACCCATATGGAAGGAGTTATCGACTACATTACGAACCTCGACTAATGAAGAAGAAATGATCGAAGCACAAAGTATTCAGAAGCTCGTTCAAAAAGTGCATGCTAAGATTCTTCAGACATTTCCCGAAACAAGGGTATCCACAGTCCTTGTCCATGACGATTTATCGATGAGAAATATTTTGATTGACGACATGGGAAATATAACAGGCATTCTAGGGTGGGAGAATGCGACGGCCATGCCGACCTGGAAAGCAACTCAATATCCGCAATTCTTGAGTGTTGACCATACACAACAATCAAGTACAAAATGTCAAGAGAGCATCTATGAAAATGTAGAGGAAAGATTTGAAGTGGTAAGACTAAGGCGTCTCTACGATGAGGAGATGGCTAAGAGGGTAGTCGCTTGGAAAGAAGAAATCAATCGAGGAAAAATCAGGAGAGAGCTTGAATTTGCGTGCAAATTTTGTAGTATTGAAAGCTGCGTAAAGGAAATTGAGGACTGGGTAAATGCACTCGAAACTAATATACCCATAGCACTGGTAAAACAATAAGCTAAGGTATGTACACCAATGTCTGACAAAAGGAGATTTTTCAATGAGAAGACATCGCTATGAAACTTCTGCTTTCTTTTCCTTCGCCATGCTGGTTACAATCTTCATTTCCTCGTCGGAAGGCATATTGACGATCATGAGATACAGCACATCCTATTAATATGTAAGTATAATGCTATTCCTTTTAGAAGTGGACTAGACTAACTTTGTGAAGCTTTCTTTTTGCAGTCCTCAAAATACCAGTTCTCTGAGGTTTGGGATTTTCATCCTTGGGCAAGCCTTTTCTCTCTCTTCTTCTCTCTTTCCTGGCAGTTCGCCCTAGATGACCCCACCTTGATTTACAGGGTGAGAGGGATCTGCCCAGCGTGATGAAGGCACTTGTTGCTCGCCAGCCTTTGTCGCCAATGTCGTTGAAGGATTTTCGGTTGCCTATTGCATAAGTCAAATTGTCATTTCTTATATCATTTTAATAGACCTAAAGGTCAAAGATTGAAGAGACGCAGAAACGTACAAATTTAGCCGTGCTCCTCTTGTCTCTCCACTCTCCAAACCAAACTCCTGCTTTTTTCATTGCATTTACTTTCTGTTCATCAGTAGCCGTCTCCAATAATGGAAATATTAATTCTGCACTTTCTGGCATCTGGGACTGTCCAATTGTTTTACCAGAGGTAGAATGGAAACCACCGCGGCCTTGAACTTCACGTGAGGCTACAGATGTGACTAGCTTGGCGTTCATATCAACAGTAGAGACAAGTGGTTGAGAAGCAGTAGAGTTGTTTGATTTCCAGGTCATAAGCATAGCATAAAGTCCATGCGGTTTGAATAATTTCTCATTCATTCCGACGAGATATTTGTTCTGTCTAGGGAGTAGAATTAGATTCATACCTCCCAGCTTGACAATCAACGGATCTGATGGTACGTACTCTTTAGACATATATGCCCTTCTGCCGAACTCAATGCTGGTGTGCACTGCGAATGCTGCGGTGTGGACAATGATACTTGGTGCCACAGCGAGTTCTTCGGCCATCACACTCGCAGCCACAGCAAAGTTTATCACATGAAAGTATGGAGATGCCTGAACAATTTGTTAGCACCTGTTCCATGCATCCCGCTGCTTACTGCTACCTAGATAGGTCGTACCTTGATAGATGCTTCAAATCCTACTAGAAAATCCATGAATGTATCTTGATCTATACCACAATCTATCAAAACTGGTGCATAAGCTCTTACGAATCCTCAATGTTTAGATCCGGGTCTTCGCTCAGGTATAATTATTGGAACAGGTAGTCCTTGCTTTATGTTTGGCCGAGTTGACGAGGATATGCCAGGGTGTTGTTTTCCAAAGTCTCCAAGTATTTGCTTAACACTATCAGGTTCATCTACTATCTCCTGATCGTATGGAGACAATTCGGCTTGTGTATCGTCTCTAATCCAGTCTCCTTCGTCGTCTTCATCGTAACTTTCGTATCCATGAGCATCTAAGGCGGTTGTAAAGCTATTATCTTCAACGGTCGGAGACTCTGAAGCCTCTGGAGTTTTTGCTCTTTGTACATTCCTTTCTGCGCTCTCCCCTGAACTGACTTTCTTTTCTTTGAAGGAGGCATATGCATCAGTGCCGAACCCAATGATTCCACTAACGGCATCTCTTATAGGCCGTCGACTCATGACTTGTTTGATCGCTATTCCAGTGAATGCGGGTAGTGTGGTGATTCTTGGGTGACACAATTCGAGTGGAAGAGTGTGAATAAAGAACACATCCGGGGGATTCTCTGTTGTTATAACCCCGCATTCCTCGCGTTTCCATTGCAACAGATTGATAGAGGTACAGGAATGCAACCATACGACGCATTTAGTTGATATAACATCATTCTAAGGAGCCCAGCTGTATATCTCATTCAGACGCAGCAAATTACCAACTGAACAGTGAACCATATATCAGGTCTGCAGTGAATTGAAGTGTACAGATGAGGGGCTCACTGTGAAATGCAGATGGTAACAGTGACGGTAAAACAACAATGATATAAGAGGGGATGATAACTTCAAGTCCATGCAACCGTGAGCCTGAATACCCTACAAAATGGTATCTATATTTACCTAGAATGTTATGTCGATTTTGATGGTAGGCAGTGTATCTGGTCACCCCATCTCGGCCGAGGCCGACAACAAGCAATTTTGATTAGTCTACAGAGATATTCGATCAAATGCTTATATAATCATTTTATTTTGATTGGTCTACAGAGTTATCTAACTAGGTAGGTGAAAGGCTTTGTGCTACCCGATATACACTTTCAATATGTGATGTGCGGCTAAATATTACGACATGCACTGAACAGTCGGATTTTGCCACTACTTGTCCCAAAAACACTCCATGGATCACCTCAACGACAATCACTCCGAATTGTTTCAACCCGTCATTTTAGATTTCGCAGAAGTTTATGACGAGTACCATTCGGTTGATTAAACAAAATTACTATATACATTGTCTACCTTATGGGCCCCCTCATACAAGATGATAAATGATATTATAAAAGGTTGATTCTTCATCCAGAAATTATCCAAATCATCTATTTGGCCACGACAACTTGGACACTGTCTCTTAAAGACTCGGTATAGGTATAGGTCTTCAATACTTTAAGACCGGCTGAGTCTAAAACCTTCTCCCATTGACTTTGAGTACGCTCCATTGCCGACAAAGCTGCCATCATAGTGAAGTCAATGTTCATAGCCTGGAAATTGGTGCCGCTGTTGGGAAGAACCATCTCATCAATCAAGATGGCAGAATTTGGGCCCATTGCCTCACGGAGGTGGTCCAAAATGATCTTGCACTTGTCATCTGGCCAGTCATGCAAAATCTATATTGCAAAAGGTTAGTCATCTTATCCCGGCGAACTCTGCATGGAGAACATCACTTACGTTACGCATGTAGTAAAATCTGGCATCTAATTTCAGGGTCAGTATGATACAATCGATGAGACTCTTGCGTTATTGGAGCACGTACTCTTGATTTGCTGGGGCGTGAAGAAATCTTGTGGTAAAGCTTTTACGCCATCGATGGATAAAGCATGCGTCAAAGTTATTGGAAGATCTTCAAGAATAATTTCGCCCTTAAGGGCAGGGAATCTAGTCTTGAGCTCTAAGCATTTGTGACCGATTCCACCACCGACGTCAACAAACATAACTTGGGCTGGGTCGAGGTCCTTGACATATTCCTCGAAGGGAAACAAGTCCAACCAGACGTCCATTCCTTCTCGCTGAGCAGTCATCCACTCCATGAAGAAGCCAAGTTTCTCTGGATTTTGCTGGAACCATTCGAATAATGGGAGATCTGTGCGGTGTCCCATATGAAATGGTGAGTATGATGCATCAGCAGGGTTCTTGTATCCAGTAGCCTTGAAGAACTCTGGGAGGGCTTGAAATGCTGGACCAACACTATCGAAGCTAGAGGAGAATTGTCTTAATGTATGTATCTATGATTGCGATAATGTACTTACGTGTGGTTCATTCCAGCTTTAAGGCCAGGTTTGGCAAGTGCCTTTGTGATATTGTCTGCGATAAATGTCTCTTCTCCGACCTCTGTTACGATATCTGTTGATGCCAAGAACCTCAAAATTCGACCTACAGTAATTAGAGCCTGGTAAATATCTTCAATGAGTAGGAACATACTTAAAAGTAGAGGGTCACATTTGGTTTTATCTGCTAATTCTGTCGTGGTCATGGGACCGTCGTTATCGGCTAAGATCTTGAATAGATCGAGATCATTACCAGCACGGCAAAGTGCGGGTTGAATTGCCTTAAAAACGAACGCATCAGCAAGTGGCTATATTAATATCATACGTCAAGCATGGACACGTACGAGGTAGAGAAGACGCTGGATAGTTTCGCCAGAAGTTTCAAGGGACACAGCCGTCTTTCGAAGTTGATTAATGAGATTCTTGCGCGTGTGCTCATCAGCAACCTTGGCTGCCTCCGTGATTCTGGAAAGCGCAAGTTCGAGATCTCCAACGGAACCCATCTTGATATTTTGTCTTAAAGTAATGTCACGGTAATGTTAAGTTTCGAGAGATACAACGGTTGTATCTAAAAGGAAGATATTCAGAACGTCAGTGGCAATTTTGATGCAGTCCTCGGGACTTACATATATATACTAAATCGACGGCCAACGGTTGGGGGGCGAGGTATTGGTTCGGATTGGAAATGTTTAGCAATCTCGTACTCCATACCGAATAAGCAATACAAGCGTCGACGTTGACAGCCCCTCTCAGAGCCTCGCCTGCTCACCAATTTTGGACCCCACAGACTTGATAGGCAAGAAATGCCATCGCCGGTTTAGTGGGGAGCATTAAGTTCGTTGCAACATAGGCCTATCTACAGTCACAATACCGCCGGAATCAATCTCTTTCTTGGTCGTATCTTTCAGATGTTATCACGCTGCATGACAGCATACAGCCCCTTGCACCAGATCAATCTTGAATTACGACGTCCGGCATCAGGGCATCCATGTCACCGCTAGCAAGACCGGTATATGAAATCCCATATCACAGCTTACAGACACGAGATTTTCTTGTAATCTCCGTTTCTATACTATTTATCACATACCTGGGCGGCAAACAATTTGATGATGCCTTTGATAAGCATAAAAATTAAAGATCGGCGACCTCACCCTTAACGCTGTTCATATCTAATCTTTGCTGTTTGAACATCATAGAGCTACAGAGTTGAAGCGTGGGGTAAAAGACGGTGCCTCGGCCTTGGGACAGGGGGTAAATTGAAAATCGCCCATTTTTCCAAGTCTCGTCCCAAATTAAAATTTCAAGGGTATAACGGCCTATGATATTGCATCGATTGTGCATGCTTAACCATGAAGCTGGTACTGGAGGGGACCGGGGGACGTGTCTATTTTGCTTCTTTGGATCCAATAGTACACCTTTACGTTGTAACCTTCGCTCGTAAGAAACCTTATGAGGGTTACAATAAGAGGATGGTGAGAAATTACAAAACACGTATGTCAGCTTATTTTGGTGTATATTCATCCAATAAGGGAAGTTGAAGCCCTTTCCTCTCAATGATTATGGAAGCTTAGACTCCTTCAGGATTTCTTTTCGAAGTTTATCATTATCAAGCATAAGCAGGTCTCGGCGATCCTTCCAACTGCGGTAGTTCACACCTCGTTATATGTTTAAGCTTATAATAGCATTTTGGTTTTGCTGCAGTTCAGAATAATCTGGAATATTCAAGGCACGTTGCAAAGTTGCAGTCGGAAGTTCCCATTCCACTCTTTCATTTCATTTTATTAATTCAATGTCGCTCTATTGTGTGACAGTGTGATAGTCTATCGCTGAGAGGGTTGCGAGGCCACGTTTCGATCGTCGAGGCACATACTGGGGTAGAACGGCGTAGAACTTTATGTCAATCACCTCACAATAATTTTGTGAGGTGATATTGATCATTTCAGCACAGCGCTCTAGGCAACACATTATAAATTGTGGGCTTAAATGTGCGTTATGGCTTATTGATATATTGGCGGTTAGCCCCATATAGCATTTACGACAGGTCTTATGCAAGCAGTATTAAGCGCTACTCATCAATCACTATCTTCAGGTGTGAATGCCATCTTTTGTGAAGTGATAAGATAACGGGACAATAGTGCCACTGAGCGCTTCTATATTAAAGGGGTGAAGAAAATAAATTACGACGTACTATCGTCTATGTGTGTTCAGAATGAGGGGTACTTCTCTCTCCGCACAATCCACTTTCGACTTCATGGCTTAATAGAGTGGGATATACACATTCTCTGTTCGGTATCTGCTCCGTGTCGGTGTACCCGAAATCTCAGGAATGCCACCTGCTGATTCCTCTCTAAGAAATGTCCTCAATGGTGATATTCTCAGCACGGATGGGCCCAGAGAATATCTTTCTTATGCTGTATACCATTCTCTGCAGGTATCGCTCTAGCCGCGGAGTTGAACGGCCACTCCTGGTAAACTGACCGGGTACTCGTAATAATAGGCGCAGTTTCTGTCTATGTTGAGCCATTGGGTGGCGCATCGACTGTGCCATTATTGTAACCCGAGCCTAGTTGTCAGATCTCCTCACCCCATCTTCCTTCATGAATGGATACTACATTGGGACACGTGGACAGCTCGGCATGGCATGGCAACAATCACAACTCTAGGTCCAATTTTCCCATATTCGATATACGCACAAGTTTTATGTTTGGATTTGCTGATGTGCTGAAATTGTGTGAAAGAGGATCGAAGGAACAGTACAATTTCCTCAATTTGTGCTATCCTCATACACTATCACACCAGCCATGCTTACACATCACATAGATAGACATTGATTTCCACAAATTGTGATCGTTGACTTGTTTGACTTATCCGATCTTAGGGAAAAGTTCATATCTACTTTCCAGCAATTCGGCACTCACGGATTCAAGCTAGCTAACTCGACAATGGAGGTCCCAGCTGGAGGAGATGTCGATAGAGGACCAACTATCATGGCAATTATGTGGGCGCAAGCTGCTATTTCTTGCATTGTGGTCGCTATGAGGTTTTGGGCCAGAATTACGATCAAAGCGCTCGGGAAAGATGATTGGATTATGCTTTGTACTTTGATCAAGTATGTATTGGTATTGGTACCCAATCAATTAAGACAATTGTTAACCATGATTCTGTTAGTTTCCTCGTTTTCTGTGGGTTTGTCACCGTTCAGGCTCTACATGGCGGCGATAGGCATCTGTATTACATTCCTCTCGCAGAGCAAGAATTCGCGATCAAAATGACCTGGTTACTGCAGCCCTTCGTTATTCTAGCAATCTGCCTGGGAAAGGTATCGGTCGCTTTCTTGATAATGAGACTTCTTTCGCCCAATCCGAAATGGCCAAAGCCATTCCTTTGGTTTTGCATCATCTCTTGCCTCGTCTTCGTTTTCGTCGATATTGTTTTGACATATGTTCAATGTACACCTGCAAAGGCGCTTTGGGATCCAACCGTCCCACATACCTGCTGGGAGCCAAAAGTTCAATCGGATTTCGCGATCTTCTGTGCTACCTGGCTTGTTTTCATCGATGCGCTTCTGGCAATTTCTCCCATATTGTTCTTCGGGAGGTTGAAGATGAGCTTAAGGAAAAAGATTGGAATCTGTGCACTCTTGGGAGGAGGTATTATGTATGTGTCCTGCTCCGGTCCCCACTTCATTGAGAAAGTCCCAGCTAACCACATTAATTTCAGCGCTGCGATTTGTGGATCAATCAAGATATCTTATTTGACAGAACTCAGTGCTCGAGCAGATATCACCTGTAAGACTTCCAGACTACAAGCAAGCGCAAAGGAGAGATTCTAACATTGATATAGGGGCAACGTACGATTTGTTCGTTTGGAGTGGCGCTGAGGCATTTATTCTGATAGTTTGCGGAAGTATACCACCTCTGAAAATTCTTTGGGATCGTTACATCTCAAAGAAGACCGGCCAGACGAAGACTTCGAGTTCGTCGTATATACAGTTTAGTAGTGGGAGATCTAGAGCCACAGCCCATCAATATGACGGAGTGACCTACGACATGAAGCCATTGGCTTCACCATTACCTGGCAGAGAAGTAGACTTGGAAGGCCAGAGGGCATCGACAATACAGGAACACAGCGACTCTCTATCAATAGGAGATAGGGAAAGACCGCATTCTGTAGGAATGGGCAGGTGATTGGTTTTATATGTATTTTGGCGATGGAAGGGAACGGTTACCCCTTGAATGTATAATATGTAGTTATGAGAACCGCAGAAGCAATGATACCCTAATGTATATGATCGAACAAAAGATCTACAAAATCTGCGGCCCCAATTGGTCTACCCGTACATGGTTTACTTTTGCCTCAACTCCGCGTTATAATCATGTATGCTCAGTATCAACTCACCAAAAGCCGTTTATTACGCGATTTAGTAACGATCCTACGAACCCATGCTCACCAAATACTCGGGTACCCGGGATTCTTCCAAGTAAACAAGTACGAAGTACATAAAATACCAAGACCAACACGTCCACCAACACGCCCCCATCATACTCTGACAGTGTAAGGCTTCTTATCACCAACCCCGCTCTGTCGTTGAGGAGATCAGCTCCAGTAGGATTCAATAAGGGAGCGGAGCATTCAACCAGGAAGATAGAAGATATTTTCCCCTGGAAGAAAACCCGAGTGCTGTGCCCCATAATCTAACTGTGATGAATTTGTCAAAGTTTATGAGGCCAAATACTGCATAGGTGGGTGAGCATACATATAGTATGTCGAATTTTCCATTTGATACTTTCGTAGTTTGTATTTTTTCCCTTGCATTCAACAGGAACATCTAATCCTACCACCGGTCGACATAGGTGAATAGGGAGAATCTGCTAGGCCTTGGCATATTGCACTTATAGCCTGACCTGGACTGAACAATCGCCACGAACTGGTCGATTAACACTGATAATCGCCTCAGAATATACCCACCACTGACTGGATTCTTGAGGGGTCAATGACAAGCTATATCTAAGACTCTCCTACTCGATTATTGATCACGGTGTTACACCACCGCTAATTTGATTTCAACAATACCATACCACTAGTGAGCATGAACCTTCAACATTCAACGCTAGTCTTTGGACCACAGACGAATTCCTTTGACGCGGCCCATCTCTCCGCCGTTAGAAACTCTTTAGTTTCTAACAAACGCCTAAAGCCATTTTACAAAGCCATAACCGGGCTTTCCGACTTCTTGCCAACACTACTCGCTCATGATTCTTCTCTGCAGAAACTACCTGCAGTAGAATACTGCACCTTCCTGATTCAATGGCTGGAAACCGGCTCATTAGCACCAGAGCCAATGAATCGGAATTTACCGAACATGGTTTGCACGCCCCTCACGGTCATCATCCACGTTGTGCAGTTTTTCAACTATCTCGAGACCCACTACGGGCCTATTCACGCATATGATAATTTCCTTGCATCTGCAACTCCGATTGGGGCCCAGGGGTTCTGTATCGGGTTTTTGACCGCAGCCGCTGTGACTTGTGCTTCGGATGAGGACACTTTGGTCAAACTGTGCTCAAATGCCTTGCGACTTGCTCTTTGCATAGGCGCTTATGTTGATCTAGATCAGTCGAATGTGGGAGAGAATCTGACAACGGCTGTTATGGTTTCTTGGAGTGAGAAGAATAAACCCGTTTGCGATGTTTACGAGTTCTTGAAGGATTTTCCAGAAGTAAGCCAATCGTCTTTCTAGTGCACAATTATGTGGCGAGTGTCACAATGCCACATTTATACCGTTAAATTCTCCACGTGAAATTCTCGGGGTTTATATGCTAATTTCTGGTGGCTGTGCTTAGGCTTATATTTCTGTTATCTCCGACAAAACCAAGATCACGATAACACTTCCCCAGAAACTTCGTGATTCCATATCAAAAGTCTTGCTGGATCAAGGGTATAGTGTGATACCATTGGTTGTCTTCGGCCGTTTCCATTCATCTATTCAGACAAATGTCTGTCAGAAACTTATTCAACTATGTGCATCAACGGAATCTTTAAAATTCCCCCAAGCAGAAAAACTTCGGACTGTTTTGAGAACAGGTGAGGATGGACAAGAAATACATGAAGGATCACTTCACGAAATCGCACTTGTTTCATTGCTTTCAAGACAATCGAAATGGTATGCGACCATCTCAAACACAGTTTCTCAATTGGATGCAAGTCAAAAGAGACATGTACTTCAAGTAGGGTTTGTCGATTGCATTCCAAGCCGGCTTGTTCGTGAATTTGATCTCAAAGTCGTAAAGCTTAGCAAGCTCCTTCCTAATCATGGATCCCATACCATTGCTACTCCTCTAGAGAAAGATATCTTGCAATCTTGTCCACCGAAAGAACATGTCTATCCCAAACACTCAATTGCAGTGGTTGGGTACTCATGCAAATTTCCTGGAGCAAATTCGCCCGAAGAACTTTGGGATATCTTGACTGAAGGCAAGTCATTACTTCGAACAATACCAGAGGGTAGATTCCCTGTCGAAGGTCTGAGGAGATCT
This sequence comes from Botryotinia convoluta, assembly GCA_004786275.1. Classification (NCBI taxonomy): domain Eukaryota; kingdom Fungi; phylum Ascomycota; class Leotiomycetes; order Helotiales; family Sclerotiniaceae; genus Botryotinia; species Botryotinia convoluta. Next base: position 80,514 of record PQXN01000037.1, on the reverse strand, counting down.
TCGAATCAGCCATTCTATGGCAATTTCGTGGATGACATTGATGCATTTGATCATAGGTTTTTCCAGAAATCTCCTCGAGAAGCGGCGTCCATGGATCCACAACAAAGATTCTTACTTGAATGTTCTTATAATGCTCTCTCATCCAGTGGATATTTTGGCCGGCAATCAATGTCTAAAAGCAAAGGAGGCAATGAGCAAAATGATGTTGGATGTTTCTTCGGAGTTTGCGGTTCCGACTACAACGATAATATTGCTTCGCATCCACCAAATGCATTCTCATCTTTAGGCAGTTTACGAGCATTTCTCAGTGGAAAAGTTAGTCATTTCTTTGGTTTCACAGGGCCTTCAGTGATCTACGACACAGCTTGCTCTTCTTCAGCTGTTGCAATTGACGCCGCATGTAAATCTCTGCAAGCCGGAGACTGTTCATCGGCTCTGGCAGGAGGTGTTTCCCTATACACTAGTCCATACTTCTACGAAAATTTGGGGGCAGCATCATTTTTGAGTCCGACCGGCGCTACAAAGCCGTTCGATGCGGGAGCCGATGGATATTGTAGAGGAGAGGGTGTGGGAATCGTTGTGTTGAAACGATTAGAGAACGCGATCGCAGACGGTGACCCTATATTAGGAGTTATTGCTGGATCTGCTGTTAATCAGAGTATGAATTCAACGAGTATTACGGTGCCAAATTTGGAATCTCAGTCGGTGTTGTTCGAAAAGGTGGCGGCACTTGCAGGCTCCAGTCCATCGGAATTCACATATGTCGAAGCTCATGGGACAGGAACTCCTGTCGGGTAGGTTTATTTCTTCTTCATCAATAATCTTGGAAGTCTATATCTTCTGCAATATGGCCAGGCTTGATGATTCAGAAGCTGACTCAAAGCAGAGATCCAATAGAAATAAATGCAATCCGCAAAGTATTTGGCGGAGCACACCGATCGATACCATTACACGTAGCATCGGTGAAAGGTAATATTGGTCATCTGGAAGGTGCCTCGGGTGTTGCGTCATTGATTAAGGTCCTTCTAATGATGAAGCACAAATCGATACCAAAACAAGCGAACCATTTGTCCTTAAACCCCAAGATAAGAGCTTTGGAACCGGACAAAATGAAAATCCCGCTCCAGACAACACCATGGGAAGCTGATCTCCGTATCGCCAGCATCAACAACTACGGTGCATCTGGGAGCAATGCATCTATAGTCGTGGTCGAACCACCGTCCCAAGCGTTCAAGTCTCGTCTTTTTGACGGCCCAGAGAGTTCGCCTATGACAGCTAAATATCCTATCAGGGTATCTGCAAATTCTCCAGGAAGTTTGGCCGCCTATTGCGATCGTCTTAAGAAACAAGTTCCCCAACTCTGTCAGAACTCTATTGCTTTGCGTGATCTCTCTTATGGCCTAGCAGAAACTCAGAACTGGAATTTCTCCAACGTTTTCACGGCGGCAGTCTCAGACCTTAGCGAATTAGACAACGCGCTAATAAACACAGCTGAAGGCTGCTTCACCGTCCCTCAGAAAGTTAAGCCGGTAATATTATGCTTCGGTGGACAAACAAGTGCTACAGCTTCCGTGGGTCGGAATCTATACAATCAATCGATACTCTTCCGTCGTCATGTTGATCATTGCGATGAGGTTCTGCGGTCTTTAGGAAAGACTTTCATATTCCCTAGCATCTTCGACTCCAGTCCTGACCCTAGCATAGTCAATCTTCACTCTAAATTGTTCGTCCTGCAATATAGCGCTGCTAAGACTTGGCTAGATTCCGGTATCCAAGTTAGCGCGATGATCGGCCATAGTTTTGGACAATTGACAGCGTTGACGGTTGCAGGATCTCTCTCTCTGGAGGACGGGTTGAAGCTTGTTGTTGGTCGTGCTGAATTGGTTGAGAAGTTGTGGGGTCATGATAATGGTTCTATGCTGGCTGTCGAAACAGATCAAGATACTCTCGATAAGCTGGTTGACTTGACGAGAAAGCAAGGGCCCGCATTTGAAGTCGAAGTTGCGTGTTACAACGGGCCTACAAGTTTTGTATTGGTCGGTACCCATCACGCTATTGCGAAGGTCGAAGAAATCCTTAAGAACAACGCAGTGGAGTTTTCGTCACTCAAAGCAAGGAAATTGGATGTTACCCATGGATATCACTCCTCATTAACCGATGTTCTTCTACCTGAGTACATGGAAATTATGAAAGGTTTGGAGTTCAGCGAACCCAAGATTCACGTTGAAACATGCTCTGAAAATGAAGCATGGTTAATTCCTAGTCCCGAACTGGTTGTTGAACACACGAGAACAGGAGTCTACTTTGGCAATGCAGTTGAACGGATGAATCAAAAATTTGGTCCCTGCACATGGCTAGATGTTGGTTCTGGATCAGCCATCACCAAAATGGCTAGGAGAGCGCTCAAGTCAGGAACATCTACTATTCAATTGCACCAGTTCTTGGATATCAAACTAGACAACGAAAGAGTCATAGATCAATTGACAAACACGACACTTGAACTTTGGAAAGCTGGGAGTAAAGTCCACTTTTGGCTTCATCATCGCTGCGAGAAAGATAGCTACAAAAGAATTGATCTGCCTCCTTACCAATTTGAGAAGGCACGTCATTGGTTGGAATGGAAAGAACCTCAGACCGTCGCGCCTCTACCGTCAACACCAAAAGACTCTTCTATTCAACGGCCAACTTCCATGCTATCATTTGTAAAATTTCATGGCAAAGATAGGAGTCATGTTGAATTTCGGATTAATGTACAGGAGCAAGGATATCAAAAATATGTCACCGGTCATGCAGTTCTTGGACAACCACTTTGCCCTGCCTCTCTCTACATGGAACTTGCATCCTCTGCGATTCTGATTCTTGAAAACTACAAGTTACATCAAGACACTCCTATACTTCCCCGAATACAAGACCTTGAGATCAAAGCTCCTTTGGGTAAAGCACTTGATAAATCAGTGGCCTTAAGTCTCAGAGCAGATGGCGAGTCTTGGCTATTCGAATTTTCAAGCCAGAGTCCGACAACAAAGAGAAATTCATCTCAACCAGTGATACATGCTACTGGTAAGATAGTGCTGCGAGATAGTTTTCCAACAAGCACTTCACGAACGGAAAGATTGATACCACAAACTCGCCTCACGGCTATTCAATCAGATGCCAAGGCGAAAAGCCTTCAAGGAACGCAGATATATGACAGGTTTTCTCGGGCAGTAACATATTCCGAAATTTATAAAGGTGTAAGGGATGTCTATGCAAGGGAGCACGAAATTGTCGGAAAAATTGGACTACCAAAAGAGAGTCAGCTCTCAGGCTTAGGACGCAAGACCGTAATTGACCCAATCGCGTTGGACAACTTCATTCAAATAGCCGGTCTCCACGTCAATTGCCTTATTCCCATCAACGACAATGAAGTCAATGTCTGCGTAAAGATATCTGATCTTGAATTTCATAAAGAATTGGTTACGTCGGATAGTCAATCCGGATGGACGGTCTTTTCAACATATTCGACAACTGGACCAAGAGAAGTAGAGAATGATATCTATGTCTTCGACTCACAGAGTCATAAGCTTGTTTTAACGATTTTTGGCGCCATTTTCATGCGAGTTAATATCAATTCTTTAACCAAGACACTATCTAAAGCAAACGCTCGCAGCACTATTGTCATTGATGAACCTCGGATCACATTTGATAATTTTGAGGTAGAAAGATTGACAGTCTCGACACCTATGGAAGATGAAGGTTACAGATCCATCGATACTACGATAATTCACTCCGAAGAAGAAGATAACGAAGAAATAGCACCACTACCAGCAGGTCCCCATCCAATTTCTCGACTGGAACAACTATTGATCGAGCATTTAGATCTCCCCGAGGGTAGTGTGAAACCAGAAATGAATCTAGTAGATGAAGGACTAGATTCTTTGTTAGCTATCGAGCTTGGCAATGATATCAGCAAAATGTTCGGTGTTAGAAATCTAGCACTGCATGAATTTCAAACTTTTGGAGAGCTTTGTATTGCTGTATTTGGAAAAGATATAAAGCTTGTCAAGACGGATATCAAAAAGAAGAATATTGATGCCAAGGCCCTCACTTCTAGTCTGAAGAAGATCGAGGAGCCTATTGTCATTGAGAAATCTGCAAGCGAAATCTTGGTGCCGGACGATCCATCTTTCCTAAAAGGATCGCAGTTGGTATTTGACAAAGTTCGCCGTGAGTTCGACCCGTTTGCGAAAGAGACAGGTTTCAATGGCTTTTGGGAGATTGTTTATCCTTCGCAGAAGAAGCTCGTCCTATCTTATGTTGTGGAGGCCTTTGTTAAGCTCGGGTGTCTCATTCCGTCGTTAATTGCCGGTGAAATTCTCCCGTCGATTGACTTCCTACCAAAACATCAGAAATTGGTGTCGCAGTTGTACAATATATTGGAAGATGGCAATTTGGTAAAGAGTGGTGAAGGAAGATTTCTGCGAACCAATGTTTCGGTCGACACCACTCCATCTTCTAAATTGTATCAGGAAATTTTGGCAGAAGCACCACTCTTTCACCTCGAACACCGTGTTCTCCACGTTACTGGCTCCAATCTTGCAGACTGTCTTACAGGGAAAGCAGATCCCGTACAGCTCCTCTTTGGAAAAAGAGAAAACAAAACGCTCTTGGAAGAATGGTACGCCACCGCTCCAGCTCCAGCGGCCATCACAGCCCACCTCACGCATTTCCTTCACCAAGCTCTGTCTGCCCATTCCGGAATCGTTAAAATTCTTGAAATCGGTGGAGGAACTGGAGGAACAACAAAATACATGATAGATTTTCTCACTTCCAATAACATTCCCTTCGAATACACATTCTCCGACATCTCCCCCATGTTCGTTAATGCTGCCAAGAAAAGGTTTACTAAATATCCAGATGTCACTGTTACAACTTTAGATATCGAAAAGCCAGTCTCTGAAAATATGCAGAAAAAGTTTCACATAGTGTTATCAACAAATTGTATTCATGCCACCAGAGATATCTCCAATTCCACAGCACATATTCGCGATATGCTCCTACCCAACGGCTTTTGCTCCCTAGTCGAATTCACCCGTAACATATTTTGGTTCGATTTGGTATTTGGACTATTAGATGGCTGGTGGTTTTTCGAAGACGGACGATCCCACGTTTTGGCCGATGAATGGTTTTGGGAATCGAGTATGAAAACAGCTGGATTTGGACATGTTTCGTGGACACATAGTTCTAGTGCTGAATCGCGGACTGTCAGGATTATTACAGGATTTCTTGAGGCTCCCGAGAGTACGAGCGTTGTTCCCAAGAGACCGAGGGAAAGTTTTAAGTATGAAACGCTGGAGTATAAGACTGTTGAGGAATATCGACTTTTTGCGGACGTTTATTATGATTCTAGTACTGCGAAGAATGAAATTGAGAGACCTGTTGGTGAGTGCTACACAAGATGATAAATATGATGGTTAGAATAGCATGCTGACAAAGTTCAGCACTTATGATTCATGGTGGCGGCCATACCTTATATAGCCGAAAAGATATAAATGCAAAGCACATTCGACTGCTCCAAGACAACGGATTTATCCCAGTCAGCATTGACTATCGGTTTATACCCGAGGTACCACTCCGCGAAGGAGCCATGTCCGATGTTTGTGATGCGCTAGCGTGGGCCCGAAATACTTTACCATCCATCATTCTAAAGAATTGCCCTCAGCAAAGGGTAGACGGTAGTAGAGTAGTTGTACTTGGATGGTCCACCGGCGGTACACTCGCCATGTCCAGCGCCTTTACATCTCTCGAACAAGGGGCTCAACCACCCGAAGCTATTTTAGCGTTTTACTGTCCTACAAATTATGACGACGAATGCAAGTCTCTTTTCAGTTTCCCAAGACGTATAACTGTTCTAATTTTTTAAACTAGGGTGGAAAACTCCTATTTTCCCAAAAATGTCCATCTCCGATCCTTCTACACCTTATAATCTTCTCGAGGGCGTACAGAACACTCCGGTAACAAGTTATACGCCCAAAACCAGCAATGGTGCTTCAACTCAATTGTTCTCTCTACAAGATCTGCGCACCCGCTTTATTTTACACATGAACTGGCGCGCGCAAGTATTACCGATCTTAATCAACGGTCTCCCATCGCTTTCCACTTCTTCTTCCTCTCCCTCAACACCCTCCTACGACAACCTCCCCATGCCTTCACCCAGCCAAATCGCCCGCATATCACCTTACTCACAAATCGTCTCTTCACACTACAAGACCCCCACATTCCTGATCCATGGTACAGAAGACGATTTAATTCCTTGGCAACAAAGCCAGAAAACATATGAGGCGCTCAAAGAAAGGGGAGTCGAGGCAGCCATTGAGGTTTTGGAGGGATCGGGACATCTTTTTGATTTGACTAGGGATAGGGGTGGTGATGAGGGGGTAAGAGCGGTGGAGAGGGGAATGGAATTTTTAAAGAGATTTGTGTAAAGTTTTAAAGAGGATAAGGAGGCGTATTGAGGGAAGGTTTCAGGAGCTGGAGCTGAATGGATTGAGATGAATTTGGTGGCGGGGTTATTTGTTTTTGTTATGCATGATCATGATACCGACCGCAAGCGGTTTGACTTTGATGAATCGATTTAGTTGCTACTAATTTTCTAATTGTATATGTCGGATACGATCTTCCACTCATTGCAGCTGGCTCTCTAGCTCTAATGATTAAATACACATATGTACTTCAAAACTCCTAGACGTCACCCAAATGATTGCCAGTCTTCTCTCACTAAGAAGACGCACATCGTAACATAATTTATACCGTACAGTCGTGATGTTATCATCAAGGAGAGAACAATCGTAATGGCATGGTAGTTACAATACAATTTAATGTGTAACACTTTCGGATTCTTTGACAAGAGATACTGTTTGGGTGGTAAGTATTTACACCCACTATATCGTTCAATCACTCATTGAGGAGCAGCTTGAAACAGTATCTAACTTTTTTTTAGATATTGGTAACTTAATACTCACATTGGTAGATACTGTAAGGATGGAGATGGATGTGAAATGAATCAATATACCAGTTTATACCTAGGTCGCTAACGAATACCGAGCAATCTAATTGAATGTTCAAACAGCACTATATCTCAGATTTCAGATATTTGTATGCAACGAACATTTTGGGGATATGATTTGATAGAAGGAAAATGAGTAGAGGAAGTGAATAATAGCAAAGAACGAACTACTCCGAGTTTCATGTTAGTATTCAATCCGCTGTCCACTCTCGCGATACTCAAATCAGAGCTGTTGAATGAAGTTTGCTACAAGTACGGTATGTAATGAGAACAGAATGATAAGAGAGATCTTGGGTAGACAATCACCTAGAATGCAGCTTCGAAGTGGCAGAAGAAGAGGACAAGGCAGCACTCCTAATCAGATCCAAATTCGCTCGTCTTGAGCTGAGGAACTAGTCGGCCGCTTAAAGAGCCGACTGTTAGCAGACTCATGCTGTGGGAGCTAAGAATTAAAATGCACGTGAATTTCACGTGACTATGGTTATCTCAAATCGATCCTGGGAAAATCTGTACCTGACATCGTGGAGAATAGAGAGCTAGTGAAGATTTTGGAAGAATACCTGGTATGAAGAGAGAAGCTTCAGATTATAAATAGATTCGTTTCGCGCATAATACTCTCATGCCAAGTTGGTACCGCATGTGACCAACGAAGAATAGAACATGGAATCGCAGCCTATTTGATAGAGATATTATATTTTCCGAGATGAGGTAGGCGTCCCATGGCAATGTTATTGGGTAGAGTTTGTTACCGTGAGCGGACATTGATACCATTGACAGAATGTTTGAGACACCTGCCAAACTTCAGGGTCCAAAATCGTTCAATGATCCGCGAAATTGAGTTTAGTAATTCAATAGATAAATACCTCCGTATCCAAGTCGACAAGGAATTCTATCAATCGTCAAGATTATATTATCAGGGAGAGATATGCCCATTCGAGTATATTGAACCTTGGTTAAATAGATTCGAAAGTAATGTCTCGCTTGCCCTATCTATGCCAGGAGGATTTGTAGATAGCGATATCAGTATCAATATTACGCCCCTGAGCAGTCCCATAATGCGGGTGTTATCTGTACGGAGTACACGCCAGCCAGCCCGGTGTCAATGCTCTAGTACCTGGGGACACGCGGAAATACTCCAGATATGGTAGTGTAAGGCTGGATCCGTTTACAATTAGGGGAAGTGAATGAAGAATTTCCTAGATATGGATTGGATATCAGAGATCTATGTGATGAGTCTCAAATGTTTGAAAGTCCGAGGCTGTGAAGGTATAATGCGAGGAATCCCCGAAAGACTCTATTTGTTACTGTAATTGTTATGCAAGATGTAAAATGTCCTCTTTTCCGTCCCCTCTCGTTCTGATCCACTACCGGGATGCCTATTCTAGTAATACTCATCGTGATAAGAATAACTCCACATGTAGGTATTCACAATACTGGAGTAAAATAATAATGCCAACCTTACAATGGGGTGCTTCAGTGTGAAAAACCAATCTAGTATGGATTGATCTTGCAGTTTCCAAGACGCGGTAATGAGGACAAGAGTCGCAAGACTCGCCAGAGAAAACAAGAACAAGAGGCTTAGAAACAAGAGATTAGACCAAGTTTTAAAACATATGAGGAAAATATACAAGGGACGAAATTTTCATGGGGACGAAAGCACGTTAGTTGCTCCTCGTACTGTAATTGCTTATTACGGGTGGTTAGAACATGGTTGACACTTGACAGAGAAAGAAAGATAGACGGACAATCTAAGCAAATGGAAAATCAAGAGCAAAAGCTGCACAACCAATGAAACACATGCTTTGACATATCAAAGATTCCACTGTGAACCCCACCGCAATTCCATTGTAACATCACCTCCACACCACTGTATCTATAACTAAATTCTGATCCATGGGGCTATCAAGTTATTCATCCCAACGTCTGTCTGATATGGCAAAAATGTTAATTGAGTTTTCAAAAGATTCTATTGACTCTAATTCCCATGGAGATGTTCATTATTCCATTTGATTTTCCCATCCTCATTTGGTTATTACCCTCTAGCAGTTTGCGAAAATCTACTCGTATCCCGTCTTTGCCCCTTCATTTGACTTCATATCCTTTCATCCTAAGGCGAATGTTCAACCCGTCGAACTCTAGAAGCCAAGCAGAATGCTAGTTATTCTCCCAAATCTAGCTGGTATAACTTATCCGTCGTTTATGATATACAAGGGGAGTCCCTTACGGCACCACCGAGATTTGTCCATTTCAGCCTATCTCTGTGCTTTCATTCTCACATACCTTGTTTCTCATGCAAGATGATGCACTCGTCTCCATCCATTCCCACTCTAACTTCAAAAGTCGCCCGTCTCCATGTCGACTCGCGCTTACTTTCTTACTTACTTGCTAAAAACCCTAGCAATCACTGGTGCTTCCTAAGGTATCATGTCTTTCCAACTATACCGCAGCCCAGAAGTAAGATCAGTATTTTTGCACTGTTACGTAAATTGAAGTCGCTGAGTATTTTGCTAACATTCGCCGCCTGTTTTGGAACTAAAGAACTTTTGAGTTTTGCCAAGACCCATTAATTCTGCCATCCATGGGTCAAGTATTTGGAACACGGGAAACGCTCATATATTTTTATTGTTTCTAACCTTTATATATCTGGAGAGTTTCCCCTCCTTTTTTTGACTTTCCTCCAGATTTCGGTATTCACTCATTATCTTAATTGGCCCGAATCTAGTTTGATAGACATTGAAATATTCTACCATAATTACGATAGACTACAAAGGTCACCATGGCGGACTACAAAAGCACTTCATCTGGTGGAGTGTTGGAACAGAATGCCAATCAAGGAGAATTACACAGAAGAAACGTAGTCGGTATGGAGGAAGGTCCTGATGCTGATGCGCAACTCGCTGCTCAATTTGGATACAAACCGGTATTCAAGAGAGAATTCGGATACCTCTCGACTTTCTCCTTCGCCGTCTCTATCAGTGGATTGTTTGCTACTACCATGACCACTTTCTCCTACCCAATTATGTCTGGTGGATCTGCCGCGGCTGTATGGTGTTGGGCAATTTCTGGTGCTGGTTGCATGTGTATTGCTGTAAGTTCAATGGCAACCACATTTTTTGATTAACATCTTGCTCATTTGATATTAGCTTTCTGTCGCTGAGCTGGTCTCTGCATATCCTACCTCCGGCGGTCTATACTTTGCAATTTCACGACTCACACCAACAGACTGGGTACCATCTATTAGTTGGGTTACTGGTTGGTTGAATCTTCTTGGACAGGTTGCTGGTGTTGCCTCCTCCCAATATGGTGCATCTCAAATGCTGTTAGCGGCCGTCTCCATTGGAAAAGATTTCGATTATACAATTAGCGCAAATACAACGGTCGGTGTAATGGCCGGTTTGATGGTTCTTACTGGATTGGTCAACTCACTATCTACCTATTGGATGGAAAAGATGACAAAGAGCTACGTTATCTTCCACGTTCTCGTTTTGGTATCGTGCTGTATCGCTCTTTTGGTCAAAACCCCGAACAAACATGATGCCACCTATGTTTTTACCAATGTTGATTCAACCTCCGGTTGGACCCCTGTCGGATGGAGTTTTCTCTTCGGGTTCCTCTCCGTTTCCTGGACCATGACCGATTACGATGCTACCGCTCATATCACTGAAGAGTAAGTAATCTAACACTTTCTTGGATCATTTGGGCTAATCAATCTATTAGAATTTCCGAACCAGAGAAGAAAGCACCTTGGGCTATCTCAATGGCTATGCTTTTCACCTATGTTGCTGGATTCCTATTCAACATCGTACTTTGTTTCTGCATGGGTGACCCGGCCGAAATCCTTGGCACAAGTATTGGTCAGCCAGTCGCTCAACTTTTCTACAACAGTCTAGGAAAGGCAGGTGGTATCTTCTACACCGTTTGTGGATTCATCATTCTCGAATTTGTTTGCTTTACTGCTATGGTACGTTATGAATCCTTCCTACCTTTGGCAAAAATGGGCTGACATTAAATCTAGCAATCATTGGCCCGAACTGTTTTTGCTTTCTCCCGTGATAAGCTTGTACCATTTTCCAAAGTTTGGACAAAAATCTTACCCATTACTGGAACGCCCATTGCAGCCGTCTGGATTTCTGTCGCCCTTTGCATTGCTATCAACCTTATCGGTCTTGGATCCTACACTGCTATTTCTGGAGTCTTCAATGTTTGCGCCATTGCTTTAGATTGGAGTTATTGTATTCCAATTGCGTGCAAACTTTTCTTTGGCAAATTCGAGCCAGGTCCATGGCATATGGGTAAATTCAGTACTGCCGTAAATGCGTGGGCCTGTATCTGGACTCTTTTTGTCAGTATCATCTTCATTCTCCCGACCGAACGGCCAGTGACTGCCCTCAACATGAACTACGCTATCGCCTTCCTAGGATTGATCCTAGGCTTCTCTACCATCTACTGGTATGTTTCTGGCAAGAAGTTCTACACCGGTCCTGTCATCGAGGCCGCCGACGAAGACTCCCTACGAAATTCGTTGGACCGCGACTCGAGACAGGAGAAGGTGGAGAACCAGAAGTCATAAACCTGAGGTTTGGGTTATGATTATATTTCTAGAGATCATGATTGATGATTTGATGCGATTCCGATGCGACGTGTCTGCCATTGCGACTTTTTTGATCAAGGGGAAAAGGGATAACAAAAAAGCCATTGCGACTTGTCATGTTGATGTGCGGTACAGGAGGATTTTTTTTTACTAAGATACCATTTCATTTCCCATTGCGACACATACCTATTGCGCCTTCTAAAAGCTACTGCGCCTTTAAAAGAACCAAATTATAAATACAAGAAAAAACATCTGCAAAAACAACCCCAAGCGCACCGAGGCTCCTTTTTTTTGGCGGGAAAGATACATTTTGATCTGATCTGACAGATATTGACTTTGACGTAAATGAGGTCACGTGAAGATAAACAGCTGCCGATTTTGATAACATTAGCCGAGGTCTGATTTTTTGCCCCTTCATCGATGAGAGCGAAGCAAATTTTCTGAATTCTCTCAACAACGATAGTTACTGTTAACTTACCCGCACAATTGCTTTACCATTGTCGATGGGGTGTTAACTGCACCTTTATCAAAAGCAATTCAAATAACGTTCCACTCGAAACCAACGGTTCTTGGTGAGAAAAGTTCAAATGAATCAATTTTTCCTGAGCAAGAACATTGTTCCGAAAATAAACTGGGGATTTTAAGGGTCGATTGATTAATGATTTCCGCTCGTAAACCCACTTTTGTCGGGATTGAGAGATTGAGTCAAAGTGTGGGTTTGGTTGTGATGTTATGAGTCTGTTTTTGATTGGGATGTGAGGTTGGATTTGCATGTGTGCTGGGAATTACAAAGTAGGTATGGTGTAGTGGGAAAGAGTAGTGGATGGGAAGTGGAGCAAGAGGTACGACTTATGTGCATTAAGTTTTGGGGAAGAGACTGGATTTTGTGCAGGCAATGTATAGGCGATGAATGACGGGGATCTAGGGACGATACTGTAGGTGAAGATGATGGCAAATTGCTACTTAGGTTGATGACGGATGTGGTTACTGGGAATTGCAATGAGTAGTCTAGCAAATTTGGGAAAGGGAGAAAGAAATTGGGAGGGAAGGAACAAGAAGTAAGAGAAGAAAGGGGTGAGAGATGAATTAGTTTAGATGATTGATGGGGGTGACAGGAACATGATGGCGACAATGAATATAACTTTTCTGCATCAAGATCGTCTGCACGTTCAAGGATCTATTCAAGACTACCAGTTTTTGTTTAGAATAGGCTGTATTTTGATACTTCAAAATCCCTTGGTTTGAGAAGCCTTGTGCTAATGTTTAGCAAAATCTTGTAGCAGGTGTCTCGATCCTCTGAAGCTGTACAGCAAATATATAATTGCCATTGCCATACACTAGGGGATACGCCGCTCACCGGCAGACATATTTTAGAATTACTTTTTCGACAGTTGAAACCCCACTATTAAAATTTGCAGAGGTTCTAGGCAAAAAAGCGTTAAGGCGAAAATCTTAGCCCGCTTGATGGTTTATGCAAACCGTGATTTATATCAGATTATTTGATCAACGCACAGTATCGGATATTAAAGGCATAGGATTATACGTGTGATTCATTCCATTGTTAATCCAACGGGTTTATTATAATTTACATGCACTTGGAACTGCATCGTTCCTAGCATATAACAAAAACATGATGTGAGATTGATCGGAAGCGGTGTTCGGAAAATGTTAACTGGACCCTGACTTGGCACACGGCTTCGTTTGCCGATGTTGTCATTGTCTTAAAAAATTTAGAAGTTTATATCAAAATAACTGGTAACTATTCTCTTCTTAGAATTGACACTCGAGTAAAAGTATAGATACGTTGTTGTTTGCTCGTGTTTGGTAACTTTAAACCATAAAATACAAGGAAATCAGCCAGTTTTGCATGTCAAAAAAAGTTAACTCGTTGACTTTTCATGAAGTTCGCCAACGTGCTAACTCAGTTTAGTTAAGTCTCCTCGGTAAGCGGCTGCAAAAATTTTCATTTTCAGCAAAGTGATGCGCATACACGATTTTGAAATTTATACATCAGCTCACAGGCCAAGTATTGGCCCTCTTTAAAAATTGGATTATCAATAGAATTGGATTTCTCGGGGTCAATCGGTCTGAGTCGTTTGACAGAGTAGTATTATGTTGGGGTTAAAAGGCTACCAGTCAGAAGGGCAGGACTTATCTTTCCAGATGGATTATTCAATCTTGATGGGGATATTGGGGCCAGATGCTAGGACATGACGCTAGCTCGCACAAATCTCTTTGACAGACTAGAATTTGCTATATGGATGACTCTTCCCTTCTTGTGTCAACCGTTCTCTTGATTTCATGCATGCACTCTTTCTTGTTAATATTTTTGAAATTTGTTGTACATTTGCGTGAGAATTGACCTCTATTATCTAGGGCCTTTAGAGTTGGTGATTGGAAGTGCATTGTGGTGATTATTTGCGGGATAGGAGAGGAGTGAAGAGTTTCACGGAACTGTCTGTTACTGTAGCCTTTCGACGTAGTTTGAAATCGTCGAGGTTTTCAGTTTCAGTCTTTTACTGTTGAGTCTTTGCACTGCGTCCCAGGCCCGGTTTCGAGACGGTACATACAGCAGTAGCTGCAGGAAGGGATCTCGGTGAGAGAAGGACAACGCAGCTTGGAAGTTGGAGGAAGATATTACGTTTGGAAACCTCGAAAAAGTTGCGCACGCGCATTTTCTGTCAACATGGGTCCACATATGGAGATGGACTCAATTCAGGCAATAAATAAGGCCACGGGAGATGACAAAAAAGATTCGGCTTCGGGTCATTCGTCGCAGGATCCAGAGAAGGCTATTCAGGTGGGCAGTGGGCCGGAGTTGCAGAGGAAGCTAAAGAGTAGACATTTACAGATGATCGCTATTGGTTCGTTACCTCTATGGACTATCACATCTTTTCATCTTCACTCATCACAAGATGATTGATGAAGGGTATTGAAATAGAATGAAGATACTAATAATGTATACTAGGTGGAACAATCGGCACAGGTCTCTTCATAGGATCCGGATCCGCCATTGCTGAATCCGGTCCAGCAGGTGCTCTCATCGCATATGCATTCGTCGGTACCCTCATATACAGCGTCATGATGTCCTTGGGAGAAATGGCAACCTTCATTCCCATTCCCGGAGCATTCACTCTCTACGCAGCACGATTCATCGATCCTTCGCTTGGATTTGCCATGGGATGGATTTATTGGTTCTCCTGGGCAACCACCTACGCTCTTGAACTCACAGCCACAGGTCTCATTATCCAATACTGGGCGCCCCAACTCAACGTCGGCATCTTTATCTCTGTCTTCTTCGTCGTCATCTCTGGCGTCAATTTTCTCCCTGTCAGCTTCTTCGGCGAAATCGAATTTTGGTTTTCACTCATCAAGGTCATCACCGTGCTCGGTTTCCTCATTTTTGGTATCTGTATCGATGCCGGAGCGGGTCAACAAGGCTATCTCGGATTCCACACATGGGGCAGCCCAGGTGCATTTGCATCCTATCTCATTAATCCCGAGAACCCCGTTTCCAAATTCGTCGGATTCTGGGCTGTACTTATCCAAGCCGGATTTTCTTACCAAGGAACCGAACTCGTTGGAATCGCCGCTGGAGAAACCGAGAACCCCAGGAAGAACGTCCCGGCCGCTATCCGCAAGACATTTTTCCGAATCCTCTTTTTCTTCGTCGGAACAATTTTCTTTATTGGTCTCTTGATTCCATACGATAACCCAGATTTGTTATCTGGGAGCTCGGATGCATCTGCTAGTCCTTTCGTTATTGCTGCCAAACTCGCTGGTGTCAAGACACTTCCCGGGCTCATCAACGCCGTGCTTCTCTTCGTCGTTCTCAGTGCCGCGAATTCTAACGTCTATTCTGGTTCTCGTATCCTGGTTGGCCTTGCGGAAGGAAATTGCGCGCCTAAATGTTTCTTGAAGACAACTAGAAGTGGAGTTCCCTATTATGCCGTCGCATTTACCTCTATTTTCGGTCTTCTGGCGTTCATGAATGAGAGTTCTGGAGGCAATAACGCATTTGTTTGGATCCAAAATATTTCTGCCGTCGCTGGATTTATTAGTTGGGCTTGCATTTCCGGATGTCATATTGCTTTTATGAAGGCACTCGCAGCCCGGGGTATCAGTCGCGATCGTTTACCTTATAAATCTATATGGCAACCGTGGTTTGCGTGGTATGGATTGGTATTTACGGTGTTGATTATTTTGACCCAAGGATTCACAGCTTTTATTCCTGGATTCCAGGTCAAAGAGTTCTTTGTGGCGTATATCAGTTTGATATTATTTACGATTGCTTATTTTGGGCATAAGATTATCTGTAAGACTAGAATTGTGGGAAGTTTGGAGGCAGATTTGGATACTGGTTGTCTGGGACTTGAGGATGAGGGGGCCATTGATTGGGAGGCGGAGGAGCATATGACTTTCAAGGAGAAGGTTGTTAATTTCTTTTGTTAGGAGGTGCAGATGAGATGGTCAGGACCGAGATCGGATGGAGGTAGAAGGAGGTATTTGAATTCCTCCTTCTGGAATTCCTCTAATGATTTGACGGTTATGAGCATTGTATCTGGAGCTTTTCTAACAACAGTTACGAAGCAGCTTTGTTTTTGAAATGATTGTTATGGGAATTGTATTGATGAGGGCGTTATGATGAATGGGAATGACTTCGGAAGATGAGATGAAACTTTAATATATGGAGATAATTTAGATGATTAGGTAGAAAAAATGAATTCCTTACTCTAACTTTGTTGATCTTCATCAGACGGGAGAGGTGAAATATGATGTATTAATCCGTATAGTTGTTGTACACTTGAAATTCTGCTGCATGTTGATTTGAGTAATCATAGAGATAGAGGCGAGAATCAGGGTAGAAAAGACTTTGGGAGATGAAGGATGGGCTAATCAGGATAGCTTGTTCGGGAAAAATTCAAGATTAGATATGGTATTGCTTTCCGGTGCAATGGGATGGCACGATAGTCTTTCGAAACTAGGGATCCAAGTAATGCTCAGCTGCGAGCTATCTAGTTATATAGTGATGGTTCTCTAGAAAGTTACAAAAATAAAAACCCTAGGTCATAAAAGCCTTTATACTCTTCCACTCTACTTCAGATCTCAACTTATGCAATGTGAAAAGTGCTTCGCCTCCTCACTTGACTTGAAGATGGTGAAAGCCTTCGATTACATTCTCATATGGAACTGAAACTTGAATGTAAAGGAGTCACTCGCATGCCTTGAAATAATATCTCTCATCTAAATTCACCATCAGTTTATCTGATTCCAGCCAGCCAATCAGATCACATTGTCAAAAGTTTTGTTGCATATCTGAAAAAATAAAAATGTTGAAAGTGAAAACTTATGTCTCTCATCACATAGAAATTTTGAGGCAACCTTGGCTGGCGAGGTTACCGGCTCCGATTTGGACATGGAGATACTGACTGACTCGCTGGAGTTAGATCTGACGCTCTAAACTGATGACTTTCTAAGCTCATTAATTCGATTACCGTCTGATTTGACTGGCATCGCAGAAACTTTCCTTTTTGAGACCTTCGGATAGGAAAGGTTGAAAAGTTTATTGAAGGGGAATGATCACTTCGCTAGGCAAGGTCGTCTCTTCAATAAGCCATCAAAATCATCCACACTACATTCAAACTTTACTCTCAATACCAAGGTATTCAATCATGTTCCGGCTGAGGGGTTTTCTGTATGTCTCAAGTTGATTGATTGATGAAAAGTTCTCTCTCTCTCTCTAGACTTGGAATGATGAGTTGAGTTTCGAACTGTGAATGTTCCAGAGTTAGACAGACAGCAGAGTTGCCGCTACGTTCTAAACTCATTTGTTGGGCATCACTCTTGTGAATTGAAAGATTTTAATTCTTAAACATTCGGGAAAATAGAGTTTATGTTAAACGATGAAGCATTCATGAGGTCTTGATTGAGTTTAGTCTTGTCAGAAGTCAAGATGTCTTGGTTGTGAGTAGTATGACATCTTATTGACTTATAATTCACGTGATATATAACCAATCAATGTCACTCTTCGAATTTTGTTGCATGCCTATAAACAGATTTGCTCGACAAGTATCTTCCTGATTCAATTGAGTGAGAGAGAACAAAGGTGTGATGTGATGTGATCTGCTCATAGTGAGAGACATCTGGCTCCTATCAAACTACAAACTTAGAATTGATCAAACCTTACTTCCCAAGGTCTTCACACCGAAAGTTTCATTGCATACCTGAAAATAGCATTCTTCTTGGTAATGATTTCAAAGTTATTTTCTCTGAACAGCTGCACAATCGACAAAGAGAAACAAAACAGTGAACATCGAAGCTCTATTCCTGGTATTGATGGGGTTCGGTAAAAGAGTCGTGAGACTCTGTAGCTATAGGCGTGAATAGCCTGCGGAGATTTCCGAATAAGATCAACATCAATATTCTCGCGACGCAGCGGGGAATTACATTTTCGAGAATTCTACCTTTAAACTCTTGCCACGAGTGATAAGTACCTGCGAGAGTGCTTTGGAGTCTCTGGTTGCTCTCAATATCTTTGCAGTATACTAATACATCCAAGAATGATAATCTACCTATACTAAGTACCGCTTCACGGAATACACTTACTATTTGCTTGCTATTTGGGCCTGTTAACCTCAGATTAAACTCTCTTAGATTCGATGCGACTACATAATATGTATCACTCCCTTCACTTCCTTTCTCCGCTTCCACGATGACGGTATACACCAAACAAGAATGTAGAAATCGACCACCAGCGCCTACGAGTAAACAATCGTTCTACCATTTGTATAACATACAACTCACCCATATCATTATCATCTCGGGAATTGCAGCGACCGGACGCTGTTCTACACATACATATCTTCAACACACATAAGCAAAGAAGGACATTTGGAAAAGTGATGTACGACCAACGGACATGAGCTCGACTCCGTCCTTTGTGTGATACCAGCTAGACATACTTGGATGTCCGACTGCGGTAAAAATGGGAAAGAGCGACACGACTTTGGATGTGACACATGTGGTTTATACATACCCCGGAATGCAGGAATTGAATGATCATTCGAGCTGTGTATAGAATGGCAAGCTTATCATTACGAGAAGCTGCAATTGTATAGTAGGACTAGGGCACCAAATCTAGCGTCCCCACCTCCGACAATGAGATAATCGCAATTCACTCATACGGATACGAATATACTCTATCCTTCGGTCACCGCGGCACTAGCACGAGTTGTCTTGTTTATACGGGAATACGATGCGAACTTCGCATTGAAAATGGAACGTTCATCGATAGTTCAATATGCAATGCCCATCGAATTGGTTCTGCCGCTTGTTATCTGTACATTCATATTACATTGCATTCGATATATGCGGAGGTTTGCATGTGAAATTGGGGTTAGTAAGAGTGCATAATGCGGTGGAAATTTGTTCGGTCAGTAGTTTGGGGATGTCGGACGGACGTTGCATATGGTGCGATGTGCGATGTGCGACTTGGGATGTTGTGATACGATAATGATCTGCGGCGTGGGGAAATTGTTGTTTGTATATCAGGTTCCGGGTCGGAGAAGGGATTTGGGGAAGACTCGGACTACAGACTTGATCTGGAATGAAGAAGGGTTAATGGCCCGAAGAAGGGAAAAGAGGTAAGTTTTGTTTGCGGCAGGCATGTCAAGGGCATAGTGTAGGTTATGACCAGGAATTACAGTAAGTCTAGATCGGGTCTTTCTTTTTTCTTTCCGAGGTAGGAGCATTGCCACATGATATTTGTTCTTTCACTTACGTCTTGTGCGCGCTTTCTGCGAGAACCGTGTTTGAGAGCAATATTTCTCATGGAAGGCTTTGTAACATGGGAATGGCCATCAACCAGGAAAAGGAAGTTAGGGCATAGCAATTATCACTACCTCTCGCAAGTTGCAAAGTTTAAGTCCACGTTAAAATGCAATCAAAAGTTATAACATTAGTCCTTTCTATCCACATTGTCGCTGGGTTGCGTAGTCGCAAACATGTTCTCGCTGATAATCTTCTTTGATTCCCTATTTCCAAAATCTGAACAAGCCCAAAATAACTGCTTTATGCCCGGCGCTGAAACTCCTCTATGATGCTCCATCTCAAAATCCAAGTCCGGCTCTCCAACAGCTTCCTTATTTCCCATCCAGTAAAGAATTTTCTAACCACAACGAAATTCTTTTCATCCAAGCAAGGAATAAATACATCCATCATCACAGCCTTCCTCATTGAACCCAAATTAGCACCTCAATGGTCTTTCCCACATGTAGCCGCCTTCTCGGTACTATATCTCGTCTTATGCGCCCCACAACCACAAGAATTGCGCGCAAACATCCGATACGCATAGCCAGCAACCAAAACACATACAAAAAGAATCAGGAGCAATGGAGGCTCTGATAGCTGTGAACCGATAGGTTGCATTGGTGCACCAGATGGAACAGCAGGAATCGCTAAATATTGTTTCTGCGGTTGAGCAGGAACATAGGGGACATAGGGGTGTGTTTCGTGGAGAGTCGCTTCGAAAAATGGGTTTTCGTGGTAGGACATCTCGTTGGAAAATCGCGGGAAGGGAGACTTTTTTGGAGGAGGAAGAGGAGGCATGCTGATGGTTTGTTATCGGATGTTTGTTGGTAGTAAATTATATGGTGAGGTAAGATGAGGGGTATTTGATGATTTGGTGGGGTTTATTGATGTTTTTGTTGTATGGAATGTTTTGGTTTGGATCAAAGAGGTTTCGAAAATTCATCTTCTTGTTTCTTCCAGATGCTTCGTTCTTGCCTTTTGCTGTTGAGGGGGTTTGGAAAGTATGGATAGGTTGTTCTTGTGTGGTATGCCATGGTGTGCAATTAGGTTCACTTAAACTACACCCGCCACTATTTTCGTTGCAATCGAGCTCAAAGATTGGTCTGTTATGGTGACAGATAGCCATTTGATGAATCAGATGTTTGAGATTTTTAAGATCGATATGAATCTTGAGGAACCTCAGAGTGCTGTTTGAATTCTGTAAAGGATATTTGAATCGGGTAGGAATAGGTGGATGGAGGTGGGTACGGGAATTTCTGAGCTCTTTTGGTACGAGATCGAGAAGCAAAAGCGCAATGGAAGAATTGAAGAAATTAAGCAAATCAACACGATGATATTGGAGTGTAGAGTAAGTGTAATTGTATAGTTATAGCTATGAAATATCATGTATACTCCCCCTTATGCACATCGCGCCATTCATTATATTCACTATGCGTAATAGGATACTCACCATACTTACCTCCCACATTTGTCTTAGCGAATTGTCATTTTCACACGGTGTGGGGAAAATTCCCTTATGCATCTCGCCATCTATACTATTCTTTATTTTAAACACGATGTTCGAACGACAGGGTAATCTGCACCTCTCATTGGTGCTGATGCGCCAGCGCGTATAACGCCTTTTTGGGCCGGATATCCGTTGTTGAGGGGCAGCTTACCTGGACATCGTATATTTGAGTTTTCCCTGATGGTTTTCCCACTTCAGTGGTGTTATCTTTTGTATTTTCTAAGATTTCATTCTGCCTTGATTTCAGAACTTCAAGCATAGGGATAAAGAATTAGAGTGAAAATGCCTTCGTGTGTATCTCTCCTAGGGTCTGAATAGCTGGTACTAATAAAACGGTAGCGAAATAGCGAAATCGAACTTGAAAGTCCTGATAGTAGGAGGAGGAATTGTGGGATTGACACTGGCTCAAGGGTGTAGGGAAAATGGGATTGAATTTGAGATTGTAGAGAAGGATGAGCATGGGAAGAGAGCGCAAGGGTGGGCTATTACTTTGCATGTGAGTTTAAGGAGAAAAGGGAATAGGAAGGGATTGGCAGTAAATGAGTTAGTGATGGTGGTGATGTTGATGAGATCATTGATGGGACCACTGATTGACGAGTGGTGCTTCAAACCACGGCTGGGGAGCTGGCAAGACGGTGGGAAGGCTGTGAAGGGACAGCTTGCTAACCAGACAATAATATAGTGGTGCTTGAGAAGCTTGGAAAGAACGATTGGGGAGAAATTATCCGAGATGATACCTACGGTAAGAGTTTCCTGGCACGAAATTTAGAGACTGTGAGAACTTTCGGGATGAGTCGGAAGCCGCGAGATGCAACCATCTCAAGGAAGCCACGTGTTAACAAATTGCCGACATAAAATGATCCGACAACTAATATGTCTAAACACAACAGGCAGCCGTTGATCCAACCCTCAACGACGACGATGGAAATTTTCTATTCCTCAACGCCCGTACAGCCTCACCGCGCTACAAAATCCCACCAAGCAAACTCCGTCGACGTTTAGATCGACAAAAGATCCGCAATGTACTCGCCACCGATCTCGATATCCATGAAGGAAAAGGGATTACATCAATTGCCCCCGCCTCAGATTCTGATCTGGTGACTGCGCAATTTTCGGACGGGACAACAAGCAACGCCACATTGATTGTAGGTGCTGATGGAAATAATAGTGTGATGCGAAAATGCTTGTTTAATGGATCCGAGGAGGCCAACTTGACAAGATTACCTATTTATTGTATTGGAGTTGTAAGGCCTTTTACGGAAGAACAAATTTCATCTGTGAGAGCCATCGATCCATTGTTGTTCCAAGGGTTGGACCCAGAAACTGGAAGTTACATGTGGTTTAGTTTACAAGAGATAGTTCCAAAGGACGATGGAAGTAAGAGCTACAAAGGGCTGATAGTTTTTTCTTGGTTAATCAAAGATGAGGTTGCGGATGCGATGCCGAAGACTGATGCTGAGAGAGTGGTGTATATGAAGAAGAGGACGGAAGGGTTTGCAGAACCATTGAGGAGTATTGTCACGGGTATTCCGGAGGATATTACGACAACTCCGTTGAGATTGAGTGACTTTCCGACGAAGGTATGGGATAATTGGGGTGGAAAGGTTACTTTGGTGGGCGATGCGGCGCATGCCATGACTATGTGAGTTTCTTTGAATTCCCTAATCTCTTGATCCCGCTCTTGCCATCGTATGATTAAAGAATTCAAGAGAAAATGGGTGCACGAAAGTTGGTAGGAATTAACATGATAAATAGGTATCGAGGCGAAGGGGCCAACCACGGCATTTTGGATGCAGCTCTTTTAGTTGATCAATTGAAAAAGGTCAAAGCTGGAGAAATTACACAAAAAGAAGCAATTGATGCGTACGAAGCAGAGATGAGACCAAGAACTCATGAAGCAGTCTTGAAGAGTAGACAAGCTGCACTGGATGCTCATGATTGGGACGTGTTGACTGAGAATTCTCCTGTGATTGGGGGCAGATTTGCTCCTAAAACTGCTTTTGTTTGATAAGAAATGGAAGGGGATTGAAGAGTTAGATAGATGGATAAATTAAGGTAGATACAAAGACAGACATAGATTCAAACGTGTAATATGGTATAGTACAATATGTGTTGAATTGCGAGTTTTTATACAATAATTCGAGGACCTATGTCTAGCGACTAGCGAATCCAGCAAATGGCTGAATCTTTTTAATGTCGAGTGGTGCACCCAAGAGTCCCTCCTCAGACAAAAGCTTTCCAAGTTCAATGAAGTAGGATGTACCCATATGAGCAGCCAATGCGGCTTCATCTTCATCTAGTTGTTGTTAGTATCTGTAATTCTATATGTGCCATTTGTACTTTCATGGCTGAAGATGGGCAAGCGGAAGATAGTGGGACGAGAGGAACATACAGATTTCTTGAAGAACGAAGACATTTCCTTTTTCACCATCATGTTGCTCGAATGCTTGGTACTTACGAACTGCCTGCTCGTTCTTCTCGACTTTGTTTGCGAGGTCGGTGATGATTTCTCGGAGCTGGAAAAGGTATGTTAGCTCGGGCTGGTATTAGTGTAAGGAGAATATTGAGGCACATACACGAGCCTCCTTTCCCGGCGCGGGAGTAACAGTTGCTAAGCAGTGAACTGGTGCCATTATGTATATGTCAAGATTTATTCAGATATGAGGCTCTTAGAGATTTGAAGAAGGTAAATAAAAGCCTAAGAAACGTTAAAGAAATAGTTGAAGTCAAAACACTCAATTTAGCAGCTCAGAGACCGAGGTCATTCTTTGGAAGCTCGGGATCTCTCATAACCTAACTTATCGGACTTAATGAGCTTGATTGATAATTTGGCAATGAACTTGATTGTGATACAGCAGAATCTCTCTATAAGGATCCCAGTATATAAGGATAATCTCTTTATAAGGATATATTTCTGGGTCACGAAAGATTTTAGGTTTAAACATGATATGTATCCTTAAAACCTTTTTATAAGGATATCCTTATATTTTGAGGTCCTAGGATTATGCGTATCTTTATTAAAGTAGAAAATATTTTAGAAATGTGACCCGATCGGAATTAACTCAAAAACCGGTATCCTTATGGAGAGGTTTTGCTGTAGGCTCAAAATTGGATCCATTCTATGCTTTGCTCCGCAACAGTTGGTATGAGCGTCAGTGGAGCTTCAGAATCACTGACTCAAATTCGATCTTGACGAAGATTTCAAGATTCGTAGATGAAGCCAATATGACTTCATATCGAATGCATTTACCAACCACTCCCGCAACAACAATGCATTGCAAATATTCAGTCGAGGCAGTAGACTTTGTTGCCCAAAAAGGAGCTACATACATACCAAAGCGGTGAGACGCGGCAATATGAACACCACATCCATTCGAATTCAACCAGAACGTCTACTCACACTATCCCCAAGGACATCGCGTTCTCATAGGTTTAGCATTGAAATTCAGTTCCGCACAATGAATCTAAAGTTCATTTCTGTATGGATCTGACCAATTACTATACCTGAGGCTTAACGATGTTAACACTAGCTCACATCTCACAACTACAAATCTTATAGTCCGTAGCTCAATTCGCTTTCTATCATTACGTCGTATAGATGTTTGTTTTGGCCGCAAAGACTCTTCGAGTCTAACTGCCGATGCGCAGGAGATATACGAATGAGTATGCACAAAGTCTTCCTAAAACACGCCATGTAACAGCAACCAATGGCTGGGTGCGGGGTTGTTGTGTTGCTTTCATGGTTCATGAACGAATGAACGTTCGAGCCTGGAAACATCCATACTATAGTTAGAACGCGGGGAAGACGATGCCATCATACTTGCATGATATATATACTAGGTAATTCTAGGTAGAAGTCAACATTTCACCTCAAAGACGTAGGTTTTGCATAGAAGTAGCCTTCAAGATGTCTCAAACGCAAACAATGAAAGCGGTTATATACCAAGGTATGATTGTTAATTCTATCCCAAGTACTCTCTTAAAGACCGAATGATTGACATTTATGTTATGCAGAACCCTTCAAAGTAACTGTCGAAGAACGCCCACTGCCAACGATCGAACATCCGGATGATGCACTGGTTAAGGTGACGACAGCCGCAATCTGCGGAAGTGATTTGCACATGTATCAGGGAAGAACGGCTGCGGAAGGTGGGTTATGTTTTGGGCATGAGAATATGGGCATAGTGATCGAGACCGGTTCTGGTGTTCAGCATATCAAGAAAGGGGATCGTGTGGTGATGCCGTTCAATGTGGCAGATGGCAGATGTAGGAATTGTGAAGAGGGCAAAACAGCTTTTTGTACAGGTGTCAATCCGTAGGTTTCATCTAAGCTTGAGCTTCCTGTTTACACTTCGTTAATGTCATTAAGCGGATTCGCAGGCGGGGCGTACGGATATGTTGCAATGGGGCCTTACCAAGGAGGTCAAGTACAATATATCCGTGTACCATATGCCGAATTCAACTGCCTTCCCCTTCCTGCTGGAAAAGAACACGAAGCGGA
The DNA here is from genome assembly GCA_004786275.1 of Botryotinia convoluta. Classification (NCBI taxonomy): domain Eukaryota; kingdom Fungi; phylum Ascomycota; class Leotiomycetes; order Helotiales; family Sclerotiniaceae; genus Botryotinia; species Botryotinia convoluta. Next base: position 55,061 of record PQXN01000037.1, on the reverse strand, counting down.
TTTTATCCTCCTTGCCGACATATTCCCAACGGGGTGGCATGGCGTTGTACTTTCTGGCTTCCAACCAGGAGAATCAATCGCTGTTTTCGGAGCCGGACCTGTTGGTTTGATGGCTGCATATAGCGCAAAGCTCAGAGGAGCAAGCAAAATATTTGTCGTGGATAGCGTGAAGGAACGTCTACAAGCTGCGGAGAAAATTGGTTGTGTCGCTGTGGATTTCACGAAATGCGACGCTGTCGAGGAAATTATAAAGCAGAATGGCCAGATGGTTGATAGGAGCGTGGACGCTGTTGGGTACCAAGCTTCTGCACAGGATGGCAAGAAAGAAGTACCAAGTATTGTCTTGGAAAATTGTATCAAAGTGACGAGACCAACCGGCGGTATTGGTGTTCCCGGATTATATGTTCCAAGGGATCCTGGTGCTCCAGACAGCAATGCTGGTCAAGGAATGTTATTGATAAGTTTTGGGAAGTTATTCGAGAAAGTGAGTTCGGTGATAGTACTACTACAAGTACTAATACAAATGAGTGTTACTAACATTTCAGGGTCTTTCCATTGGCACTGGACAATGCAATGTCAAAGCCTACAACCGTTATCTGCGAGATATGATTATCACAGGCGTAGCAAAACCTTCATTTGTTGTTTCGCATGAAATTGGTATCGACGAAGCACCAAGTGCATATACAAAATTTGATAGAAGGGAGGATGGATATGCTAAAGTTTTAATCCATCCCAACGGCCCTCTCTGAGCAAACCAGATTTGAAACTGGCATGAATTTCGATGGCCCACACATTTGCAAAACTACCTCTTTATATATTTCGGTAGTATACATACAATGATTAATCTGCTTAATTCTTGGTCTGCAGGATTACTGATGGCAATCACTGTGTGACCAATGCAAAGCCCCAACATTCAAAATAATTCTGCTTGTGTTTGTACTAGATAGTCCTAGATATGCACAACAGAATTGATTTTCAAAGAGATGCGACGTTACTACCATATTAAGGGTGAAACCTATCCAGCAACACTATTGACCTTCTCGTTATTTTACATTCTTCTAGCAAACTCCGATAGAACCCGGAATATCGAAATTCAAAGAAAGTTCAATGATAGCAGGAGTGCCGTGCTCTTTTCCAGTCCTTGCAACACATGAGACAGAGACTGAGATTCAAAGGAGCAACTGCTATCAAGACTGCTATCGAATGATCTTCTGGAAACAATCATGTTGAGTTAGTGCGACTGAACGCAGAAATATGTAGATGATTATTGCTTCTCAGGCAACTACTTGATGGCATTGACTACATTCAATTTAATAACTTTTTTCCTGTGATTTTAACATAAGACACACTCCTGGCACTCTTCGCTACCTGGAATGAAGTTGCACAACTCCTGCAAATATAATGTTACATAAGAATTCGCTTGCAGCGATTCATAAATCATGGTCTCGCCAATGACTTTTTGTACTGATTGTGATTCCATAAAGCCAATTGTTAAGTGTATGGCAGGGACAACATGTGCATAGGTATATCAGCAAGCTAAATCACAGTGAAAACAGGAGGTTGACCTCTTATGTGCAAGGTCGCAAGTCACCGCGGCCCGAATTTGAACATTCGAATGTTTTGAACATGTTTGAAAGCATGCAATTGGCTCAAGGCAATGAATGTTGGATCAAAAGCGAGTTACATGCTTGTATTGAATCGAAACCCAATTTTCTGTCGCGAAACTTGCAGTAGGCGGCTCGAATGTTGCTATGATAGCGCTGAGGGAAGAGATGAATCGTTTGGAGGTGCCAAGGTTGATTCTACGCATCCAGAGATGGATTAGATGATGTATGGCCATTGTAATGAGAACTAACTGGGACAGATTAGATATCTTGGGCAACATAGAAAGTCAATTTTAATTTTTGCGGCGACTCATTTTTAAATAATGCTGGTCAGAGCTGGTTGCTCTTCTATTTATTGTTCGGTGAGCATGGTTTCAATAACATCCCCGTGGTAGTTCTCTTTCATCTAAGCCATCTAGCACCTTGTGGCAGAGTTCTTTTGATGAAGTAAGGTGATCATCGTGTGTAAGTATCACGGCCTCGTGTAGTGTTACAGCTCGTATGTTACCACAGCTTAGATTGCACATCCAAAGCGGTTTAGTTGTAAATAATATCATCGGCATAAACATTCGAATTGAAGTTGTTCAAATATAATGAATGCAGTCGTGGAGAATTCTTAGCTTACGCTTTGCAGCATTGTGCCAAGATTTGACGATAACATAAAAGTCCAATGGTCTGACTTCTCATCAAATAGTGATTATCGTTCATATACGCTATTGAGTCATCAATGTATTATTTTCTTTTCAGGATAGAAATTCTGATTCAGATTGCAGATTTCCGAATATATGCACTCAACAACCCCCCATTTCCTCTCCCGAAAATAAACGTTTGTCTTGAAGTGGTTGTTTAGTCTTCTACCAAGTGCCACAGCCGGATTTTTGTGGAACACAGAAACAAATCATTGGGTCATAGGTCCATTCTTCAATTCTTATGTGTCCCGAATTGAATGGCAATCTCAAGGCTTTCGAGTAACTCATTTCGAATTGCTTTCGTTTGCCTTTCACAGTGATAATGACAAGATAAAGGTCAAAGGTCTCAATTATCCATTCCGTAATCTTCGCGCTGGTTTTCCATTGCAAGATTTAGCCCTCTCCAAAGTTCAAACTCTTGAGGTCGTTGGAGATATTCTGTAGCGGTGATAAATTAGCTACTATTATTTCTTAAAATCCAAAAGTGACAAAAGATGATGATTCTCGGGAAAGGCATTGCCGTACCCGGAGTGGAGTACAAGAAAGCAGATTTTTGGAATCTTGTAAAACGCAGTAGAGATAGTATGCACTATACCTGCATCAATCGCGATAACGTTCGGCACGGTATGTTGTCAAGAACTATTGCACTCGTAACACTTCCTTCATCGAGCCCGTTTTGCGAGGGACATGAAAGATACTTGCTCTGAAATAGGCAAGCGTACGTCTGTATCAGATCTAGGAATAGGTTTGAATTTTGAATGCCGGAAATTAATGTGAAATCTAGGCCCTTCATTTGTAAGAGCCCCGAAGTCTGTCGAGGTCAAAATGATGATTTGCCTTGTAACAACATCAGCTGAAATGAGTTTTGCTTCGAGATATTGCAGATCAACACAGGAACGATATTCATTCTCTATGAAAGGATCGCATGTAAGTTAAGTTATAAGAACAAGGACAGAGTGCATTACTGGAGAGTAGTCTTCAAAATAACACCACGGCGCGAAAATAGCACAAGATATTGTCTGACAAATATCTGTAGTACGGCTGAGGCCAATAATATGCAAGCTTCCAGCTCGGATATGCATGCAGCCTAGAATAGAAACTACAAATTCTTCACATGGAATAATATATGAAGAACAGAGAAGTCATTCATGTGTAAGCCTAACAGTCGGAATAATTGAGCTAAGCCATGCAATCGGTCAGTCAATGTCGTCACGAGAATTTTGCTGTCCGCAGCTTGATCATGGTGTTTTCGGAACGATTTAATCTCGGATTCTTTTTAGATCGAAGGTATGAATGGAAAGAAGCGAAAAAGAAGGAGAAGAGATTGTAGAAACGAAATGCAATTGGGCATGTTTGGCGGAAGGATTGAAGTGGTCCGAAGAGGTCACGTGTTACAAATATACCGTAGAACGCGTTTCGCTAGCGTGTGTATTTTCCGGTCGGACAATCTCACCCACAACACCAACTCGTATTTTGCAACTGCAACCGCAACAGTACAACCGTGATCATGGAGGCATATCCCCCACGTTTGTATATCTCCCCCGATGAATGTGTTTATCTCACGGTGGTCTAGCTGGTTGAGTCCTAGACATTTGACTCTCAAGCAACTTGATCCAACATTGGGATGCGCTCAGCTAGTAGGCTGGGCCGCTCAAAGTCCAGGTCAGAGTTATGACCGCGTGGGGATGTCCGCCGGACAATGTCGCACCGGAACTTGTTACAATCAATTCTGTGGTGTTATGTACTGTCAGTACGGACGTTGCTTATGCGAGGTACCACCTGGCTCCAATGCCAATTACCCTTGTATTTTGGTACCTAATCTCGGGAGAATGAGATCCTTTCGAACCAGTCCGATTCCTTTAGGACAGCTAGTCACAATTAGTGCAGCGGAATAGGACAAACCGTCTCATTTCGTATCCGTATAGGCGTTAAAACTATCTACCCGGTAATAGACGTTGATACCAAAAGAGAGCATTGTAGAATATGGGCTTGTCAGAGTTAGATCTCTAAAAAAGTCTACGTTTCTTAGTCGGCCCGCACCCTTCATCATTCCAAACAAGCTTTTCGACCCTTGTTTGTCATATTATTTTGAGATTGATGACCGGACAAAGACATCAGAAGTCAATGAGCTGATAATGATCCACAGTGTTTTGCCATCATGACATGGTTGAAGGTAGAGGTTACTCCGTAAATTGATTTCAAATCAAATCAGATGAGATGAGCTGAGCTTTCTTCTTGGAGAATTAATATATACAAGCCACTGCAAGTTGTGCATATAGAGTTGATAAAATACCAGCGGGTTTCTCTCAGGGTTTTTCTACCAACTTAGTTTCTTGTATCATACTGAATATGGGAGACAAAATGTCTTTCCTGGTCTTTGGCGACCAGTCATTTGACACGCATACTTTCTTGACCGACTTTTGTCAACATGGGAGACCGAGTGTGCTTTCGAGATCTTTCCTCGAGCAGGCTGGCTCTGCCCTTAGGGAAGAGATCGATAGATTACCAAGCCTCCAGCGAAATAGAATACCAGAATTTTCCACGATACTCGAACTAAATAAGTTATATCACGCAGGAACTATCAAAAGCCCTGCTATAGACAGTGCCCTTTTGTGCATTGCTCAGTTGTCGCAATACGTTGAGTTAGTATAAATCCTCTATAGAGCCAGTTTTGTCACTAATATATCTAATCAGTCGCCACGAGAAAGAACATGGAGATTCGACTAGTCCCAGTGCAACCTGCCTTGTTGGCTTGTGCACCGGACTTTTTGCTGCCGTTGCAATTGCTTCTTCCCCATCAATTTCTCAATTGATACCCATCGCTATTCAAGTGATGTTGATGTCCTTTCGAACAGGTGCTTACGTCGCTGCCCTCGCCGACAGACTCGATAGCCGACCAGAGTTACCAGAAAGCTGGACTTACGTCGTTCCCGCTGCCCAGGAGAGCGAAGTGAACTCGATACTCAGTGACTTTCACAAAGAAAATGTGCGTTTTAATTTTCTCATTTTGCCCATCTTTACTGACTCTGCAAAGGAAACACCTATAGTAAATCAAGTGTATATTAGTGCAACAACCTCAAAAAGTATCGCGATAAGTGGGCCTCCTTCCACTTTGAGATCACTTTTTGCATCCGAGGCTTTCCAAGCGAAGCCAGTGTCTATCCCTGTATACGGCCCCTATCATGCTGCCCATCTTCGTTCGAGTTTGAATGTAGAGCATATTTTACATTTGAAAGACAAAAAAGTCCGAGAAGCGCTTGGGAATCTCAAGACTAGATTTCCTGTGATTTCTTGTACGACCGGAACCTGGTATACCGAACAGGAGCCAGAATTGCTACTCCAAGCAATTCTACTAGAGATGTTGACAGAGCCAATTTCATTCAGCAAAATTCTTCAAGGTTGCGTGCAAAAAGGAAAAGAGTTCCAGGGCCTAGAGTGCCTGATTATTCCATTTGGTAAGAACTTGTTTCCGGAGAAACTTTAACAATTTTCCTAATTCTTAGTAGGTCCTACGAGTGCGGCCAAAGTCTTAGCAGCAGTACTAGAATCTCAGACGGAACTTGACATAACTCTGCGATCGCCCCAATCCGGAAATCAACAGGCAGCTAAGCAAAAAAACTCGATGGAAGTTTCTCCAGGAAAATGCAAGCTTGCCATTGTCGGAATGGCTGGGAGGTTTCCAGATGCTGCAAGCCACGAAAAATTATGGGAATTGCTCGAAAATGGTCTAGATGTTCACCGAGAGGTACCGAAAGACAGATTCGATGTTGCGACACATTTCGATCCTACAAGCAAAATCAGAAATACCAGTCATACTCCTTACGGATGCTGGATTGAGAACCCAGGACTATTCGATCCCAGATTCTTCAACATGTCCCCTCGAGAGGCATATCAAACGTGTCCTATGCAACGTCTTGGTCTTGCAACCGCATACGAAGCTCTGGAAATGGCTGGTTATGTTCCAAATAGAACGCATTCCACAAAGCTTGATCGAATTGGTACATTTTACGGGCAGACGAGTGACGACTGGCGTGAAATAAATGCGGCCCAAGATGTGGATACGTATTTCATTACAGGAGGTGTAAGAGCCTTCGGACCTGGGCGAATCAATTATCATTTTGGATTTTCAGGACCATCTTTCAATATCGATACAGCTTGTTCCTCTAGTGCCGCCGCGCTCCAACTCGCCTGCACATCTTTATGGGCCGGAGATTGTGATACAGCCGTTGTTGGTGGTCTCTCGTGTATGACAAACCCAGATATCTTTTCAGGACTTAGTAGAGGGCAATTTTTGTCAAAAAATGGACCATGCGCTACTTTTGATCATGATGCGGATGGCTATTGCAGAGCAGACGGAATTGGCACGGTTATCATCAAGAGGTTAGATCATGCACTAGCTGAGTAAGTCTAATTCTTGAAGTGCATTTTCCATAATTCTGAACTAATTTGTTTGCTCTTTTTAACAGCAAGGACAATGTTTTGGCTGTTATTCTTGGAAGTGCTACCAACCACTCTGCAGACGCTGTTTCTATCACCCACCCTCACGGAGGAACACAAGAGATTCTCTACAAGCGTATTTTGAATAATGCGGGTGTTGATCCTAATGATATTGACTACGTGGAAATGCATGGTACTGGGACTCAAGCCGGCGATGGGACGGAGATGAAATCTGTTACCAACGTTTTCGCTTCGGCAGATCGAAAGAGAAGACCGGATCAACCTCTGTATCTTGGGGCTATCAAAGCGAACGTTGGACACGGTGAAGCCGCATCTGGTGTCACCGCTCTCATAAAATGCTTAATGATGCTGCAGAAGAATGCCATACCCCCCCACGTTGGAATCAAGAAGACGATCAATCAAGGATTTCCTAAGGATCTTAAGGAACGCAATGTACACATAGCCTTCAAGAATACGCCGCTTCCCAGAAAGAAGTCCGGAGCTCCACGACGTATCTTTGTCAATAATTTCAGCGCTGCTGGTGGAAACACCGGATTATTGCTTGAGGATGCACCCGAACTTCCTTCCAAAATAGCCGACCCTCGTTCCACACATGTCATCGCAATCACTGCCAAGTCTAAGTCTGCCATGCTTAACAACGCAGAGCGTCTAATATCTTATCTCGAACGAAATCGAGACATAAATCTGGCAGATTTGGCATATACGACTACTGCACGTCGAATACAGCACAAATGGAGAATGACAGTAACCGCAAGCGAAGTATCCGAAGTCTCAATAGCCCTGAAATCCAAATTACACGAACAATTCATTCCGGTCCTTCCAGAGCCACCCAAAGTTGCATTCTTATTCACAGGTCAGGGATCTCAATATGCTGCTATGGGTCGCGGGTTGTTCGAGAATTCATCCCTATTCAAGGAAACTATCATGGAATTCGACAATCTTGCTACAGTTCTCGGTTTCCCATCATTCATCTCCTTGATTGATGGCAGTGTGACTGATGCTCAAGGATTGTCGCCTGTGGTGGTGCAACTTTCAATTGTGTGCTTGGAAATGACAATGGCTAAACTCTGGGAGTCGTGGGGTGTTAAACCATCTGTTGTAATTGGCCATAGTCTTGGTGAATACGCCGCACTCAATGTTGCCGGAATATTGTCTGCTAGTGACACCATTTATTTGGTTGGACGTCGAGCTCAGCTCTTGGTTGAACGATGCACTGCTGGAACTCATGCAATGCTTGCTGTTCAAGGATCGAGATCGGCAGTGACAGAAGCATTGGGTGATATTGGAACCTCAGTGAACATTGCTTGCATCAACAGTACTCGAGAGACAGTTCTTAGTGGCGAGGCTGCTGAAGTTTCGAATGTTTCTGATCAACTTTGCAACTCTGGTTTCAAATGCACGCAACTAAAAGTTCCCTTTGCCTTTCACTCTGCTCAAGTGGAGCCAATCTTGGACCAATTCGAAAAGTTGGCTGCATCTGTACACTTCGGTAAAGAGAAAATCCCTCTCATCTCGTCCTTGTTTGGTAGATGCCTTAACGAATCTGAGGACATTGACGCTGCATATCTCCGCAACCATGCTAGACAACCTGTCAATTTCTTAGATGGACTCGTTTCTGCCCAAAATTCAGGTGTCATTGACGAGAAAACTGTCTGGCTTGAGGTAGGACCGCATCCAGTATGCCTGGGACTCATTAAAGCAACAGTTGGTACTTCCACTATTGCTGCTCCATCCCTTCGCAGAAATGAAAGTGCATATAAAACCCTCAGCAACAGCCTCAGCGTCTTGCACACTGCTGGTCTTGAAATTGATTGGAATGAGTATCATCGAGATTTCAATGATTCAGTTCATCTTCTCGATTTACCCACCTATGCGTTCGACGACAAGAATTATTGGATTCAGTACGCGGGAGATTGGTGCTTGACAAAAGGACAATCGCCAGACAAAGCTCCTCTTCAGCTCGAGCCCCCCAAGCCTAAGCTCTCAACTTCCACCATTCATAGCGTCGTAAGTGAAAAGATTGAAGGAGACGTTGCCGTTGTTACTGCCCAGTCTGATCTAGCACGTGCTGATCTTCGTGGGGTTGTTACTGGTCATCTCGTCAACGGCGCCATGTTATGCCCATCGGTTAGTAATTCGATGTGAAAGCCTTGCTCAAGCTAACAGTGTTCTAGTCTCTGTACGCAGATATGGCCATGACTTTATGCGAGTACGGTTATAAGCTTCTTCGACCTGATGTCAAGAATCTAGGCCTGGATATTGGAAGAATGAAGGTACCCAAACCGTTGATAGCTGACCCAGGTGGAAAATCTCAAGTACTTATTCTCACTGCTACAATCAATGCGGCAAATGGTCGTGCCGATCTTCTCTTTTCAACGGGTACTGACAAGGCTCGAGTCGAGCACGCAAACTGTCAAGTCTACTTTGGCGACACCGAAGAATATCATGCCGACTTTCAACGAACTGCATATCTCATTCAGTCACGAATTGATTGGTTACAGGAGGCCGAGAGGAATGGTAAAGTCTCTAAAATTAATCGTGGACTTGCCTATAAGCTGTTTGCTGCATTGGTAGACTACGACCAGAAATATCGTGGCATGGAAGAGGTCATCCTTGACAGCATGAAGATGGAAGCTACATCACGTGTCGTCTTTCAAACTACAGAGCAAGATGGGACATTCAAATGCAGTCCGTACTGGATTGACAGTGTGTCGCATATCTCTGGATTCATCGTCAATGGTTCTGATGCTGTCGATTCACGAGAAAAGGTCTATATCTCACATGGTTGGGATTCTTTGAAATTTTCGGAGCCTCTAAGTGCGGATAAGACCTACCGCTCCTATGTCAGGATGCAGCAGCGCAAGGATAAGACTATGGCCGGCGATGTTTACGTTTTTGATGGAGATACGATTATCGGTATGGTCGGTGGATTAGCCTTCCAAGCCATCCCTCGAAAAGTTCTTAATATGTTCTTGCCTCCAGTAGGCGTTGCCGCCGCAGTTCCTACGAAACCATCTCCTGCGCTCCGGGCACCTCAAGTTTCCAAGGCTTCAAACTCAAAGGCTATCAAGAAGGTTCAGGTTACAAAAGCCAATCTCTCCAAGGTCAATGAAAAGCTCACGTCAATTACTTCTCAAGTTATGGATATCCTTGCAGCAGAAGTTGGCGTACAACACGACGAACTTGTTGACAACGTCGCCTTTACCGATCTCGGAGCCGACTCGCTCATGGCCTTAACAGTTTGTGGAAGATTACGGGAAGAAATGGACATTGATATCAATTCTAACGAATTCATCAACCATCCCACAATTGGAGCTTTCAAGTCATTCTTATCACAATTCGAGGGAAAGCCATCTGTTGCCTACAGCGAAGATCCAAGTTCGCCTGTCACTACGCCTAGTCCAGGGGAATCAGTACACGACCCACAAGATGACTCGGAATTCACAGATCCTTCAGATGATGATATATCTACCATTGGGGTCGTGGATAATCTTGGTGATGTAATTAGAGTTACAATCGCCGAGGAAATGTCGGTTGATGTTCTAGAGGTTGCGAGTTGCCCTGATCTCGCTTCACTTGGGATGGATTCACTCATGGCTCTTACAGTGCTTGGACGATTGAGAGAGAAGACAGGTCTCTCTCTTCCATCTGATCTCTTCCAGGTCAACCAGACTATTCGTGATATTGAGAAGGCTCTCAACGTCGAAGCGCCTTCAAAGCCAAAGCCTAAGCCTAAATCTAAGGCTTCATCCGAGCAGCCAAGGCCATCTAAACCGTCAGCTCCTATCGCCAAACTGAACATGCAGTCTACTTCTCAAAGAATAGCCAGTTCAATCTTACTTCAAGGGAATTTGAGGAAAGCCAGCAAGTATCTTTGGATGGTTCCAGATGGAGGCGGATCCGCAACTTCATACACCGAGATCCCGGCGCTCTCATCTGATGTTGCTGTCTTTGGTCTCAACTCACCATATATGAAGACCCCCGAGGAATTCACGTGTGGTGTAGTGGGTATGGCTACTCACTATATCACAGAAATGAAGCGTCGCCAGCCAACGGGGCCCTATACTTTATCCGGATGGAGCGCTGGTGGCGTCATCGCTTATGAAATAGTCAGCCAACTTACCAAAAATAACGAAGTTGTTGATAAGCTCATTCTCCTTGACTCTCCATGTCCTGATATCATTGAACCTCTTCCATCTTCACTTCATGAGTGGTTCGCTGAAATTGGTCTTCTTGGCGATGGCGATCCAAGCAAAATTCCAGAATGGCTTCTCCCTCATTTTGCTGCTTCCGTGCAAGCTCTTTCGACTTACATGCCTGAAGCAATAGATTCTAAGAAGGCACCTCAAGTGATGGCCATCTGGTGTGAAGACGGCGTTTGTAAATTACCAACAGATCCACGACCGGATCCTTTCCCATATGGCCATGCTCAATTCTTGCTGGACAATAGAACCGATTTTGGACCTAACATATGGGATAAATATCTGGGTAACAAAAAGTTTGTCACCAGACATATGCCAGGGAATCATTTTTCTATGATGCACATGCCTCATGTAAGTTGAATAGCATTATTGATAACGGCGCACATACACTGACTACTTCACAGATAAAGCTCCTAGGGGATTTTATGAGGGAGGCTCTTACCATGTGATAGGATAGATTTCATACTTATTTATTGTATTAGAATTTGGTGGTACTTGGTTTGGTGGATGCTTTTGATTTTGGCAATATCTCCTTTTCATGAATACCACTTTCGTTACTGATGTTTACGTACAATAGCTCAATATCCACACTGCAACTGCATATGAGATTTATACATCCTCTTCTATTGATATTCTTGAACACTGTGTGTATATAATACGGTAAATACCTAAAGTAGCTAAGATAACACTTTGACATTTTAGGTTTTTACCGGATATGATATCTTTTTTCCCCCCTAGTTCAATTGGCTTGGAAAAAATAGCTCTAGTGAATAAACTTTATACGCTAGTAGGCAAAATAAAAATATTCGATGCAAGGCTGTGATTGAGAAGTAGCATGCCACCAAAATCTCATGTATACATGAACCGTCACTATTGCCTCCCCACCCCACACATCTGCACTTGCGCCACACTCCACACCTACGACCATACTCCTTGTGTAAATCAGCATGTACTTCGCGTTTTCAAAAGCGGCAGAGAACATGCGCAAATGAAGCCACCAATATGTATCTGCATCGATTCTGCAGCTTACTTTTAGACGATCCTTGTCCGTCCACCCACCTCATATGTTGTACAGCCTATTTTCCAGCCTGCGTATATGAGATTCGATTGCGAGCGGGACATGGGACTTTCAATACTCCTTGTATACTAGTTGCATCCTGATAAGAACTATCGTGGAAGATAAGATGACGGTCATGGGCAAGGACAGGGGTTGCTAAACGTACATAAGGGTCGATATCTATTTGGGAAACTTGCTCGTTCCGAGCCTCCCGGATATCTTGCGAGCTGAGAAAGTTCGGGATTTATACACCACAAGCGAAGATGGCCCGAAAGTTTGTATCACATCCCGTTAAATTTATGGTTTAGCTCACAAGTAGTCTGGGAAAATTAATACAGTCATCGGTTTGTTTTCAAATGATCTTCATCCAATGCCGTAGTAGAAGGTCTAGGTCCGGATTGCAAATGCCGTTGCGACGATATAGCCTGAATTGTTAGCCTTCTTCTCGGGTGTATCCGAGTGGAAGATGTAGCAGCCTTGAAATGCGATTGGACGAGCTGCGAAATTGGGAATGGGCTGCATATGTTTAGCATATTAATTGGTTCTTGGGTAATTCTTAAGCTTGTTTGTTGTAGATCTTCATTCGTGAAATATGTGAATGGCAAGTTGTATTTATACAATACAATTTTGTCGGTATCGGATGCGGAAAAATCAAGGTAAATTACAGCTTTCTTGGCCATGAATGGTGTGGTGTCAAGTAACAAGAGGGTGAAATATGTAGAAATAAACAAGTATACTTGGCGTATGTCATGTATCGTGAAATTTAAGGTAAATAATTTCAAACCTTTCTCTTCCTTCAATAAAAATTAGAGAATCCAAGGATTTAGGATGTCGAATTCCATGGAATCATCGACAAAACTGCTCTTGTGAGTTATCTAGGGCAAGCAGTCTCTCGATCGGCGGCCGCCTTGCTGGCCGTCTTACACGCCATTACTCTTAATTAAAACTCACTGATAGTAGCTCCACCATCGTTCTTGGGTGCTTGATAGATACGAGTCTCTTCCATTGTTCTCGTGGGTTGTACACTTTCAAGCTGCCCATCAGCTTTTCATGGTGAGCCACTGGCAAAGAAATTGCAGGTAGCACAAAGGTTGCTTCAAAGATACCAATACCAAGGTCATGGGCTGACAATTACAAAAACAATTAAAGCGCACCACGATAACACTGCCTTCGCAGCAATGTACTGACATATCTTGATTCGATGCAAGTAATACATTGCATCTTTGAATAAAACTTGGTTCAGTATCGTCTTGCAATTCCAAATTAATATCACCATACATCTTGGATGGCTACTCTTGGTTTGTTTCGCAGTTGATCGTGTGTTGTATAATCATCGAGTCATCGATCAAAATAGTAAGAAAAGCGTTGTCAGTCATGCTGGCGTGAACAAGGGGATTCTCTATTCACTTGACGATATTGACTAATCCATGTATATCCGCATTCAAACCAATAGCTTCCCGACCCCCTGTGAAATCTACCGTCTCGAATAACGCTCTCTGTTGGTAGACAGCTTCTATGGCAATGAGCAGTTGCTATCCAGGCATCTATGCCAGTTTACGGAGAAGGCTCAGCGGCCGACTGGCAATACTACCATTCCCATACCAATGCCATTCCCCGAGCTAGTACAATAATAGGCTCTATCTGTGAGTGTGTCAATATGTTTCGATTTTGAATACGGTGTGGTGGATACGATCTCACTTGCATAGACGGCTGACTAGACCTAGTCGAGGGCTGGAAGAAGCGGCCTGTTTTAAATAATTTCAGTGTCTTGGAATGGGGCTATGAATATCTCGTGAAGAAGTTTGAAAAAATATTCCCTAGTTTTATATTGATCGATTTGTTTTTATATTGAATCTCATGATCGCTTACCAAGGCATGGGGCATGCAAGTTCTAATCACGAGGGAAAACGTGATCGGTTTCATAGGAAGTGTCAAAGTCCGATCGTCCTTCACAAGCCAATCCTTATTCAATTGGTATCATTCAAGTCTTGTTGTTTGCATAGTAGAACAAGCACAAAGCTTTGTGGCGGGATACCCCATCGGATGTCCGGGGAAGGCAAAGCCCAATCAATGAAATTTGCACATACCATCTTGAGGAAGTAAACATTGCCAGGTTTTAAAACTAGTAGTCAAACTTTCTCCCGTTTCGAGATATAATTCCATATTTGAGGTTCTCTATACTAACGAGTGCCCCTGACCCCTTCCCGTTAGTTTGGCGCCAAGGGTTGTTTCCCCAGTCAAATCCCCAGAATTTCAGATAAGATACACATCAACAGCTGTACTCCATCTGCAACTAATGGCCACATCTTCATCTATACCAATTTCTTGATCAAGATCGCCATCTCCGACAGCCTGTGCATGCATATTTGTATATGATCCCAGCCTTTCGTCGGTAAGTCTTCCGTGCTACAAAGGGTTTCTCTGGAAGCAATGCAAAACAAAACTATGAATAGTGACATTCGGAGGCGTGTCTGTGATTTAATCAAATTTTAGGATCCAATAATTTTCCAGCTTATGCGAGTCTGTAAATAAATTTTACGATAACAAAATACAACATGGTAAAGTAACGTCGCATGTCAGACATTCCCTTATACTAACATCAGAATAACTCTAATCCTCGAAATGTACATGTCCGAAACTCCTAAGGAAATGCATATCCGACGCTCTATGTATCCTGCAATATGATTTCCATGTTCCAATTCTTCGAAAACGCCAATAATTTCCTTCTTATCCCGTCCGACACTGGTAGAGTAACACCAAATTCGAGTAACGAGATACAATGGCTCATAATATCATTAGGCCTATGAAGTTCCACGTACCCATCGGCCTTGCTGAGTACTGGAACACCTTCACCATTCCATAGATAAGCTTTGACAGAGGGATGATCGGGTGCCACTGCATCAATCGGAAATATTGGGCCCTTATCACATTTTTGTGTATAGGTGTCAATGCGTGATACACTTTCAAGCCATAAGATCATAGTGGCACGATAGATAGCCACCGACCACCAACGCGGACGTCCCTCTTTTGCCATCGAAGTCACAAGACGAATGACTTGTCCACAATGGAAAATAGCTTCTCCAGAATTGTAAATGCATCTTTTGTAGCGAAGAGAAAGTTCCAAGCTTGTTCCATCGAAGTCCTCTTTTCGTGCTAGCCGCTCAATCTCTGGGAAGAATGTCACCGCATTCAAACTTATGAGGTGGTACAGGACGAGATTAGCTCGAGTAACTTGACAATTTGGATCGTTTCTAGCATGAATCTCACACAAGTCATACCATTTCTGGAGCAATGACTGAGCTTCCTGAAGACGTAGTAGATTGGACGCTTTGGTAACGGATCTAGTTCCTTGTCGGGAGTTATATATTTCAGAATGAAAAGTTAAAGCTTGATGCAGATGACACAAAGAGCTATGAATTGGGTGAAGGAGAAGTTTTAACTGTAGCGGAGATAACTGCCCGTGTCGACGTTCGATGTTATCCGATAACATGTCTCGGAAGAGGCCACAGAGTGAAGGTCCTACTGGTGGTGTACCGATAGAATTTGGATTCAGGAGCCAATCAGTGCCGATATATGTTTGCTGAACAATTGCCGCCCAATCATTTGCATCTTTAGCTAGCCATAAGCACTCTATTCCAGGTATTGGAGTCTCAAGTTCTGTAATTGACATAATAGGTGAGGTATCGTGGAATAAGCTCAGCTCCTGATCTACCATGACCCAGTTGTAGACCAACCTAAAAGATTGTCAGCCTTCGTATAGAGAAAATCCACACGATTGAACGAATTATCATGGTTCGTTGTATTGTAATGGATGGAAACAGATTGAGATTTTGGCTTTGGAATCTTACCTGCTTTTCTTTTCTCTCTGTAGCCAAATTCTCCACTGGTCATCTAGATTCGAGGATTCGTGAAAAGATGGCGCCATTGGTATATGAGGCTCCAACATACCAGCATGTTTTAGCATCTATATTCAACAAATAAGTACCTTGAAAGTTTTGATTTAGTAATTACTTACCGCAAGATACATCCCTCGTTGTGCCATAGCTAGGTTCATGTGAGAAGCATCTCCACCCCAAGCACCGAGTATCGTGAAAAGCAGTGCGCATTTGAACACCACAGGATCAGCTGATAAATCAACGTTTTTTTCGATCACCTTAAATAGCGATATGCGGCATGCTTCCGTAAGCCCCGCAGTCAAACATCTAGCTTCAGCGGTTGGAAGAGCTGCAGCGCCATGTGCTATCATTAACAACAATAGTAATGTTGAAGTTTGGTTGTTCAGCATTAATTCGTTAGGATCAAGGTTTCCGCCATTGATGAGAGTGTAGTAAGGAGCCAAGCTTCGAACGTGACTTCGAAGAAAATACTCCAAGACGTTTGATGGAGGTAGAACAAGGAAATTGAATCCTGCATCAGGACTTGTGTAATTGGAAGATTTTGGCCAGCCTTTCAAACCTCCTCGATGTGTTTCTAAAGCTGTGTGAAGAAAGCTTTGGGTGATGGCCATTATCCTATCTCTGGTGCTTGCACTCACAGGCATAACAGATATTCCATCTCCATATCGAATCTCGGCTGGTTCCAAATCATGATTTAGCGAATCCCATGTGGTGTCATGCTTCGAGTGTTGCTCCAGATTCTCAAGGTATGCTATAGCTGTTCGTGCTGACGGCCCAGGAATCAGTCGTGGATTGCATCGTGCAAGAGGCCACGCCGATTCTGCGGCTACCAGGAGCTCAAAGTCATCAGAGCTATTATCTGTCAGAATGGGAACCGCGATGTCGATAAGCTTGGCTGGACGGTTGGCATCTGAAGAGATGCTAGCGCTCTTAGTATGTGACATCGATGGAGATGGATGCAGAGATCCAGTAAATAGTGGCTCTGAAATTGAAGACGTATCGCTTGGTTCCAGAAAGTTTGGCGTTACTAGACTGCTGGATAATTCAGATCCCATCGAATATATTTCGATATCTAAGGGGTAGTGACTCCATGCCATCAGGTCATGGTAATTGACGTTCCCATTCATTGTATCTGTGTTGCCGAACATCGAGTGGTCCATCCCCCCAAGGCTTTCGCCTGGGGAAGGTCCGAAGCCATCAACAGCAAATCGTAAGTCTTGGGCAGGATATATATTTTTTTCTGGCGTTGCTACCATAAATTGCGGATCTATGGGTGTCTTTGTGGGACTGACTTTGCTTTCCGGTAATGTTTCCTTTGGTGCTGTGTCCTGATCCATGGGGTCATGCGGTGGCTCTTGTGTTGGTGGTGTCTTTTTGTGCGAGCTTGAGGACCGGTTCGCAGCCTTTGATGAACGTCGGGCATATCTGCTCGCGCATGGTAGATTTTTCTCAGAACATCTTGAGCAAGGAACCCTTTTATCACAACCGGTTTTTGCACTAGCGCAGTTGATGCATGCAATGGGTGTTCGACCGTTAACCGTTGCAACACCACCTGGTAATGGCTCCATTGGATCTTTTGCTTCATGATATGTGGAGTGATGTCTTTGGAGAAGATCTCTAGAGATTGCATAGTTAGTGGATCTCGAGTCTTGACATAGCCAAAGTACGGGGTGTGAATACCTTCTAGGAAAAGATAGTTGACACAATGTACACCTATGTGGCTTTACGTTTGTGTCTGCAAGATAGAGGTTATATTAGAATTCTCCTATTCAATGGTGATAATAGAGCTTTTCGTTACTTACGGCTCGGTATATGTCTTTCTAAATGTTCCTTCCGAGTAAAACTCTTTCCGCAATATGTGCAAAAAATCATATTCTCCATTTAACATCGGTAGTGGTTCTCTTTCTCTTGATCGTAGCTTCCATTGATGGGGGATCTGATAGGGATTTGAATAGTTAAAGATTTTAACCTCCTAAGCATATCGTGCTGAAAGCGGCTGACAGCTTTATGCCTAGCCGAGTGTCAAAATAGTTTGCAGGTAAGTCCTATGGACAAGGCTTAGATTTGACAAACATTTGGTAAGGATAAGAGTAGGTGACCATGATATTAACAAAGACGAACCAAACATCTTATGCATGGTCAGACCACACTCATTCATGGTGACAGGGGTTCAGAGGCACCCGATCTCTAATTCGCCGACTAGAGAAATGTCGTATTAGCCATGCAGTGGCTTCGTGGTAATCGTGAAGCTTGGTGTTAATATTGGAATGAAGGCTGGAACCAGTGATATTAGTGCTACTGGCCTGAAGGATGTGAAGATTCCTCTTTGTACAGGTATCTGAGAGAGCGGTACATAGACCAGACACCCTAGTGTAGATCTGATGGAGGGCTTGGGAGCTTGGCTAACAGCTGAGCTAGGACTTTTGACATTGAAAGTATCCTCATAATTAGTAAACAAACTGTAGGTAGCCATCTTCACGACTCAAAGTGGTAGCAATTTTATCGTGAAGATAATTAATTGTACAAACATGTTTTGGGATCCTGACGAACCAACACCCTACCAGGTCTAAATCACAAGTATTGTCACATGCAGGATCCTTGTTTAAGCATTCTTGTATGATTTTAAATCATCGTTACTTGGATATAATAAACCCCACGTGTACCTACGTATGCAGTTAAGACGGGATGTTAATTGAATTTGGTTTGTGCCATGATTATGCAAGATTCTGGTACAGAAAAACGAGGTCTGCAGTGGTAAGTACCACAAACATCAGAAGTAGTATACTGTACATATTTTGCAATACTATACCCCTTCTGGAAGACTGCAGTAGATCTAGTGCGTGAAACAGTAAGAGTACCGGTGGAAGTATGATCAAGCCGTTGAATGAAGATAACAAGAACAAATGTTTGTAACAATAGACGAAAAGAAGTAATTAGACTAGTGTCGTTTAGACAAATCGGGTCTCATCATTCGATACCTACCAAACGAGGTTACATCGAGGCTAACAAGAGACAGTAAATCCCAAATATCGGAATAAGGTACGTGTAAGGATATTAGATAAATCCACCCTGGTATGACCGTCAGGATTATGCACGTCATAGCATGATAGCTAATAGCAGTTCGAACAACGCATAATCTTCATGTCTAGTAGCCAGAGGAACGCGAGGAGACAATTTATTGCCCATGAACCCTACCCACACTCCTGAAATATTTCCAAAGGGGAAATCGGCGTCTGTTTAATCTGGATGAGTGCTTTGTGGCTTGAATTCTTAGATATACATCTAATGTTTCACGAAGGCAGTACAACCACACCTTAATTAATTTCCTTCTCCAGCTCCTCCATTGAGAACGTGAAACCTTGGCGAGTACTTTGGCTAAGAATGGAGAGCTTGTACAAATATTAGTTCCGAAGGGGTACTGCTCGGTACCAAAACATGGTGGAAGTATTCGAATTTTGTAGATAACGATCGAAAGAAATTATACGAGGCACTGGGCGTTCCGAAAAGGTACTTCCAGAATGGGGATTCTGGATAATGATTTTGGGATGAGCTAAAAGCCAGTATTAACCTATCAATATCGTCTTAAAGTCTTATCTCGAGGGAGCCCGCGAGGAATCGAAACACTATTCCAAATCACACCCCGCCAATCATGCCCACCACATTCCAGCTCATCCAACCATGAGAACCCCCACAGTCAAAGGGCCGATCCTGGAGAATACAAATAATTTCAATACTTCACCCCGCTATCCATGAAATGCCAAACAAGACCTTTCTGAATACTGTAGAGATCAGCTGTACGCTTATAAGCGCCTTTTAACCTCCATCCAAGAACAAGGCTGCGATCGAATTGTATACTCCGTATTTCAAGTGCTATTTGTAATCAGTAAACCATCTCGTGGCGTTGGCCAATACTTTTCATTTAGATTCATGGGTTTCATTGGCTATCAGTTGCATGAGCCTGCGATCATTAGAACGATGACATCTCAAACCTCAGGAAACATTGTCTACAAAAATCTCCAGTAACTGTCTTGGTAATCCTGCGATGGCGTGGAGAGCCTTGCAAAAATGGAAGGTGCGACTCTCAGTTGGAGTCACGAGTAGTTCAACTTGTACGTTTTGAAGAAAGAATGAGTTTCTCTGCTGGTAGAACGAACGGCTCCTGTGGTATAATCGGTCTATTGATAAAATATGATCGCACGCTCTAACCTTAAAACTGTGTATCATTTCGATTAAATGTACCCGTACAATTTTTCCGCCGGATATTCACGTTGGACTTCCGAGCAACATTCGGGTACTGCCTATGAAACAGCTTACCCCACGGTTCAAGAGGTGTCTAAACCAGCCCGACCTTCTCGCTTAGCGGTAAACCCCCATCTTCGGATAGCTGAAGATTTTTATGTTTCATCCCAGCTCCTCTGCTCCGCCGTCTGTATGACTGAAAGTTCCTATAGGTGGATCTCAGTTGAAGAGGATTTAAATTACCTTGCTGGTATGTCAGCCCTACATGACTTTCATTCCGATAATAATACGACACACCGATCCGTGATTGCTCCTGATTTTACTCTAGAACGCTGTTGAAATCCAAGTACTTGTGAATAGAAGTCAAAATTCCTCAGGGTAACTTCATAATCAAAGTTTTTTCAAAATAGTCTGTGTAAATATTGACCACGTATACACCATAGAGTCGTCTCAAACTCGTTAATCAAGCTGGTGTTACCATAAGCTTGATGATGTACGGGATAATACGAGGTGCAAGTTCTTCAGCATCAGCACGTTTGATCGTAACTTCGCGTATCAAAGCATACTAAGTATCGGCATGAAAATGGAATATTAATAGTTTACCATCGGTCAAATTTTAGCATTGAACACGGCCGGCAGTAGTACAAGTTTGCGAGTCATAAAAATCATAACCAGCTCGCAGTTGTCAAAACATATCACATGACTGTCAGAACTCTGTTCTAAAAAAAAGTTGTCAAACTTTTTTTGGCATTAAGCCTTAAAATTGCAGATGATGAAAAGTACCAGTACAAAATCAATGCCGGAGGTACATTACATCAGGGGTTGCGGTAGATTACAGCCGAAACTTGGCACCGTTTCATAGCCCTGAATACACCACGACCACATTACAATTTGCTCTTAATACACAAATACTGATGGGGAAACTCATGGTTGTTGACGAGGTAGATCTTACAGTTCAAACCAATGATATTCGTTCAGACTATCGGTCGCTATGGATGATGTATTTTAGATACGATTTCAAGTTTTGATGCGAAGTTTGTATCTGAATCAAGATTACACAGGTCTGTGAAAGAGTGTCAAAGGTTTGAGCTAGTATTCAAGATAGTGGCTACAACAGATTTCGGAGATGCAAGCCCTGAATTGGTATCTCAACTAGGCATGTAGGCATAGAAGGCGACTCCTCAGAAGGTAGTTGAGAAGTACACCTATGACTAATGCATTTGCAGATACGGTACTCTCCATCGATCACATGAGTGTCATGCTAGATAGTTACGATAAAACAGTCTATCAGGAACAGGCAACTAGAATAATCTGAAGTCTCGCAAGAACGCCAGTGCGTAATTCTGCAACGTGGCCCAGGCTATTGGCCGTTGGCCACGTACCTATTTACTGGAAAAGATCATAAATCCTGACAACCGCTTCCACGGATCGTCGCTTCCGTTTCTTAGAATAGTCTCTGAAGATAGCTATCTCTTATAGCTACTAGATAAGATGAACAGGGTGAATTATTACGACTTGAAGTGTCCAAAGAGCCTTCCAGAGTGACCCCGAGACTGACAACTTGAAACAGCAACAATACCATTCATGGCTTCCAGTAGCTTTGACGAATCACATATACATACTTACAGTAATTTTAGGAATCAGGGCTCAGAGCTAGCACCGATTCGTTAATCGCAGTGCCCAGTAATTTTGAGATAAGATTTAAAGTTGACAATCTGGTCACTGCATGGAAGTCGAATATATGAACTCCTACGCCACGGCCAGATTTCGAAACATCCCCGCATTCTTGCCAAGAATAATTCTAGCGTATCGAGAAGTTTACCGAGGGTGAGGTGAAAACGCCACTTCCAGCTATTCTATGTTATATCATCTCTCAAATAATGGCCAGGATCAGCCTCTTTGACTAGCCAGGGCAACTCATGCAGTGATCAATATCTGCACTACTTATATATGTAAAAGGATATAGCTCACTTCAAGTGAGATTGTAGGTACATGGGAACCATTATATGAGTGATAGGATATAAGGATCTGGCGTTACTGATGAACCTCCTGCCATGATGATGAAACAACGATTTTGGCCGATATCACATCACCTTGCCCGATACTTGGCACCTTCCTTCAAAACTTACCCGTTCCAAGTTACCGGCATATCCACGCTCTAGACTATGACCGGGGACAAAGTTTGAAGGTTCCGAGACCTTGGGATTGGATATGTTTATCTTGGAACACTGTATGGATAATTCATGCCTGGATCCTTGAAACTAGGTTATGTATTGGATAATTGAAATAGAAATCAATGGATTAGTAAGTGCGGTACCCAGTTATTTCATAGAATTGACACAATGGCCAAAATTATCCAATTGGCCGTCGTCTATTTTTCGGTACATTATCTGGTAGAGCTGATATAACCTCACGTAATCGCCGGTACATATCCATCAACTAATCAGCCTATGTATACCAGAAATAGGTACTGCGCCCATATTACATGTTATTAGCCCCCACCCCCCAAATTAGACGAGGCATAGGAGAACACAACAGATAGTAAGAAGCTTCAATTTTAGCAAGATATAGCACAGTAAGAATCATATCTGGGATTAAGAAATGGTAAATTCAAATAAAGTTTGACATAAGCCAGACGCTGAAAATTTTCAATACCTATTCTGAAAATATATCACAGTTTTGACATCAACTGAGCTGAGCCAATACACTGAGATGCGGGGAGAAGAGTAAGATTTCAAGATACAGCATCAGTGTTTAGATTTAATACATCATCAAAAGCAGTAGGAACTTGGGATTAAAAAGTAATGCCGGTCGGGCTATGGACAGGTATGGGGTACATGAGGCTAAAAACGAATGGGATACGATAGATCATGGATGCAACACTCGGTATTGACCTCTTTCGATTAGTAACGTAACGCTAAAGTCTCATACCTTGAAAACCAACGATAGAGAATGACGTCAACGCCGCTTGCATCAAGCATATCAAGAAGTTTTATGGGTGATCGGGATCCAACTTCAAAAAAACGGAGCAACTTTCCCAGTTCCACTCAAGCAGCTTACCTTACCCCCGATACCACCGGTTTTGATAACGGATTATGCCAGTAGAATAATCGGTATCTATAACAATCAACTCAAAACACACAATTCTTCAACGGCATATGTCATCAGCCCCTCATACTTCTCTGACACCGGAAGTTTACAGCCTAGAGCCCTAAGAACTTTCCGGTTGACTCATCCGGTGATCAAGGATATATGAGATGCCTTGGCTCTTGTTTTGAGGAGGAACTCGCTCGGTATTACTACCTCAAGGATGGATACTACAAACTTGGTAATGAGTTTGACGATCAATAAATCACGAATCACTAATCATCACAACCTCGCCTCGGCCTTCTAGCCGCATACTTTCCACTAACATTAATCTCAGCCTCAAAATATCCAAGATACACATATCATCCCTTGCTATCTCACACGACACCTTGTCTAACCCTTGTTTTCCTGGCTTCACTGGTTCTCGATCCAAAACCAAGAAACCCCAAGATATACCAAATTGTCTTCGGCGAGTCAACCCTGAGTATGATCGCAAATAATACGAAATCAGGAATCAGGAATCAGGAATCAGATATCACACCAACAACCACAAGCATAAGACCAAGAAACTAAAATTGGTATCAAGATCGATATCATGCATGAACCAATTACGAGCCACAATACCAGAAAACTCCACAACCTAACGGTTTCAAGAATGCAAATTTTCAACTACTAGCTAACAATATCATCAACAACAAGACAACAAAATCTCTACAATCCGATCACACGAAGCAATCTGAAGATTCCAATTACAATCCAACAACCTATCATCACCAACACCAACACAACAATCACAATCGTAAGTCCATTCAATCTGACATACATCTACCGATCTCACCAATCCTCGCCCCTCTCCACCATCTGAGCATCTATTCCGCCTTGGGCTTTCCAAGTTCATCATCACTATCACTATCACCTTCTCACTCCCACCAAAAAATCACTTTACGTTCTTTCCCTCTCATCCTCTCATCCTCTCTCACCCTTTCACATCTTCCTCTCCCAACCCCGTCACACAGCCCCCATCTCGCCCCCAATCAAAAACCTCATCACACCAACCATTAAGTCAAATCAATCCACCTAATACGAATCTCCAACAATCTAAACCCTCTCCAACAATCCAACTCTTCTCCAACAATCAGCCTCCTCTCCCACCCACCCCCCCTCATATCACATCTCCAACATCATCCTCGCCCTACCCATCCATCTACATCATCCCGCCCCTAGCATCCCCCCAAATCAAATTTAGTCGTTCACACACCACACCACTTTCCTTACAAGTCACGCCGCTTATCACAATGTAACCTCGTTTATCCTCCACCAACCAACACTAGAAAAATACGCCGCGCCGCGCGCTAATTTAAGGGATGAGGTGAGATGAGATGAGATGAGATACTACATTGTACTTACGCGGAGAGTGGTGAGGAATTAGGTATTGAGAATATGTGTCGAAAATATGGGATGTGAGATATGCGTTTTCTCGGTGCGATGATTTAATGAAACTAAACACAATTAAATGAGATGAGCTCTGGTAATTCATCTATTGTTGTCTTGAAATCAGGTGATTTAGCTTAGCGAGTGATTGAGCGAAGATTGTGAATAGGAGGGTCTAGGAAAGGGATGATGAAGATACATGCATACATGGGGTTTTAAGGCTATGAACGATATGTATCAACTTTGTTTGTGCTGAATAGCAAATAAATATGTACCTGTAAATGCATATGGACAAAAAACCAGAGTGCAAGATAGAGTAGAGTGTACCATCTATCAATATGTTCAATTCCAAAGAATCACTGACGTTCATTGATTCGTTCTGTTATTAGCTCAAATCCTTAATTACATCTTACACTCTCGGTTCAACTGATCTCCCGCTCCCCTTCCCTCTCTTGCCAAATCCTTTCCAATGCGTCCTCATCCCCTTCAACAACACATAAGCCAAGCCCCTATAAATCACAGTACAAATGCCCAGCGCAATGATATTCCACAGGGCATCCGTATTCAAATCATAAAGATCCAGTGCCTCCACTCCGTTATTAATCGGACAACTGCCATCTGGCAGTTTCTGTGCATCAGTACACGTAAATACAATACTTCTCAAGGTGTACGGCGCTAAATTCCTAATAGCGTAGCGAATAGGCGAGAGATAGTTTACTCCTTGGAGAAACGCAGGCATACCAATGGACATGATACCGGACATAAATTGGGCTATTGATAGGAATACACTTGTGAGGTTTACGGCGAAGCCTGTGTGAGAGAAGAGGGTATTGAACTATTGTCATATTAGTGACTACTATAAGTCTTAGATTTCGGATAAGGACAACATACCATAATACCCAAACTCTCACCACAATTAATAATGCAAAAGCAATTAAAGAAGCACACAAAGAATACCTGAGCATTTCTGGGTAATCCTGTAGCTAAATCCGTCAATATCGCAAAGATTAAAGATGTAAATACCTCAAATGGTATCTCCAGCGTAGTATATTGAGCGAAAAATGCTTCGACGCTATAAATACCATCGTCGTTTTCTCGATAGAACACATCTTTTTCATTAGGATAGACTGCAACATTTTGCAGCATACCTACGAAATAAAATGCACAAAATTCTTGGATAAAACCAAATCTATTTTGTACGGAATAATAGTCATGTTTTAAAGGTGCGAAGAACAAAGCGAGAATTATGGCGAGACCTAAGACTTGCATAGTTCGAGCTAAGAGTAAATCAGGTTGTCGACGGAAATTGATCGAAGCTCTATGAACAAGAATAGGGTATGCAGAGAAGAAGCCAGATGATTTGCGAACAAGAGAGCCCAGTTCTGCGGGAGTAGATATTGTGGTTGGGATGATAGCTTTTGTGAAATCTCCAGATGACCAGGAATTAATGAGATCTCTTACTCTGGAACGAGTGGCCTCCTCTCGTCTAGACTGTTGTAGATCAATGGTGATTAGATCGAGTGCGAAATCAGCTGGATTTGTCGTAGTGGGACATGGATGGCCCAAGTTATCAAAGTGTGAAATCATATCAGAACTTTTACCAGCGTAAACAGGAAAGCCTCCACGTGCTAATAGAAGAACGCTCCCAGAATGCTTAAAGGTGTCCGAGCGAGATTGATGGATTGTGAGGATTAGAGTTCGACCTTCTTGTGCAAGACCTTGAAGCACTTCCATGATTGATGAAGCGGTGAATGCATCTAAACCAGAGGTTGGTTCATCCAAGAGAAGCACCTATGGTAAAGAATTAGAGTCAAGAAATTTTCAAACAGCGCAAGGAATATTTGCAATTGGAAGTGGAAAGGGAATAGATAAAGTTCTTATAAACTCACCCTTGGATCCGTCAGAATTTGAACGGCGATAGTTACTCTGCGCTTTTCACCACCTGATATACCTTTAATGAGATCAGATCCAATAAGGTTATCCGCACAATCCTTCAGACCCATCTTCAGCAGAACATCCTCAGCACGTCGAATCTTTTGGTCCTTTGTCATGAATGATGGAAGTCGTAGCCCAGCTGCAAAATGAAGGGTTTCCCTGACCGTTAATGAAGGAAGGAGTGCATCATCATCTTGACATACATAACAACAAACAGATCGTATGACTGAAGCCGAAGGCACTGCACCATTAAAAGTCATGTCTCCACTTGGTCGATATTTTGTTCCGACGGAATTACGTAGTCGCAAAGCCATCGCATTGAGAAGAGATGTTTTACCGCTGCCTGATGGTCCCATAATGACATTTAACACACCGGCTTGGAATGTTGCTGTGACTGGATTTAATATGGTTTTGGTGGGTTGTTTTTGCCCAAATGAATTACGTTTCTCGAGATCTAAGGCGAATTTATCAAGGCCGATATCAACCTATGCTAGTTAGTGCCAGTCCGTCATACAACTCGATATAGAAATGGTCAAGTGGAAGTGTGCATCAATGCTCGTTTCGCCATTCATGATTTCACTGGAAAGCAGAAAACAGAATTTTTACCCACAGTTCGAACCTCCGCCGCAGACCTTACTGTCATCTTTTCTTTCCCTGCGGAAAAGTCCGCATCTGACCCTCTAGCTCTGGCAATCGTCATTTCAACTTTTAGGAATCGTAGACCAATTCCCGCAAGTCCGTAGAACATGACTGAATAACAGAGTAGGAAAACGATTGGCCTGACAACCCAGTTATCAGGAAATCCCAGCGAATTTATAATGAATGCGCCTGTGTATTCTACACAGGCTGGGTTCGATTCTCCGCCTTCATAAGGGCAATCATAAAACTGGCCTACGAATTCGTTTGAACACAAAGCCCCAAACGCATAAAAGACATAGGCTGTCCATTTCAGCCAACGCACGTACACCGGAATAGTATTTACTTGTACGAAAAATCCACAGGCGAAGCTCTGAACTGTGTAACCCATATTTGCAATGAGAGATGCACCAGCAAAGTTTCTTGAGGCCGCTATGCACGTCATGGCGAAGGTGACGGCGATATATTGGCAGAGTAACACAATAGAAAAGAAAGTAAGGAAAGTCGAACCATCTGGTCTAAAGCCTGCCATCCAATAAGATATGAGTGAAAATATCAGAGGAACAGGAAAGTCTTCGGTAAAGAACCTTGCAATTCTTCTACTGAGCAGGAAAGGGATAACATCCACAACATTCTCGTTATTCTCACGATCAAAGAGTTGAATGTCAATCGTCAGACGATATGTTTCAAATAAGAGCATAAGATACCCTTGTAATGCAGCAGCATTATAGAGAGCACCTTCGCGACTGCGAATACCAGAAAGATCTTCCCCCAGATTAAAGAACACCCACCCACTCATGATTCCCATCCCTATTGCTTCTATGAGAGATCCAAACATGCCCATAGGGTCTCGATAGGTTGTGACAAAGGTTCGAGAAGTTAGTACACGAGTTTGACGAACGAACGGAGAGTGACGTGTCCAATTCTTTGCTACAAGACGTTTTGTATCCGGCGTCTCAGTAGCTGTAACCTTTTCCGAAACTTGGAAAACCCTTTTGTTATTTTCTTCTGCCCAAGCAAGTTTCAAATTTTCAACTCTTGCAGAAGAAGTTGCCTCGAGTTCAGGGGAGCGATTATCAATAGCAGCTATATCAATTAAGAACTCCGCGGGGTTGACAAATGCCGGTAGCTCCATGCCAATTCCTTTGAACCAAGACAAGCAGTCCGCAGCTTTACCAGAATATACTGGACTACCTCTTGTTAAGATTGTTAGACCATCAAACATTCCCCATATCTCAGATCTAGGCTGGTGAATGGTTGTAATAATCGTCCGACCTTTCCTGGCCAACCCTTTAAGGGTTCTCACTAGCTGAAATGCACTTGTCGCATCAAGTCCAGTGGTCGGTTCGTCCAGAAACAAGACGCTTGGGTTGCTTAACAATTGTACACCAATACTAGTTCTTCTTTTCTCGCCCCCAGAGCAACCCTTGTGTTGTGTGCTACCAATTCGTGTGTCGGCGCATTCCTTCAAACCAAGCTCCAAAATTACTTCCTCCACAATGTTCCTCCTTTCCTTTTCAGTTGTCGGCGGCGGCAATCGCAGATCTGCTGCATAGCGTAAAGTTTCCCGAACCGTCAAAGTTGGTAGTAATACGTCTTGTTGCATAACATATGCACTCCGAACACTGTGTACACCTTCCATGCCATTGAAAGTTGTGGTTCCACCAATTGTTAATCGTCCACTTGTCATGCGCTCAGCCATTGTATTTAACATAGTTGTCTTTCCCGAACCACTACCACCAATAATGGCAGTAAGTGTTCCGATGGGCATCGAGGCAGATACTGAGTGTAGGATCTGTTTCGTGGTGGGAGTGGCAAATCCATCTTGGGCCTTTTTTCGTAGTATCCATCGTTCAATCGAAAATGCCGAAGGAGAGATATCAACGTTCACCGAGAGATTTCGTATCTGAACATCGACTGGTTCTACAGCGGACAGAGAAAATGTATTGGTCTGGGTAGTCGTGATAGCTTGGAGATTTGTCGCATCATTTTCATTTGTGGTTGATGAGGCAAGCGGCTGCGATCGAATAGATAACGATGATTCGATCTTGTCTTCCTGAGCTTCGTGCTCATCCTTCGAGTCCATATTTTGAGGTTTTCCCTACAGTTGCATCTTCTATCCCAATGTCTGTATTGCTGTATGCTGGTCCACGGAGTTTGGTTTGATGTTTCGAGATATCTCTACTGTCAAAGAGCAAATAGCCTAATAGAAATCTCACCAGCCTGATTCAAGGTTTCCGAATCGCACATGACATCGTATTTGAGATAAATGAGATCAAAGAGATAAGATGAAGTATACTTAGACATGTATTTGAGATGAATCCAAATCCTTCGAATGGAACATCGATATTATCTATACGGATTGGTCATTTTTTCCGTTGATTTGCCTCAAGGTTCTTGATATCCTAGCTGTTATGTGGATAAATTTCTTGCGGGGGATTTCAACAATAGCTTATTTAGCGTACCTCGGCTGCGAAGCGATGACTGCAAACAGTAATTTCAGGCGATAAGACGCCTATCGAACCCCGCAGTATAATGAATATCCACTGTATCGGGATAGTGTAAAATTCAACAAACGGTGAATCTGTCAGTCTGTACAACAAAATAACGTGTATGTCGTGTGTAGCGCGTGCGATCGTCGCATTCCAGAAATTCTAGAAGTTTAGAATAGAAGTCTACAAGACTACAATCGACCCCTATATTCGTGCGGATCGCACCAACAGTTTTCTGAGAAAGCCCCGGTGAGCTCCAATGCCGAACATAGAAGCGTTCTACATGTTTGGACATATCAATTGAAGACCTTCAACTCAATTGATATCTTTATAATACTTTGCAACACAACTACTTTAATGGCAATTCAATAAAGAAGTCGTGTTAATCGAAGGAATTGATTTTCTATCCTAGATACATGGATACCGTTTCGATCAAGAGCTTCCAAGGTTCAGTACAACACCGCATGCAAGGCCACTGATACGAAGCTTCATTACGTATTTTGTCTATCATTTTATATTCTGTTTTCATCTATGAAGATCACGGAGAGGTCTTCTCTAAAAATGTCCCAGAGATTCTATTTCCTCAATTTCAGCAGCTAAGTAGTGGTAGGACCTGGAATGCGAAATACAACCAAAACAACCAAGTCATGAGTCCAGCTTTGGGATTGGGAACGCCACCGATACTTTCTGCAGCCAAACCGACAGCAAATCAATATAGACTTGTGTCGAAGTTGCACAAATTCCCCATACAATACAGCCTGATTTTATTGATCGAAATTTTAACACACGATTTAACATCCGGTAGAATTCATATCCCAAGTTTTGGATTGATCTCGGGGGGCTTGCGCCAACCTCTGATTCCGGGTTCGTTTCATGAGCAACTTCATCACCCTCCAAATGTGATCGTACCAGTGATGCAGAGCTGAGGCTATCGTCTTCAATAGGATTACTGTGGTCGTAGTAGTACCATAGATCCCAATAATGGCCTCAAACTCGAGGCCATGGCGTACCAAATTACTCGCCAAAGTAATTGCGCCGAGCATTATACCTATTGTCGTTACAATGAATACTGTTAAAACCCAAATGGGTATCAAGGTAGATTCAGAGCTCCCAATCTTTGTTGAGATTCTTGGCGGCCAGCGCAAAACGCCATTGCGCTCGAAATCAGAGAGGTAACGAGCTTTAAGGATGCTATAGACTGAAGTTGGCAATTTTGACTTTGGGCTATCACTATTGGTGAAATGATTATGGTCGATGAGAACTGCATGAAAGCTAATATGGCGTTGAAACGCGCATGCTTTAGACTGGTTCCATCTTCTAATGTATCTCCGCAACAATTGCTCCAAAAAAGAGGACTTTTACTACACAGCAGCATGACGGATATGTAAAGCGTGATAATATCTGTTGCGATGCCAATACCGCCATATGGAAGGGCGAAATGTAGACTGGCTTGCGCTAGATCTATCTGTTCCGAAAGGGGTTTGACCGCCATGATCTAACTCTGAAAGACTACACCTAGCAGGTTGCGTAGTCAGGGTTAAATGTGGAAACGCCTCTGTCTTCAACTCACAGCAGCTATTATCCTCTTTTCCTCTTCACGAATACAATCAACCTTTAAATGTGTTTTCCAGCATTAGGCATTGCGTTCAACATATTGCCTCTCGAAGAGGTTCATGCACTACATGAAGCTATGTTGACTTCCGCTTTAGTTAGCAATCACTTCCGCAACAGAGCGGCACTCAAAATGACACCTATCAGATCTTCAAAGTGTCATTTCTATGATGTATGAACTGTACAAACAGCAAATCGTAATCACACATGTGAAGACTTTTGGTCAGGTGGATGCACAAATTAAAACGAAGACACAAGTTTTGATATATGTTTGCGGGATCAGAATTCGAAAGGATATGGGTTAGCAGTTGCCAATGCAGAACCAATTTTATATATATGACTTATGGTAGAATTTCATTGATACTAGTTATTTGATAATTATCTGCTCTTATTTTAAGATAAGGCAACTTTTCTTTCGTTTTTCAATTTGGGCTCTGTACAATCGAGCCCTTCTCGCGAGCCTTTTCAAAGATACGAATGGTAAATATCGGTCAATCTTATAGCTTTCCCACACAACGGATAAAGTTTAGCTAGCACAACAAGTGGTCATAGTCATTCAAATCGTGCTTTACAATCGGTAGAACTCATACCTCATTATCTACCAAAGATCAACTTGTGAAAATCAATACCTGGTACATCTAGATGCATTCGATTGCAAGTGCTCTATTTGCGTAACACCTATCATCCTAATTTTACCTACAACACTTCTGCGTTTCGTCTTAAGCTATCGTAGTAGCATTTTATTCACTGGTGGTGTATCATTCAAAAGAAACCGGCTATATAAATCCTGCCTCATACATGGGATTTCTTCCTATATATGTCACTACTTCATAAAATGTTCTCTCAAGGCTCTGTGGAATAGACAACGCTGGAGATAATCTTTGTATCTTTCTTCTCTCCAGTATGCACTTTTCGCGACGAAACATCAGCCACTATACATTATCACTCACTATTAGTCAACCCAAATTATCACCGCCAGAATTTCACAACGAGATTATCCCCGAATAGTAACAGATACCGCTGTCCAATAATAATACTATAGCGCAACGGTGGGATTGCAGATAAATCCCCATAGTCTGGATTTCTGGAGCGCCTAGACTTCGATGGAGAAAAGGTCGTCGTCTCTAGCTGTATTTCTGTCAAAATTCAAATATGGAGTTGGTCTTATACCACAATGTGACTTCTGATTATTCACTCTATTCCCTGGTAACTGGAACGCCCACTTTATACATATCGGTCAGCTTGTTACAATACTTCTCGGTACAATTTAAGCTCCTCTATAAAAGACTTCTGATCAAGTGCTTGTTTTCCAATCAGCTACCATGCATGACCAATCCTTAGATTGTGAGTCAAGGTTCGTGTGAGATAGAACGGTTTGAAGATACAGCTGTTCTAATTTATCTGATTTTGATGATCTTTACCAAACACACAGGTGGTATCTTGATTTGAAAGTTGTTGTCAATTCAACCAAACGGGTACTATTCATTTATTATTGTCGATTTTGTTTACTACTGAACATTGATGTTTCTCATCGTTGCTTCTCTTGATTTCAAAATCAAATCAAAATAGAGTTAGTTGACCATTATAAGTCGGCAAATCATTCCTCACTTAAATTCACCTCATCAATTGTGTATCCGTTGATTCGCAAAGATCTGAGAGCCTCAATTCTATAATTGTATGTTTATTTTATACCTCTTCATGCAAAATCTATCTGGAAAAGCGAGAATCGAATCTGTCATTTTTAGGTTTACGCGTAAGCCACAAAAATCTGACCGAGTAAGAGAGACTATTTCATTCCCCAAACATACGTGTGGCTGCATATTTTCGTCGGATTTATCTATCTTTTCTAAAGAGCGTCGGCTATCGCCTAAAGAGGGGTATCCTATTAAAAGTTTCTCTTTTCCCTTCGTCAGTTTCTTAAGTTACTGTTGTTGAACAACTGATCAATCACTAAGAATTCTGAATTCTCGTTTTCCGTCCCAAATTTGAACCAAATTCCACACGATGACTGACATAAATGATGACAGTAGTATGCACGTATCTGGAAAGTATTCGATTGAGAGGTATGTTTGAAATATTTCATTCGGTACTCTAATTTTGCTTCCGGATGATCTGAAATCGATAGTAATTTATCCTTCTCTGCATCAGTACCTCATTGACTCATTGGATCGAAATGCGAATCGAGGACGAAGGGAAAGGAACAAGTAAAAGGTTCATGGTAAACAAGGAATTTCTTGTCCAGAAAGCCAGGTTCCTTACAGATGTGCTGGTGAGAAAAGGAAAGTCATGGGAGGTCGATGTGTTTGGTGATTGAAAATTGTGGTGAGGATGTTCTGGAGATACTTTTGAGGTGGATTGATATTGGAACTACGCGTCAGATTACTACACTGAGATA
The DNA here is from genome assembly GCA_004786275.1 of Botryotinia convoluta. Taxonomy (NCBI): domain Eukaryota; kingdom Fungi; phylum Ascomycota; class Leotiomycetes; order Helotiales; family Sclerotiniaceae; genus Botryotinia; species Botryotinia convoluta. The sequence continues at coordinate 21,329 of PQXN01000037.1, read as the reverse complement.
ATATTCACTCTAATAGGAAATGAAATTATATACGACGAGACTGACATGCTAGCTCTTACTTTTTTGCTCTGGACGGTTGATTTTTCACCCTCCATCCTTCTCTGAAAACTCCTAATCATTCAATATCCAATTCCAATCTCACACCCAAAACCTTACTTCCGACCCCTCAATTTCTACCTGGGTCCTATAGAACCTTAAACCCGCGTGTCCCCTTGACCCATTAGTCAAGATTCATCTGTTATGTACAGAGAGTCCTAAATCTCGTTTCCCATCTTAAGACGACATCTCATACCATATTCACTCAATCTTGCAATTAGCTTCCCTAATAGTAACCGATGAAGTGAATACTCCCACATCTTTCCATTTGTTGCACATCTGAACTTCGGCTCTTGTTTGCGCTCGTTCAATTATTGGCTAATCTTAATCAATTTCGATTCACCTACATGCGAGGATAAGATCTTCAATCGCTGCGGCATGATATATGACGTATATCTTATTGAGATAGGATTGTGCATTCACTTTCTACTCCCGCCTCAAATTCCGTGTGTCAAACATCTCACCTGCCCAGTTGAAATCTGGTCTTCGTTTGGGGTTATAAATCTGATGCGATTGTCTGTTCAAAGGATGCAAAATAACACTATATGACCATTAAGGCTCAGATGCTCTATAGTCATATCAATCATGTAATATAGAACATCGTTTACAAGCAGAAATCCATTTTCCAAGGATATCTCAAACATATCTCAAACAATAACAAATCGATGATTCATCGAGAAGACTACAGACATTCAAGAATCACTTTGGCATGACAAAGAGTAACAACGCATTTTTATGAAGGCATTCCGTAGAAATGAGCGGATTGTGCGATATCCTGAGTATGGATTAGGTAATTCAATAGTTCATGTGTAGAAGTGCGATTTATATAGATGTATTGTTTTAGTTGATTTCCCTTAAAGGAATCGGTCTATCTACTATATCGTATTGTAGCGCATATCAACATAGCGCCACCCATCCATCCAGCCAAATCATATTATCCCCTCCAATTATCCTGAACGCCAATTACATGCCATATCAAGCGCATCCCCCTCCACATTGTCCCAGCCCTTTATAAACATTCAATACTTTTAAAGAACGGATTCGCCCTCAATTTCTCATCGCCTCCCACCAACCTCCTCAACACCGCAATTTTGTCCTCCTTCGTCATCTCCTTCCCATCAATTTCCGCCTTCCACTTCTTTAATATATCCTTCAACAATCTACTTCCCTCCTCCACATCTTCCTTTCCATATTCTTGACTACTTGGATCTCCATTATCAGCCTTCCCACTCGTTCCGAAATCTTCTAATTCCTCTGCCTTCCTCCTCGCCATGCCTATTACTTTTTCTGGGAATTTGACTAGTTCCGCTACATGAATACCGAAACTTTGATCGCATATTCCCTCTTCAACTTTGTAGAGTAACGTGACTTCTCGCTTCCTTTCTTGCGACGAAGGTTCTGTATCAATATGCGCAACTACATGTAAGTTTTTGACTTGAGGGAAAGTGTCCGCCAGCGCTGTCAGTTCATGGAAATGGGTAGCGAACATGCTGAATGCGCCGATCTCTTTAACGATGTACTCGGAAATAGCCCATGCTAAGCCAAATCCATCATATGTACTAGTACCTCTACCCAATTCATCAATGATGATGAGAGATTCTGAAGTTGCTGATTTGAGTATATTAGCCGTTTCTAACATCTCTGCCATGAATGTTGAGACGCCTTTGAGTTGTGAATCTGACGCTCCCACTCTCGCTAAAATGCAATCGAAGATTGTAAGTTCTGCTTCTAAGCAAGGAACGAAACAACCAATTTGTGCCATCAATGCTATGACGCCGATTTGTCGAATGTAGCTAGACTTCCCGCCCATATTTGGCCCTGTTAATAAAAGCAAAGCTTTGAAGAAGTTAGTGATGAAAAGCCATTTGAAGCTACCCATCCACCAAAAGAAAATCGACCAAGAAATAAAATTTGAAAGAAATGCTACTTCGCCAACTTGGCGGTAGCAGCAGCAACGTTCTTGATATGCATCTTCGTCGCCCTGTGTTGTTTCAGAGCAAACGTGCTACCAGGGTTGCGATCACAGATGTCACAGGCAAACTTTCTGTCCTCTGGTACATCTTTACGTTCGACATTAAAGAGATGCGACTTCGAAGCATTGTGGTTTCGTAGATCCTTTGATGTCTGGAAAGCATGATCACAGACTTCACAGTTGTACTTCTTCGATTCCACATCCTTCTTAGCGAGTCTTCTTTCTGCTTCTCTATGTCTTTCAGGGTCTCGAGCGTAAGCTGATCGAGCCTGTTCATTGTTCTTATCATTGTATGCGACGATGTCTCTCTCTTTAGCCTCTGCTCTTCTGCGCTGTTTGGCTTGTCGTCTCTTCTCAGCATATTCTTCCGCCTGTTGTTCCAGCTGTTCAGCTGTCATATTGAAGTCGCCTAGTGGAACTTCTATCATGGGGTTATGTGAACCTAAACCACCATATTCAAGTGTACTGCGATCCCAGGGGCAGAAATCTGCAAAGCCATAGCCATACTCGGTCCGAGATCTGAGTGCCCAGAAACCAAATGTAAAGATAGCTTCGAATGCCAGGTATAGAAGTCGAGTAATCGGTACCATTGCTGCAGCAGGTATGGGCCCGGAGCACAGAATACCCTTATGTACGATGGTGTAGTTGTCGTTCAAAGCAAGCTCGACATATCTGGGTAAAGCCGAATGATTGTCGTAACATCTGAGACGGCTCGTACGCCATCGATAGCACTTGTTCCCGAACCAACATATATCAAACTTCGACAATTGGGTTTCTCAAGTACAAGAAGATATATACCCCATGATTTCTTTGGAGCAGGAGGGAGACACTTGAACCAATCAACAGTAGGAGGTGTAGGCGATTGAAGAACTTCGAGTAGGTCTGGAGGAAAGGCTAAAGAGGTTGAAGATAGAAGTGATTCGAGAAGTTCCTTGTCATAGAGAATCTTGATGATTGAAGAGTAATTGGACTTGATGGCATATGTACTGAGACACGTCCAGAGGAGTGATAATATATGCTTGTAAAGGGGATCGACTTGGTTGATGTTCATTATATCGGTGTGAAATGTAAGATGTGCGAAGATTGTGGTAATAGACAATGTCAAGATTAAGACAAATCAGTGATATCAATTATGAAGAGAGATTTCAGCAAGGTGTTTGTAAATCGAGGCCCTCGATATATGAGAGAAATGCAGACAAGATAGTAACAATCGACGTCGTCGTTGATGGTTTGAAGCAGGATGAAGGTTTTTAGGAACCAGTCGATAGTAGATAGAGTAAACAATTGCAGATTTTTGAACAGAACAGAGATAGGAATTGAGAAGATTGAAAATGACAGTGATTCGATGAGTTGTTTGATGTAAGAGATCTCGTAGAAGATAGAGTGCTTAAACGTTACAGTAAATGTGTTGAGATATGTTTGAAGGAGTGGTGTGTGAAAGAAAAGAGTGTAAGTGAAGAGAAAGAGATTGCAATTGATGTTATTCATTTTGAATTACCATTAGGGAAGGAAGTATGCTTTTACCCCTCAGTAAACTTGCTGAGGTAGGTTCGCTCACTATTAGGGAAGGAAGGATGCTGCTGCACCTCAGAAACTTGCTGAAGCACGTGAGATTTTGAACTTAAAAGAAAAGCATTTACTGACCACCTCTTTCCAATGTTGCATCGTTAGCAATAAATTGGACATCATCTTGCATTTCCATACAAGGATGACGAGATTCTTTAAGAATTGTAGAACCTGTTCCACGAGGGTGCATCTTAGGACGAACATAAGCTGTAGGAGCATGCGCAGAGCTATGGGCTAGCGAAACGATAACGTCGAGATGGGCAAGAACAGAGGCAAGCTGTTCAATAACTGGACAATAGGAGGCAGCTGTAGCTACAACTTCATTCACAAGACTGCTTTGGGTGCGGTTGTAATTCTCCGAGAGCTGGTCGAATTCGCGGCGTATGGAGAGGAGTTTCGAGGTGGTAAAATAGACACCATTCTTTTGTGTTTGGCATTCCTGATATTTGCTCTTGTTTCTAATACAAGAGGCTTCCGTTCGTGTGAGTCTCATACACCAACCATGGACTTTGTTGTTTTCCAAGAAAATTTTCTTCTCAATTTCCTGGCCGAGATCTTTGGCTACTAAACGAAACTCTTGATCCATTTCATACTTTAATTTGTCCAACTTTCGCCTAATGATATTGAGACTATCATCGAATTCAGGCTTGATGATATATTCGTGGTTGTCCATAGCATCGAGGTCGACCGTGGTCTCTACCATTTCTGCCAAATTTCCAAGACTAGCGTTGCATCCACGAAGTTTGTCTGTATATGCTTCATCAAGAGCATCACGATATTTTTCATCCATAACATCTTCGAGAGTTTTAATGAAGTCCGGCATTCTTATGACGACTTGATATGCTCGAACGACATCTTCTAGATTCGCCAACTTTTTCTGAAATCGTTTGGCTAAGCGATATAAATCAGGTATCGATCGCATGTGTGTTTCTTGTATGGTTTGTTTTAATTCTTGATCTTCAACAAAAGCCTCTACCAATTGTTGTCGTTTTTCAATTTCCTCCAAACTCATTAAAGGTTGTTTCAACCATTGTGCCAAAAGTCTACTTCCGACTGGTGTTTTGCAATGATTGAGTAAGCCATAAAGAGACATAGTTTTCGATCCATCCCTTGGTCCAGGCATAAGGTTGAGAGCTTTGAGCGCAGAAGCATCCAATTTCATAAACTGCGAAAGATCATGTTGATAAAGTTGATATTGTCCGAAATTCGAATTATCATGTAGCACACCCAAATAATTGATAAGTGCTGCCGCTGAACCCATAGCAAGTTTCAGATCCGTCTGTGGAAGAACTCCCGTAGACTTCTCATCCTTCAAAAGTCTTGCAAGATCTTGTTCGATATCTTTCGTCCCAAAAGTTCCTCCTGCTCGTTCCGTCCATGCACAACCACAATTTTCAATAATTTGCTTGAGTTTTTGTAGTTCCACATCTTTTGTCGATCTGTCTACTTGAATCAGACATTCTTTGACTCCCAGCTGAATCAGTAGCGATTCGAAATTTGAGTATAAATCGTTGTCGAGGAATTCGCTGACTCCCAATTCCCGAACACTTGCATCTGCGAAACAAACACCGATATTTCTTGCTTCTGATGCTTTTGCGGATACCTTGACAGCGAGAATGATTGGTGCAGCATCAAATGATCCTCCTAACTCTTCCTCTACATCTTGTAAGTTTCCTGGCGATGCTGTCTTTGTGACTTTCCAGTTGTTTCTTCCAGAGGTTGTGAATATTTCTACTCTCTTTCCCATTCGATATAGTGCTTCTCGCAGAAAGTTTTTGTATACTGTTACGGTCATCGTTACTGAGGGAATTTTGGTAGAATTACTGCCCAGATCTCGTAGAACTGAAGTAGTTTTGTAGACCTAAAATTGTTAGATGTATATCTACCTCCGTTCAAAGATACATACAGTGCGGGCAATGAACGTTGCATCATCTCCATGAGCAGTGTAGAAGTCCCCTCTATCAAAGACTCTAATAGTTTCTCCATCTCTCTGAGGTAGATTTGTGAAAAACTTAATAAATCCAAGCTCATCGTCAACCTAATATACAGTATCAGTAAGAGGTATTTCAAACCCAAAAGCTACAATCAAGGGGTGGCGCACCTTAAGCTCAGGGCGAGAAGACATTTTGAGAGATTTTCTTGGATATCAATTATAAAAGAATGTCTTCAGAGTGCTCCAAAGTCAAGAAAAATAGAGATCAAATCATGAAAGTCAAGCTTCTGAACAAATTCCCCAAGAAATAAGTAGAGGAGACGCGACGGGCGACACGCTAAACCAGAAATTACGCGTTCTGCGAAAGCGGTGAAGAAGAAAATCAATTTAGTTATTCTCTGTCATATGAAATCCGAGCTCCCCCTCACCAACTCCCCCAATCTATGTAAAAAAAAAATGCCCGACATCGACGAACGACCCTCTAAAATCCGCAAAGTCGCACCTACCGACGATGCATCGACTTCTACCGATTCAATTGCCCCAAATTCCAATTCCAATGACACAACAATGCAGCTCGAAAATTCAATAAGTACTGAAGATGCCCCCGCCAATCCCGAGTCCACCACTATAGCCAATTCGAATGAACCCAATCCCCTCTCCAAATCGCAATTAAAAAAGCGCAGGAAGCAAGAAGAATGGGAAGCCAACAAATCCAAGCGTACCGAATTCCGGCGCATCAAGCGCAAAGAAAAGCAGGCTCGTAAAGCAGCGGCTCAAGCAGCTGGACTGCTACCTCCCCCTCAACCTTCCTCATCCCGTCGACCTGTCCAAGTCCCAGTTTCTTTTCTTATTGATTGTGATTTTGAATCCTACATGATGGAAAAAGAAATCATATCATTGACAGCGCAAGTAACACGCTGTTATAGTGATAATCGAACTGCGGTTTACAGAGGACATATGGGGATATCGGGGTGGGGAGGCAAAATGAAGGAGAGATTCGAGGGGGTATTAGCAGGTAATTTTAATAGTTGGAAGGGAGTTAAGTTTTTGGAGGAGGGGTGGATGGAGGCAGCGGGTATCATGGATGGACTTATGAAGGGGCCCGAAGGCGGCAAGTTGCTAGGTGCTTTGGCTACAGAAAATGGAATCGAGGAATACAAGAAACCGCGCAGAGGATCAAAGAAGCTGGAAGCAGAATCAGCGGAAGCTGTACAGCTAGAAGTTGATGAACAGCTAAATCCATCCATTCCAGAGGCCTCAGAAGCCTCAGACTCTACACCCGCAACCAATTCCTTATCCACCACTCCGAATATAGTCTACCTCTCCTCCGACTCCGAAAACACCCTCACTACTCTCTCCCCATACACAACCTATGTAATCGGCGGCATAGTCGACAAAAACCGTCACAAAGGCCTTTGCTACAAACGGGCTTGCGATGCGGGTATCCCAACCGCAAAGTTACCTATTGGAGAATATATGACTATGCAAAGTCGGACCGTGTTGACTGTGAATCATGTTATGGAAATCATGATAAGGTGGTTGGAAACGGGCGATTGGGGTAAAGCTTTCTTGAAGGTTATCCCTAAGAGGAAAGAGGCGAAGTTAAAGACCAAGGGGAAGAATGGCGGGGCAGAGGAGGAGGAAGATAATGAGGGAGAGAATGGAGATGGGCTGGATGAGGACGAGGAGGAAAAGAGTGAAGATGAGAGCGAAGATGGTGATGAGGGTGGAGTTTCTCTCGAAGCCGAAAAACGGGCAGAGGAGCAACAAGCATTGGATAAGGACGAAGGAAATGATACCACGGTGTGAGAAGCTGATCAAGTAAACTCAGAAATAGAACAATAAAATCATTTTGATCATTCATTCATTCAAAACACTAATCAAAATCCGGGTATAATATTCCAGTATCCATGAAAACAACCACACCTAAACGCCTCATTCCATTTCTCTCAAACGGAGATTTCTCCCCATAGAACTCAACTTAATCCCCACAATCCTAACCTCTCTTCCCCGTCCCTTTAACATATTCCTCCGCCCGTCCCGCTCTATCCCTCGTAGCCCCCACCTCCGGCAACCCCCTAAACAACCCCTCCAACCCACCAATACCCTTCTCCCAATCCCTTTCCACCTCCACCATCCTCTCATTCCTCTCCAATCCCAATCCACTACCCCCTTCTGCAAAAATCGCCTCATCCTCCCTCCCCAATTTTTCCCTCCACCCCTCAATCTCCCCCTCTTCCTCCTCCACCCCCTTCTTCCACCTTCCTTCCCTCTCCACCACCATCGCCGGCACATTTCTCCTCAGCGCAGCAATCTGTTCCACTAATTCTTCCTCTTTAACCGCTAACGCCTTTGCTCTCTCCCATAACTGTCCGTCAAAAGGTTCGTGTTCTTCGCGTTCTTCGATAATATCTTTATCCTTTTCTTCCGGTTGGAGATTGGCATTTATGAGTTTACGCTGGGGTTCCATGCCATTTATGGAGATGCTGGGGGAGGCTGTTAGGAATGTTTTGTGTATATACTATTATGACCGTTAGCAATTTTTCATTCTCTGATCTTAGCATTCCCTTTCCGTTTCCCGTCTCTCGAACATCCTCCTCCCGGACAAAGCCCAACATCCCCAGCATCCAAGAGAAAGAAAATATCACAAACCTCTCCCACAATCTCCTCCACCAATCTCCTCATCGCATCCTCCCCTTCTATCGGCGGTAAATCCCGATCAATCATTTCCCGCGCCGCCCTCTTCACATTCGCGACTAGATATTTTAAATCATCTGGCGATTGGAGTTCGATTTTCCGTTGTTGTTCTGCCATATTTGTTTTCTGTCTCTGTCTCTTTCCCTTTCTTTTCTTTCCTATATAACTGCGCTTTCCCCTCTGCTATCTGCAGAGATTGTTGCGACGACGAAAGGATGAAAGCGAGAAAGCGGGCGTTGCGCAATCAATTCTCCGCGTTCATAAATCAGAACCCGATCAACTCGAGGAAACTTAAGACGAATCAAAGAATTCGTTCTATTTACTCGAAGATTTAAGTACAAATGTACTTGGTAATTCTTTACGCAAAGTAGTGTGGAGTTAAATTGCCGTTGTCTCAATTTTGCTTCAAAGAGTATTTGTTTACATTCACAAGTCGGTAACCATCTTATCGGAAAACAACTTCACGGCACCAGAGCAAAGCTTCTAGACTTTTTAGAGTCCGTGCGTAGGCGTTGATTAGTAATCATTTGACCTCACCGGGGCTCTGCTCTATCTTTCTTTTGTACCTGAAACCACTCCCGTTGGATAAACTTACGTGCACGAAATAAGCTTTATATCCTCCGAGAGGGTTTTCACTATTATTTTTACGTCTTACTTCTGTTGTATACTCACGAGTAGGCCGTTTAATAGATACCTAACTACTATTAGATATTAAGATTTCCTTCGAATATATCTGTTCTACATTTCCTATTTACATAATAATCTATCTCACATTTTGAATAGATATATTCCTACGATACGATGCTAGTATGCACCCTCAAGCACACCAATATTACCTGATAGCTATTCCAATTCCACTTTGCCCCTCTTCCCCGTTCTCTTTGAAGTTTCTTTTCACGTTCCCGTCTTCGGGCAATAGACATCCCGCAGAGGGACTCCTAGTAATCTAGACACAGCCACTCTTTCATTCACGCCCTTCAAATTAGATTGACCTATCACATCCTGATGCTACTTACCTGCTCCAGACTATAAGGTAGCGGCACGTGTCAGTCATGATTACATACCACGAAACTTTCTCTAGGGTCTTAAAAGATATAACCCAATACAAGAGCGCTCTCGTTGTTTGAGGAGTACCTTGCTGTTCCCAGCTAAACAACTATACTTGTTTTTATGACGTGTGATATGCAATAAAGCGTGAGTGCCAAAGCCTGGACCGTATAACATCTCCTCCAAGTCTTTGAGTGGGTGGCTCTTAGTTGCGCAGAATATATCATATGCCGCATTCCGAACAATTGTGAACCCCCACCCCCAGTAGTAAACTTAGACCTAGCTCCATCTTCATGAAAGAATAACGTCCAAGCGTTCAAAGTCCGAATCAAGGACAAATTAGGACCATCCATATAACTAGTAAAGACTACAGAGTAAAGCATCATCCTAAAAAAGCAAGCTATGGCAACGCCGTTCAGAGGGAACAAACAAACCTAGAATGAAACCTCAAATCGCGCAGAAGTTCTGCGCAGCAGATAGGGAAAATCCTTAATCTGAGAGCGCTCGGATGTTACCACGCTGTAGTTGGTGAAACTTTCGAATCTCTGACAGTGCTTGGGAGCAATGGGTTTCAGATCCGGGATTCTGTCAGATAGAAAGTGCCATTATTGATTAAGCCATCTGTCTTGTCTCGATCTGGATTGAGTTTACCGGGTCATATTAAGGTTTAGTTTCCGTACTGACGCATACTTTCCGGCAGTTCGAATAGACCTGTGTTAGAGGATCAGCACTAGTATGTATCCTTGCAACGGTGGAATTACATGTGATATGCTAGTAGTGAACTATTGGGAACTAGGGTCTCGAAGCGCAGAGGAAGACTGATGAGACGTCTAGAAACTTCATCTGACCAATAAGCCAATCTTAGGATGTCTTTGATTAACTCCGAATACTCTAGCTGCTGTAATATCCGAAACCAACTGTTCTATCAGGGTTGAAACCTAGCACGGATTGATATTGTGCACGGAGAAACAAGATGAATTGGCATTGCTCCTGCGCAGTTTCTGCCATTCATAAGTTGTTGGGAGGCCTCTGTCTTTCTCAAGGAAATAATTATTTCGTCAAGCGAACCTGACTTCAGATTCGGCACAAGAAGCAGATTCAAACTGAAAGTTCATAACATATTGGATTGACAAGATGGTTAACACTGGAAAACCATCCAGAGGATGTTATCTCTGCAGATCTCGGCGAGTCAAGGTCAGATGACATCCTCAATGCAGCATATGAAGAGTACTAACACAGGGCAGTGTGATGAGAAAAAGCCAGGCTGTGGTAACTGCCAAAGGTTGAAGCGCGATTGTCCTGGATATCGACCAATCTTTGACGTTATGCATCGTAATGGATCGAGTTCGACACAGCGCAAAACGTCTCATGCAATCGCAACTACAACAGCCCTTGCTACAATTCAGATGGCTCGCCCTCACAACCGGAGTAAATCGGAATCTAATATAATGCCTTATGCACGATGGAGACCAAGGCAAAACTCCTGTACAGAGGTCCAGAGATTGGTAGAAGCAATACAGAATGGAACACAATTAGCATGCCCGCCTTTGACAGCGGCATTGGAAGAACGTGCAATCTGTTTCTTTCTTTCAAATTATGTTTTGATTCCTCATGGGGTAGTGAGATGTGGCTTCCTCGGCTTTTTACTTCCATTGATGAAGCTTCAACCTTCGGCTGTCTTATCAGATTCGCTATCTGCGGTGGCGCTGGCTACCTTCGGAAATCAACCAAATGCTAGGATGCTAAAGCCAAAAGCCGAGCAGGCCTACTTGAAGGCATTACGCCAAGTCACTAACGCCATAGGCGATCCTAAACAAGCCGCTGAAGACACAACACTTGCAGCGGTTATGTTACTTGCGTTATTTGAGGTTGAGATTCTCCATAGTTCTTTGAAGATGCCGTCGCTAACTGTGAGCAGACTATGGCATATAGTCTCGTGAAAGAGAATGAAGGCTGGAACACTTGGAATTCCCATGTGACCGGTGCAACAGCCCTTTTGAAGATGCGCGATGTAAAAGGTCCGATGACTCCTTTAACTTTGGAATTGATATGGACCGTGAAAATACACTTGGTACGTCTAAAATTGTTTGCATCATTGATTAGATCAGTCAGTTGATTTACGAGAACAGAACCTGAGTTGTCTCCTCAACGGAAAGCTGTTCGATATCCCAGTGGAGTGGAATGAAGTCCTTACTAAGAGAAGAGACAAATCCAGGGGCGGCCCGACAATGTGTAATCGTCTTCAATCCAAAGTTGCGGAAGCTCGTGTTGAATGTGATGAACTTATGGCCAGCGCGAAACGAACTCCTCAAGACTTCGAAAATGTCCTGAATTTGATGCGAAGAGCTGAAGCCATAGAACAAAGCTATTCGGAATGGGCAGAATCGATGCCAGCTCAATGCAATTATAAGCCCATAGGATGGATCGACGCTATACCGGAAGAGAAACTTGCCGAATCGAAATATTTTCCGGGTAAGATTGACAAGTATCACGAAGTTTGGGTAGCTCATATTTGGAATCTGTCCCGAGGATCGCGATTACTCAATAATAGTACTATCGTCCGATGTGCTGCCTGGCTATGCTCACCACAGGATTACCGAACTACTGTGGAGTATGAGAAAGCTATGATAGCCGGAAAAGAAATGATTCGGGACGTTATTGCCAGCGTCCCTAATTGTCTCGGGGAAATACCAACAGCTATGGATATCAAAATCCCTTCTGAGCACAGCTTCGCCTGCGGAGATGAAAGCGATGCCCGTGCGAAAGGTCTATCTGGACTTTTCATATTGTGGCCTTTGTTTTCCGTCGCTACTTCAGATTTCGTTAGCAAATCGCAAAGAACATGGGTCCTAGGAAGGATGAAGTATGCGGCAGAGGAGTTGGGAGTAAGCCAAGGATCTACTGTATATTCAGAGGTATGTGCATATGGTGGCAATATTTTGTAAGTGAAGTTGCTAATCGGTGTTATAGCAAAAATGTTCTGTACGAATTCCATCTTCGATGTTGAAAAGAGACGGCCTCATGCCTTCAAAGGTAGAGGAAATCTTGAACCTTCAGATTCCTCCTATCCAACAAGCCTTTGAGAATGCTGACGAAATCTGGACCGAAAGGACCGATAAATTTTGTCATTATCCAACTCCAAGCCCAACATCGACTTCTGCATGTTCGCCGAAGGCCCAACACGATTGGACATTGTTGAACACTGAATCTCTCGATATGAATACAATGAACAATTGGCCGCATCAAACTCAGTCTAATTGGTTCTATCCAAACTTGGATGCCAATGTCATCACCTCAGCAGAACCAGCGCAACAAACGTTGGCAATTCAAAATCCTCATTCAGATTACCCGGTTGAGTCTCAACCAGACAGAATATACCACGAGAGATTTATAGAAATATGCAACATATGACAAGGACCGACCACGGATGGAAATTTACATGAGAATATGAAGAATTTTATGACTGGTGTTATTGATGTCATTGGTATTATTGGTATTATTGGTGTTAGTGAGGTTGATTTTGGAGTACATTTTGTGAATTTAGCCGGTCCTGCGCTTATCTACTTTTAAATTTAGCGTCGAGTGGAAGCGGTAGAAGCGGAAGAAGCGAGGACATTAAAGCTTGGCGAGATTTTCCAAAGAAGCTACAGCACTGCTGCTATGTATCATTATTATTGTAACAATGTTGTACATTACAACGATTTTTTAACCCATTGGATAAGTTACAAGTATGATTGATTGTTCCGTGTTCTGAGACATTCGCCGCTGCTAAATTACCCCGAAGGGAATATCATGAACATGAAACCGTGCCAATACACATGATACATTTGATCATCAAAACAAAGTTCGTGGAGAGATAGGACAATCCAATCATGATCAAGTTTCAAAATAAAACATGAACAAGACACCTTCTAAACTTTGATCCCTGATGCAAACTTTAACTTGATCTTAAACACTACCGAAGCATCTATTGGCCGTGGTAGCTTCATTGGCAATGATCCCTTCAACATTCTTATATAATGCCGGTGCACGCATAAAGAGGTTTAATTGTGATAGTCTCTATAGCAGTGAGTTTGAATCCAAGGCCTTCCAATGGTTGAATGTTATCGGGATCTTGAATCCAATCGTACAGATGCACGTGCACACACGGTTTGACGATGAAAGGGATGTCGAAGATCATAGGACGGAGTGAGCCAGCTACAACACAACAACTTTCTTGAGAAGATTGCCTATCACCAACCGAATAATACCATTTTGATTATCTCTCTTAACTAGATCTCCCACGGGATATTTACAAGATATATGATCCAGCCCCCCGATTACCTAATCCATACCCTCCGCATGCTCAACCTAAGCTAACCACGATTAGCGCTGGGGTCACGATAACACGAGTGGGTTCTTAGATAGTGAAAGCTGATAGCTAACCGTACATCTTGTGGAGATGGAGTCATTTTAGTACTGAGCGATTCAGTTATTTATGAATCGAATAAGAAAAAGAAAGAGAAATGTCCCATACTCCGAGCACACAGTCGTATTCTATATTCAGAACGGAAAGAACAAGACCAAAAACCAAACACGGAATTATCGGCACAAGTAGCTACCTAGGTAACTAGGATAACTTTAGCGATGACTTCATCACGAGTGGACATGGTATCAAAAAATATCTCAGCCGGCTAAGAATAATCTTTGCAAAAAATTCTCATAATATGGCCACCTAGGTAGTTATGTTAGACATAGTCATGGTTTTCTGGTTGAATTTGCAGTTGGTGTTGTGTTACTTCTTGTATCGCAACATCTCGGTGGCCCCGAGTGTAGCCTATGAAGCCTATGTGGTCGGCCTTCACATGAGGCTGAGTTCGTTGTGCTTTCTTTTCCGCCACCACAATTTTTTTATCAGAAAATTAAGAAGCAATTATGGACTAGCAATGCATGTATAAAAAGGAGTTGAATTGATCAAGGGGAATCTATTGTAAAAAGAGGGACGCCTAGTCCACTACACCCAATAACCAAATCCCAAAAGAATTGTATCCAAACTCCACATGTCTCCTAACAAAACCAAATACCGCCAGTCCCTAAATAATATATGCCACTCGCAATCGCTGACCAGGCTACCTAAAATATAGCGCACCTCTGTACCCGTGAAATCGTAATGATATGTTCAAACCCTCAGCGCCAGAATGTGCAACCCAAACCCATCGATTTATATCAACGTCCACCACTAGTGTTTTGTACACAACCTATTGAGGGAACATTTGCTTGATTTCCTCATCGCTCAATCTGATTTCAAGAACAGGCTCGCGCTTTCGTTCGAGCGATTCGAAATCGGATTCCATATAGGAGGGGAAGAATATTTCTATGACAAATTATTAGCATATTAGAAAGGAGGACCATAGGGCTTTCTTACCTGGGTTCCAGTCAAATCCTTGTGAAGAACGCACGCAAGTGATCTATAAATAACATTCGTAAGTACACATTCAATCATTAGCAGCATTCTCACGCCGCAGTATAACGTACAAGTCGTGGTGTGCCGTCAGGATCCCCAATATTAATTGTAGTATGTTCTTCCTTTGCAAGTGCTGTGCCTGAAGTAGATATGTTAGTCATGTTCTCTACTGGTTGACATGAGAGTGATGATCCCGTCCGAAGGTCCGTCAAAATTCCATCTATTCACAACTCCTATCTTCCGGAAATGAGATTCCAAGCACCAACGAGGAGAAACACTTACTCAAAAGACTTCTTCTCCTATCATATCCATATCGAGTATTTGGAGAAGTAGCAGCTGATGATGGAGATTGTTGTGACGTTGTAGGAGAGCTTGAATATGACGAGGAGCTACTTGGGCTTGCTGTAGCAGCCGCCTTAGTGGAATTTCTAGTTGGAATCGTGATAGATGACGACATGGTTGACAGCTGGACGAGCTGGACTTTGATGGATTTAGGTGATAATCAAAGAAAAGTTGAAAGTTTACGAAAGGGATCCTTCTGGCCAAACCGATACTCAGTAACTACTTTCCAAAGTGGTTGTATATGACTTGATTTGAGTCGTATGAGAATGAAAGTAAACGAGAGCCTGAAGATAGATTAATGTTAACATGAGTACCCCCCGTATTTGGTGGAGTCACAGATGGGGCGAACTAGTGGTGAGCTAATCTAAAACAAGTATAGTGTAGTAAGGTTCCCATCCGACTGTAAAATATGCTGTAGGGCCTTATATGTTAGACAAGATGTGTTATCACGTGATTGCTACGGTGATTAGCTAAGCATGATTGAAACACCGAGCCAGCCTTGAGCTTCAGCTAGGCTAACAACTACGCGCGCCTTCTAAGGACTTAAATTGAAAACGAATTAACAACAACATCATCATAATCATCTCCCACACCTCACCACTACCATACATTCGCATTCAAATCAAACCAGCAGATCTTCAATATGGGTGACGTTTTATTAGAGAACCCTGCGACTCTGGCTTTGCCCCATCGAAAACCATTACCGTCCTCGATACCAAATATAGATTCGCTGGAGGGCTTAGGAACCGATGGAAGTGATGAATATTCAACATTGAAGAAGCTTCAACGGCACTTGGAGTCAGTATAGTTTTGGATGATCCTCGAAAGTGAAATGCTAACTAGGTGTTACAGATATATCCAACTTCAAGAAGAATATATCAAGGATGAACAAAGGTATGCGATCTGAACTCTATCTATTGTTTATACAAGTACTTATCATAATTATTTTAACAGAAGCTTAAAGAGGGAGCTTGTCCGAGCTCAAGAAGAAATCAAGCGTATTCAGAGTGTTCCTTTGGTGATAGGGCAATTCATGGAAGCTATTGATCAAAAGTACAACACACACTCGTTCATCTTTCCAGCAATTAGTGATACTAACACATTCAAAACAGTACTGGTATCGTACAATCATCAACAGGATCTAACTATGTTGTTCGAATTCTATCCACCCTCGATCGCGAACTTCTAAAACCATCCTCCTCTGTCGCCCTCCACAGGCACTCAAACTCGTTAGTCGATATCTTACCCCCCGAGGCCGATTCATCAATTGCCATGTTAGGCTCTGATGAGAAACCCGATGTCACATACGCAGACGTTGGAGGACTTGATATGCAAAAGCAAGAAATTCGAGAAGCCGTCGAACTTCCATTAACACATTTCGACTTATACAAGCAAATTGGTATCGATCCACCACGAGGTGTTTTACTATATGGCCCACCAGGAACAGGAAAGACTATGCTTGTCAAGGCAGTAGCAAATTCGACAACTGCAAACTTTATCCGTGTCGTTGGGTCTGAATTCGTACAAAAGTATCTTGGAGAAGGTCCACGTATGGTCCGTGATGTGTTTCGTATGGCTCGTGAGAACTCCCCAGCTATCATCTTCATTGATGAAATCGATGCCATCGCCACAAAGCGTTTCGATGCACAAACTGGAGCTGATAGAGAAGTTCAACGTATTCTTCTCGAGCTTTTGAACCAAATGGATGGTTTCGACCAAACTTCCAACGTTAAAGTCATTATGGCTACCAATCGTGCCGACACTCTCGACCCTGCTTTACTTCGTCCCGGTCGTCTGGATAGAAAGATTGAGTTTCCCAATCTTCGCGATCGCAGAGAGAGACGTTTGATTTTCACTACTATTGCATCGAGAATGTCATTGTCACCTGAAGTCGATCTTGACAGTTTAATCATTAGAAATGATCCATTATCTGGTGCTATTATTGCAGCTATCATGCAAGAAGCTGGTTTAAGAGCAGTAAGAAAGAATAGATATAACATCATTCAATCTGATCTTGAAGATGCCTATTCTAGTCAAGTTAAGGGTGCACAAGAGGTATGTATAGAGCTGAATTTTTTATTAAATTTGAACATTTCACGTCAAAATATTCTAACATTTCTCAGGCCGATAAATTCGACTTCTACAAATAGAGGAATGATAACTGCGAAAAAGAAAGTGGGGAGAAGTGGCATGGGAGCGAGGTGGAAAGTGGAAAATGCCTTGAAATGCGACATTTCTGAAAAGTATCAGATGCTTCATTCATGCTAGGCTTTTGCCATTGTACCAACATACCAAACATTACGTTGTAGTAATAATTTCTGCAATGAATGCAGGGAACTTTATACAAACCGCATGAATCTATACCCTTTTGACATGAAAATTGGTTTGCTTCACTGGATGGAATATGAATGATTTAATAGTTACTTGTGAAATGAAATGTGATTTGTCAACCAATCAAAAGCGTTGATGTAGTGACTTGATTTGTGGCATATCTGATCCGAATTTGAGACATGCATTGTTACTAGATAGTAAAAAAAACATTAGGTGTTCTTCAAGTGGAAAATAAGGGATTGGATGAACAAACAATCCATCTTTACTCATGAATTGAGGACTCAATTATAAGTAGGTGAAATTTCGTATTCGTCGAAGAGATTCACCACGGGATTTTACTCCTCCGAATTCCTTTGATATCTCAAAACTCTAATTAGGGGAGTCGAAATGGTGAGAGAGGGCGATATGCCTCGTTGATGTCGACACTAGTTCCGACGTCTTGTTGGCTTTAGTGGTGGTTGGTGCTTGATAGGTAGATTCTAAAGGTGTGACTATTCTTGCTATTAAATGGAAATGCATTCATTGTATTGATGAGGTATGAATTCCACCACATTATCTCAATATGCCAAGCCTCTCCGAACTTACTCAAGAGCAGCCAGTTTACCTACGAACTTCTCCCCTAAGCTCCACAAACTTCCCGTGTTGTTGATATTCAACTTTGTGAGCTCCGCTTCTAGGTTACTTCGAATCTAATTCTGCACTTCCACAGTTCCACTGCGCTCAAACTCCTTGCTTGTTCCAAGTCCTGCGTTAGTCTCAACGTTTTCATGAACTGCTTGTTCAAGTTATCCACTGTTTATTCTTCCAAGCGTATACTTGAGCTAGATATCCGGTACTAAATCGAGCGGGTATTGTAGATCATATTCTCTTGACTTTGATAGAGTGGAAGTCTCCAGCGAATAGAAGAAGCAAAGAGGGCTTTTCCCTTCCGATTTGCTATTACCAATGTCCAACGACAAGTCTACATACATCATTTCGCAATTCACGTTTTGATGCTCATCACTTCCTCAAAGATGTATGGCGAGTGGGCGATTGAATTTCATCCCTAGAGAATGAAAGTGCAGAGGATTCCTAGTATACGAACCACTATCTCTACCGCTTCGCCGCAGTTTCATGCTTTACCAGATCTCAGGTATCTCAACTCAAATACTACCTCAAGTCTCAGACCTCGGTATTCATGAGTTGAAATTACTGGTAAATATCTATATCTATTCTCTTCCAATCCGCTTAGAGAATAGAGCTATTGTGTCTCAGCAAATATCAAAACAGATGAAGAACAATTTTTATGTCATTGGATGACTACTCCTTGCTTGTCTTTAAGCCGAGGCCTAGGAGAATAGCAGACTTGGCAAGATCAGAGGCGAATTCAATTCTGGAACAGTCAGTTCAGATTCACACAAATAGAGCAACAGAGGTGATACAAAATGAGTAGCAAAGACAGAAGGTAATTAGAGCAGAAAGTTCGTATACAAGAATGATTTCATAACATACCTATCGTACTCGAAATTCATATGCCCTTCAAATACGTAGCTATCGTCTGCTAGCATCGAAAGCCTGAATTCCTTCGCCTTCAAATGGAAATTCCTCGCAGACGATGTCTGAGTCGCGCATATCTTTAACTGAGACTTGTGCCCAGCTTAGGACTTTATCATCATGACGTGTGACACGATGAGAGTAGTTATATATCACCATGGTGAGACCGATCGCAGTCACGGGATTCAACCTCTTGGAAGATTGTCTTTTTGCGTGATCTAACCAAGTGTCTCTATCTTCCGGTGGAATGCCCGATTTCAGTAGTATCTTGGTGTCTTGAGGCCAAGGGAAAGTTCTAACCTCTGAAAGATAGGGGTATATATTTTGGCCTGTATACTTACCTATTGGGTTATTGACTACAACAATGTCCCTTAGATTATCCCGGACTTTTTTGCGCATGATCTTGAGTGCAGGCGCATAGGCTAGCATGTGGAGACTGAAACTGGCAGATCTATCTACAAGGAAAGGATTGCCCAGCGCAATTTCAAATTTTGATTGTGCGCGTGCAATGTTAGAGAGAGTCTTTCTGATAAATGCAGTATTCGAGGTTCCCAATCTGCGAACGAGTTCCAAATTAGGCAAGACTTTTGCATCGACCCTCGGTGCATAGATATCTTTTCGAATACTTCTCAGCCTAAATTCGTCAAGTGGGCTTAGGCGCACCATAACGTTTATGACTCGTCCGAACGGCTCTCTGGTTTGAGGAAAGAACGGTAAGGGTAACGCCATAGTGAAATGAGTTATCGAAGTAGGAAAATATAAGCTCAATCATCCAAATTCTGTATCCTAAAGTTAGCCAATCTCTTAGACGGCCGATTGGGAGGTAATACTATAGTTGAGAAATATTACCTCGACTTCAGACTAAAATCAACCAACTCTTGATTCAGCTTTGAAATAATACAGAAGCCTTGATCAGAAATAGCTAGTATATATGACTCTGATTTGGTAGCATGTTATGAACATAGGACTTCGGCTCGCTTGTATCTCATGCGTGAAAATTGATGCCAAGTTCTGTTTTTACCAAAGTTTTTTAACGACCAGTTGAGATCAAATTGGCAAGTTGTGGTTAGAACGAAGACAACCAAATACTCTCCGTTACTCGAAACTAATTCAAATATATATTTGACTTGGTGTACCCAGGTATCTGATGTTGATTTTTATGAGAAACGGGTGAGAGTGTGTAGTGAGATTTCGCATGGGAGATATATCTTTCTAGCTGACTAATTGAGGTTGAATGTCCAGCCACAATCGAGCCACAAGTCGATCTCATCACAGCAACATCGCACGAAAACAAGCTGATCTAGCTAATCCATTTTCACGTCCAACATGCACTGCACATATTCCAATCTTTCACCAACATCCTACTCCAATTCATCCTTCTAATTAACACCATGTTCCGGTGCTCCTCCCTGAGGACCCCAAATACTCCTCTCTTGCAACCATGCCAACTTTCCACTCTGCGCATCTACCTTCCCAAACATAAAGCTTTCAAATTCTGTATCTGCTCCATCAACTTTGATAGTTCCCGTCATATGTGCTGCCAAATTATCTCCATCGCGGAGGAATTGATCGCTATACATATCCGGGTCAGCTTTCCGTATCTCAATCTTGCTCTACCTCCCTAAAGATTACCTGCTAAACTCAGTAGATACTAGATAACTTACACAACAGGCTTATACGCACTAATCTTCCCCCTCCACATCTCAATCCCCTTGACCCAATTCTCGACATCTGATTTCTGTCCGTTCATCACATGATAGAATGTAGGAAGTGCAGTAGCTTCTGCATACATCTTTGCTTCAGCAGGTGGACCAATAAGACTCTGTTCCATCGCGCGCTGGAAGCCTTCAATTGTAGATGTATATTCGGCCATTGCTTATTCAAATTGGAATTGTGAGAAATCACTGCAGTTTGGAAGTACTGTGTGAATTTACCTTCCTTTTCTTTCTTCTCTTTTTCAAAAGAAAATCATTAATGATTCTTGCAAATGATGAGGAAACTGGTGTGCTTATGGTCTGCTTAGTGTGCCAAGTATCTTTGCTGCGCCGCACAATTAACAGTTGGACTGTCAAAGTGACGTTGGCAAGTGGATATGCGGGATATATGTATAGTGGGGGATAACGCTAGTTTTGGTTATATCTTATGTGAGAAAGTAGCTCTTAGGATAGATCAGCGGCCTGTGGTGTTTTTGTTGAATCAAGACGAAGTGGTACTCGATTTATGACAACAACTTTCTTCTGACTGGGCATCTTCTTTACATGTAGTTAGTGTGATGTCAAGGTTGTTCGAAGCCTCGATCTACTTGTTCCCAGTATATGCGATCTCGCCCATTCTCCTCCCTTACCCCCTACCCCCTCCCCCCGCCTTCC